>JAHRHZ010000267.1:55694177-55716158 GCA_024137785.1 Ginglymostoma cirratum | reverse complement strand
TCCCCACCTAACGGAAACAACTTCCCAGCGTCCACCCTTTCTAAGCCATGCATTATCTTGTAAGTTTCTATTAGATCTCCCCTCAACCTTCTAAACTCTAATGAATACAATCCCAGGATCCTCAGCCATTCATTGTATGTTAGGCCTACCATTCCAGGGATCATCCGTGTGAATCTCCGTTGGACACGCTCCAGTGCCAGTATGTCCTTCCTGAGGTGTGGGGCCCAAAATTGGGCACAGTATTCTAAATGGGGCCTAACTGGAGCTTTATAAAGTCTCAGAAGCACATCGCTGCTTTTATATTCCAACCCTCTTGAGATAAATGACAACATTCCATTCGCTTTCTTAATCATGGACTCAACCTGCAAGCTAACCTTTAGAGAATCCTGTACTAGCACTCCCAGATCCCTTTGTACTTCGGCTTTATGAATTTTCTCACCGTTCAGAAAATAGTCCATGCCTGTATTCCTTTTTCCAAAGTGCAAGATCTCGCATTTGCTCACATTGAATTTCATCAGCCATTTCCTGGACCACTCTCCTAAACTGTTTAAATCATTCTGCCGCCTCCCCATCTTCTCCGTACTACCTGCCTGTCCACCCAACTTCATATCATCGGCAAACTTCGCCAGAATGCCCCCAGTCCCTTCATTCAGATCATTAATATATAAAGTGAACAGCTGCGGGACACCACTTGTCACCGGTTGCCTTTCCGAAAAAGAGCCTTTTATCCCAACTCTCTGCCTTCTGTCAGACAGCCAATCCTCAATCCACGCCAGTAACTCACCTCGAACACCATGGGCCCTCACCTTACTCAGCAGCCTCCCGTGAGGCACCTTATCAAAGGCTTTTTGGAAGTCTAGATAGATAACATCCACTGGGTTTCCCTGGTCTAACCTACTTGTTACCTCTTCAGAGAATTCTAACAGGTTTGTCAGACATGACCTCCCCTTACTAAATCCATGCTGACTTGTTCTAATCCGACCCTGCACTTCCAAGAATTTAGAAATCTCATCCTTAACGATAGATTCTAGAATTTTACCAACAACCGAGGTTAGGCTAATCGGCCTATAATTTTCCATCTTTTGTCTTGATGAAGCCCGAGTATGAGGCCGATCTTAATTTGGCTACATCTTAGGAAGGTGCAAGCAATGTGTCTAAGAACCTTCTGGTGCATTTGGCTTACTACTGTCATGGATTATGTTTACCTACTGGAGAAGCCTGTATTGCTGTCATCTTTAAAACAATGCCAAATGGCATCTAATGCGTGCATTTGCCTGAAGATGGGTCATTGGTCATTGTCAGCTAATGCTTTGCTCTGATCCACTTTCTTAGCAACTTTTCTCAGTGGTGGTTTGCTATTGCCTACCACCTCCTTCAGGATTGGGCAGGATGAAGCGACAGATCCAATTCTACCTCAGCCAGGATGAGAACTGCATCATCACTGGTGGAGTTATTGCATGATCCAAAGAAAATTTGGAATCTACCTGCATGGTTAGTTTTACAAACTGTAAATGAAAGCTATCACCTACAATTATCAATCTTGAAACAATAAACTCAGACACTCAAGGAGGAAAATGTCCTGGTGACAGAGCTGATTAAGAAAACCCATCAGAATACCATAAGTTCAAAAGGCCATCTGAAATATTTGCTTTTGCTGAGGATGTAAGGCATCAATTAAAAAAAAAACATGGTCTCAGGTTAAAACCTTACACCTCAAGGAAACCCTAATGACTTTAAACTGTACAATCTTTTCATTTCCCTTTTGTTTCGGACAGTAACCCTTTTTAATTCTGTATCTGTGAATGTTTAATGCTACATCTTTATTTTTCTTGGAGCTGATAATAAAGTTGTTCTTTATTTCACTCATGGGAGCCTCGTGATTGACTCCTTACTGTCATTTTAGACAGGTGGCAACAATATTTTTCATTAGGGAGAGGGATAGCCTTGTACGAGAAAAGGAGTTTAAAAGTCTGTTGCAGCCAACCAAGGAAATTGAAAAGAGGGGATATGATTCACCCCTTTTCACAAAGCCAAACTACTACGAACCATAGCTAGCCACCAAGTCAACTGAGCTAACTGTACCCCACAGCGAAAGAGTACCAAGATTTAAATAATACACGAAACCAAAGTTGCTGGAAAAGCTCAGCAGGTCTGGCAGCATCTGTGAAGAAAGAAATCGAAGTTAACATTTTGGGTCCGGTGACCCTTCCTCAGAATATAGACATGTTGCCAGACCCCAAAACGTTAACTCTAATTCTTTCTTCACAGATGCTTCCAGACCTGCTGAGCTTTTCCAGCAACTTTGTTTTTGTTCCTGATTTATAGTATCTGCAGTTCTTTTGGTTTTTATTTAAATAATGCATATTTAGCATATGTCACATTTCATTTCAATAGTGATGTAATGGAAGAAAATGCAGTGATTTTAATTCAACAATTTTGATGGATAAGTACCTGAATGTCATATGGGCTGTAAGGTGGCAGATGTGGAGGCCCAGGATAGAAGTTTGTGTAGGCTAGTACCTGCTGTCCAGGATCATACATTATGGGTGGAGTTGGAGGTTCAGGTGCATAGGTGATCCGAGAAGCAGTTGGTGTCTGCTGGAGTAATATCAGAGAAAGACACATACAACTACTTGGGTCCAACAGGAGTGAACTAATTCTATATTACTTCTGCAAACACAAATACCTGAAACTAATTTAAAGTTTTACACTTGATGTCTTCAGTGAAGTGGTTCTCGGGCTGTTCTGGAAGTAAACCTGTTTTATTAAAAGACTAAAATTTCATGCTATTAATAGAGGTGTGAATATTTTGGTTGTGAAATTTAACCACACAAAGACCATTACATCAGGAAGCACCATTACTTACAGTGCCATTGTGAGAAAAACAATAGACATGTGCAGTTAGCTGTGGATATTCTTTCAAAGGGAGTGTTCCCACAATATCACTTAACATGCAATAAATGTTTAAATACTTCGACTGAGCACATAGATTAAACAGCAGCAGAAATTGTTTCAATTTCAAGTTTCAAAATTGTATTTGTGAGTTAAATTTTAAAAGTTTATACAAGAAAATGAAAATTCCCATCGCCTGTCCATACACACCTGCTGATGTACATTCTGCACTGCACAAACATCATGAGCTGAATGGCTTCCTCCTGTGTGGTAAATATTTCATTTCTCTGGAGATACTAGCTACTCTCCCATTACTCATCCCAAGCAGGCACTCTCCAAGCGTTCGAGCGCAGTGTGTATGTCAGTGGGCTGTACACTTCTCAGATTAAGGGTAGGTTTCCTGACAACTTTCAACTTACAATTTCATAGCTCATTGAGGGGTTGAGATGACTTGCAACACACCAAGTGCTGCCCTATATATCATGAACTGGTCAACAATCCTGGGATCTTGCTAGTTGTATATTTCACTTCCAAGTGCAACAGGACCTTTACCAACTGAGTAATTACAAAAATTCTATTGAGAATACTTAACTCAATGCTAAAGGAGTCTGAGTGTAGCTACTCATCTACCATCTATACTTACCAGAGCACTGGATGCTCAAGATATCGCTCACCCCTTCCCATGCTTCCAATCGTCTTGCCATACGGACCAGAGGGATGTATGTTGGAAAATGGTTCTATAGTGGACTTCCAAAGGCACACGTGGATTGCTATTGTCACATATCAGTCCAGATGGTGAGGATGGGGCAATAGTATTACAGGCTGTCCAGCTACTACTCTCTCCATGTATACATAGGGTGAGCCCTTTGTGGATAAAGCAAATTGAGTGACAGCATGCCAGAAACCCATTTAAAGTATTGTACAAAATCACAATGAGTCTCATGGACTTCCCTGTATTGGTTGCCAGGTAGTGATGAGGGAGCCCAAATGACATTTCCAGAGTCCAGGAATATGGTACCATTATCGAGAAGGTCAGTAGTATCCTAACACTGTAGAAAAAGGTGCAATTTTTGTAAAGTCTCCTCATGTACGCCACTTTTAAATATTGAAATTTTGATGTTTTCTCCCACAAAAACATGAATTAGGAGCAGAGGTCATCGGGCCCACTTGTATTTCAACATCCATGTGCCTTCTGAATCACTTGCCAGACCCTCAGACTAACTTCTCATTATTCATACACCTGGTTGCCCAAATCTCTGAGTACCTGAATACACAAGCTGTTCATGCCCAAGTGTAACACAATCTGGACATACCCAGCCCTGGGAATGACAAGTGGCAAGGAACAGTTACACACTAGTGCCAGGCAATGGCCATTTCTAATAAGAAAGAATCTAACCATCAGACCTATACATTACATGCGTCTCCATCACTTAATTCTCCACTTTCAACATTCTGGGGTTTATCATCAACCAGGAACTGAAATGGAGCAGTCACAAAAGTGTTGTGGCTGCAAGATCAACTCGGAGGCTAGGAATCTTGCAATAAATAACTCACCTCCTGACTTACCAAAGTGGGTTCACCATCCAAAAGGCACAAATCAGGAGTGTGAAGTAAAATTCCTCACTTGCCTGCATGAGTGTAGATGAACAATTCTTGGTTTGACATCATCCAGGGCAAAGCAGTTTGCACAACTGGCATCACCTCCTCAAACATTCACTCCCTCCACCACTGCTGCTACTGGGCATCAGTGTATGCCATCTATCAGAGGCACAGCAGAAATTCACTAAGGGCTCCTGAGACAGCATCTTCCAAACCCACAACTACTACCATTTAGAAGGACAAGGACAGCAAATACATAGGAGTGCCACCACCTGCAAAGTCCACCTCCAAGCCACTAATGTTCAAGCCTTGGAAATATATTGCTGTTCCTTCACTGTTGCTGAGTTAAAATGCTGGGACTCCCTCCCTAATGGAATTGTGTCTACCTATACCAAATGGCCTGCAGTAATTCAAGAAGGCATCTCACTGTCACTTTCCAAGGGCAGTTAGGGACAGAGAATAAATGCTGGCACAGAAAATGATGCCGATGTTCTGTGTATGAAAAAAAAACATTCAAATAACATACTGCTTTTCTATTCCTCCTGTAAAGTGGACAGTTTACATTTTCCCACATTATAACCATCTGCCAATTTCTTGTGCACATAACCTATTTAAATACCTTTGTAGACTCTCTACCTTGTTTCAACAGCTTATTTATCTATCTTTGTGATATCTGCAAATTTTGCTACCATACTTTTAGTCCGTTCATCCTAGTCATTGATATAGCTTGTATTCAGTATCTCACAGCCTCTGACCTTATAAGGTTAGGCCAGGCACTAATCCAAGATGAGATGTCTTCTCAGAAACGGTTAACACTTAGCTTGTTTGACAGAGATAGTTTGTTTTGGAGTGGATTCTTTAACGAGGTCAGAATTGATTATTGTTTCAAAACTGAAAGTAGCAAATGGCCCCATACCAGTTATTGCATCATCAGAATTTATTTTGAATAAAAGAAATTCTCCACCTAGCTTGCTTTCACAGGAAACAAAAAAACTTCAAAGAAACCACATCATAAGACATGTTCTCTTAAAAGCCAAATTAATTTTAAAGTGTTCACTCAATGTAACCCCTAATTATATCATGTGTGAGTGCTAATCACTGCTGCCAAGCTAATCTTTGCAGAGGTAAGTAATAACAATTGTCCATTTTCACATGGTTGTACTACTTTGAGGGCAGTAGGCTAAAGAGATTTAATAGTGGTTGAAGCTCTGGAATGAGGCATATAATAATTTCTAACACTGCACAAAACAATTGTGTCTCACCGACACATTTGCGATCACATTGAGGATATGTGTTTGGTTTTGGTCTCTTCATTTGAAAAATGATATGATTGCATGGGAAGCAGTTCAGAGAAGGTTCACTCAATTCATTCCCAGGAATAAAGGGCTACTTTTATGAACAAAAACATAAGTTGCTGGAAAAGCCCAAGAGGTCTGGCAGCATCTGTGAAGGAAAAAAACAGAGTTAGCGTTTCGGGTCCAGTGACCCTTCCTCAGAACATTTTTATGAAGAAAGGTTGTACAAATTGGGCCTATACAGATTTATCTAATGTATCCACATTTAGGAGGCTCATCAGCTCAGTTGGCTGGACAGCTGGTTTGCACTGCAGCGTGATGCCTATAGCATGGGTTCACTTCACACTCTGGCTGGGGTTACCATAAAGGACTCTCCATCTCAACCTCTCACCTTGCCTGAGGTGTGGTGACCCTCAATTGAAACCACTGCCAGTCACTTCTCTCTAATGAGAGCGTAACCCTATGGTAACTTTACCTTGAATATCAGTTTAGAAGAATGGGAGGTGATCTTGTGAAGACTTATCAGATCCCGAGAGAATATGAAATGGTGGATACCAGAACATTGTTTCTTCTACTGGAGGGGTCTAGAAGTTTAACTTGTGAACATGTCAATTAGGAGAAATAGGGAACTCCTTCCATTCAAGCCTGCTGTGCCGTTCAATAAAATCATGTTTGATCCAATTACTTCACATTACCAGCATCACTTGATTAGTTTTCACCCTGTCCTTTATCAAGGATCTATCTGCATCTGTCTTAAACAGGACACCCCTTTCACCACCTACTCAAGAAGAGAGTTCCAAAGATCCATGACCATTTGCGAGAAAAAAAATCTCCTCACATCTGCTTAAATGAGTAACACCTTATTTTTAAACAATGCCTTTGAGTTCTAGTTTCTCCCACAAAAGGAGACATCATTTCTATATGCACCCTGCCATGACCTTACTGGATCTCATATGCTCAAGCAAGTGGCCTCTTAGTCTTCTAAATACCAGCAGATACAGCCCTAATCTGTGCAACATTTCCTCATTAGCTAACTCACCCATTCCAGGTATTTTTCCAGTTAATTTTTTCAATATTTCTAACGCATTTCCATCCTTCCTTAAATAGAGACTAGTGCAGCATATAGCACTTCAGATGTGGTCTCACCAGTGTGCTGTATAACTGAAACATAACTTCCTACTTTTCTATTCAACTCCTCTCAAATCAATAGCAACATTCTATTAGCTTTCCTAATTACCTGCTGCAACTGCACGCTAACCTTTAGTAACTCAAGCATGAGGAGACCGTGGATACCTCTGCATCTCAAAGTTCTGTAATATGTTACCGTGTAGGTGATATGCTTCTGTTTGTTCTTCCTGCCAAAATGGACTATTTCACAAATTTGCACATTGTGCTCCATTTGCCAGATCTTTGCCCACTCATCTAACCTTCTGTGGCTTCCTGTATCTTCTTTGCAACTCGTTTTCCTACTTCCCTGTTCTGAAGAAGGGTCTTAGTGGTTTTAAAACGCTGAACTCTATTTCTCTCTTCGCAGATTTTGCCAAATCTGCTGACTTCCTCCAGCACTTTTTTATTTCAAATCTCCAGCATCGCAGTGCTTTGCTTTTACCTTCCTACCTATCCTTGTGCCGTCAGCAAATATAGTTAACATAAGATATCTTATAGATATCATAGAAGCTCTACAGTGTGGAAGCTGGCCATTCAGCCCCTAGTGTCCACACTGACCCTCTGAACAGGATGGCACCCCCCTTATGCCTGTAACCCTACATTTTCCACGATCAACTCACATAACCTGCACTTCTTTGGACTTTGGGAGGAAACCGGAGAATCCAGAGGAAACTTGTGCAGACACCCGGAGAATGTGCAAACTCCACACAGATACTTGCCCAAAGCTGGAACTGATCCCGGCTCCCTGGGGCTATGACTCAGCAGTGCTGACCACTCAGCCACCATGCCACCCTATCCTCTTCATCCACATCAGTTATATAAATTTACAATGTTGAGGCCCCAGCACTGATGCCTGTGACACACCACTTGTTACATCTTGCCAAACAGAACATGTCTAATTTATGCCTACTGGGTTTCCTGTAAGTCGGCCAATCTTCTATCAAGAGCAACGTGGTACCCTATACCACTAGCTTTTATTTTGCATAGTAACCTTCGATGTGATACTTTATCCAATGCATTCTACAACTCTTAAGTACAGTACATCCATCTTTAAACACAGCACAATAACTTAAACAATAAGGAGGAATGCTTTCTCTCAGAAGGTCATTAATCTGTGAGACTGTCTTCCTCAGAAAGCAGTGGAGGTTAGATTGTTGAGTTTATTTAAGATGGAGTTCGATTTTTTGATAGACAATGCAATAGAAGTGGGGTGGCACAGACAAGAAGGTGGAGCTGAGACACAATCAGATCAACCATGATATACAGCATCCGCAATTCTTATGGTTTTTATTCAGATTACCCATATCCCTACTGAATTGCAAAGCAAGGGGCTGAATGACCTATTCCCAATCCTAAATTCTATGTTCCTATGCAATAATACATCATAACACTCTGGATGCGTCTTGCCTCAGCATTGTGCAAATATTTGAATTTTTCCTCTTTGCACTTATTGCCTTGCTGCTGTCTGTTTGCTGTAGGTAGACCTACCATACTGTTAGGGAGGGAGTTCTAGGATTTTGAGCCAGCAACGCAAAAGGAACGGTGCCATATGTTCAGTCAGTTTCTGGTCAATGGTAACCCCCAGGGATCTTGATATTTAGAGGTTCAGTGATGGTGACCCCATGTTGTCTCAAATGGTGATGGTTAGATTCTCTCTTGGTAGAAATGGTCATTGCTTGGCACAAATGTTACTTGTCACTTTTCATCCCAAAACTGGATATGATTCAGGTCATGCATTGACACAGAATTTCATGAGGCATGAATGGTCCTGAACATTGTGCAATCAGAGGCTGACATCCCCATTTCTGACTTTATGATGGAAGGAATGCCATTCATAAAACATGTTGGGCCTAGGACACCACTCTGAGGAACTCTTGCAGAGATGTCCTGGAGCTGAAATGACTGATCTCCAACCACCACAACCATCTACTTTTATGCCAGGTATGATTTCAATCATAAGAGTTTTCCTCCTGATTCCCATTGTCTCCAGCTGGTAGCAAAAATCCAGGTTGTGTGTTCTCTGACATTTCCAGGGATACAGAAGCCCCAGTATAAATCCCTCCTTTCCCATCAACTAAATCACTACAGAATCTAGAATGAATGAGTTAATGCTGAACTGCATGGCCACTCAAAGTGACGTGCTAACCTAATAGGACTCTGTTACAACTCTAATCGCATAATGTCAACAGAGATACCATTTCAGTTTTCTAATACAATTACCAATTAGAGTGCTCTGATGTCTTCTCAGGGAAATGGATTTGGCTATTCAGACTGTTCTGCAGAAGGGTCACTGGACTTGAAATGTTGTCTCTCTGCAGATCCTGGCCAGCCTGCTGAGCTCGTCTGGCTATTTCTGCTTTACATTTTCACTATCCGCAGTTCTTTGTTTATTTTACTGTCAATTAAGTAATGTTTTCCCAGGGGCTTAGGTCTTTCAACAGAGTAATGATTTATTTGCTCTCAACTAAGTTTCACTGTGCTCAGAGCTTTTAGGTGCTTGCAGTTTCTGCTATCAATATTTTAAATGGTTTTGGTGATTGACTCTTTTACTGTCTTGTGGTTAAAAAAAACTCTACTTTAAAAAGTAGAGTAATTACTGAATTATGTTTTAAAAGTTTATTTTTAGGTTCTGCACAGTGGTAGGTTAATGACATGGACACTTGGCATAGGCGACATGAGGGGCTTTGGGGGTGAGTGGAAGGGCATACATTGACAAAAGTGGCAAGAGGAGAAGTTCTCAACTCATCCTTGATGCACACTATGGTTCACTACACCTCTGTAATAATGGGGACCATGCCCTTTAAAAAGCTGCCCCAACTCAATGGAAAGTGTACGGTGAATCCAGCCACAGCAGGTGGTGGAATTTGAATTCAATAGTAAACTGGAAATAAGAGTTTAATGATGATCACTGCTGATTGTCAGGAAAAGCCCTGGTTCACTCACGTCTTTTAGGGAAGCAAATCTGCCATCCCTACCTGGTCTGGCCTACATGCGACTCCAGACCCACAGCAATATAACTGACTTTTAACTGCTTTCTAGGCATTTAAGGGTGGGCAATAAATGCTGGTCCAGCCATTGACACCCATATCACATGAATGAATTTAAAAAAAAGTAGCCTATGCCTTTCTCTATAATGGAGCTGGCCAGGTTGGTAATGCCAGGTGAAGTCTTATGACCCCGAACCATTTTCACCCTTAAATGGCACTCTGAAAAATTGGAAAGCTCAGGAACAAAATTAGGAAGCATAGCATTGGCATCCATTTTACATTTTTGAAGGGTTCAGGAGCTATTCCTTCTTAACAAAATTCAAGACATATCCCTGAGGCTATGATGATCATCAAGAAAATCAGAACTTCAAACTCACTTTGAATAAAAGGGCAAATATAGGCTCATATCCTTTCTGTCAGCCTCAACTCAATTTGAAAGAAAATATTCTATGTAATTGTAGGATCTTCTATTGTGCAAAAGATGATTTTTTTCCCCCTAGTCCAGTACTGATGACAAGTACAATGATAGGTTTTGTTTCATATTAAGGGTTCAGTTAATTCAAACAAAGTATGAAATAATTTGTACAGATTCTTCTCAATCCAACAATGAATTCCTTTGCATTACTCACACACTCTTAACCACAAAAGATGAAATTCCAGAGGATTACTTAGGCACAAAATAATGCAGAATTGTGAAAAGAACAAGACATCAGAGGGACTCAGCCAGGATGATTGCTGCAGTATTCCCTCAGGGGAAATGGAGAAAGAATGGCCATTCATTTCCAAGATCATTACGAACCTTTTTTCAGGTTCAAGCTACAGGGCAGTGTTCCAACAGACCTGTGAGTTTATTACCTTCTTGCTTGCTAATGTAACAAGAATGAACCTGGATTTATACAGTGCCCTTCATAATAATGGGACATCTCTAATTCCTTAAAACCAATGACGTACTCTTGAAATGTAGAAATACAAAAAATGCAAAGGTCAAATTGTACACAGGAAATTCCCTCAAACAGCAACGTGACCCAAAACTTAATAACTTGTTTCAGTATTATTGACTGGGACATGAATATTAGCCAGAGTAATGAACAGAATTCCTATGCTCCTCTTCATAACAGTACCACGTAATTCTTTACATCCAATGTGAGGGGAAGACATGATTTAAGTAGTAGACAGCAACTCCCCCAACACTGATTCAGGAAAGGTTGGCCAAGATTATCTGTTCAATAGATTGGGAAGGAGATCCTCCACTATCACTGCTTCAAAAACAAGACAAGTTTTTATTTACTCCTATCTCACAAAAAGAAGTGACATTGCAGATGTGATATTATTCCAAAATTAATTTTCTAATCAAAGAAAATTCAGTACCATATCTTTAAAGGATCCAAGGACTGCTGCTGTGATAATCCCAAGAAACAAGCCGACAATGTTGAGGATTGTTGATGACCACAGCAAGTGGTACAGGTGGATAACCTCTTGGCAGCTTCCGACATCATTATATTCGTAGTAGCCACCCAATGTTTCTCGGCTGCGTCAAAAGAACAAAACAAGATGAGAATGTCTCAGGAATGTTGCTTTTTCCCTGCGTGCCATACACCATCCAACCCAACCAAAAGAAGGAGATAGTAAATTCTTTCAGGAGTAATGAGGAAGAGGAGTAGTCGTGATCCAGAGATCCAGTTAAATGCTCTGGGAATGTGAGTTCAAACCCGAAGTAAGAAGTCAGCAAATTCAATGAATAAATCTGGAAATTAAAGCTAGTCTTAGTAACAATGACCATCACAATAAACAATGATTTTTATAAAAACCTGGTTCTTTAATGCCCTTCAGGGACGTATATCTACTCTTTTGATCTGGTCTAGTCTAAAAGTGACTCCAGACAATGTGGTTGACCCTTAACTGCCCTCTGAAATGGCCCTAGCAAGCCAATTAGTTCAAGGGCAATGGGAAATGGGACAACACCCATGTCTTGTGAACAAGTTAACCAAAATATTTGCCAGCCATGCCCACATCCCATTAAAAAAAAGTAAATAAATGTTCCATTCTGCTGCCACACAGGACATGCAATTAGACCAGTTACTTCATTCAGTGATACACATCTAGTTCAGACGGCTGGTTTGGAGTTACAAGCAGGCAAGCCAAGTGTCCAGAGCTTGAGCTGTCAAACTGTTAGCATTCAATTGCAGCAAGTGGAACATCAATTTCTTCCTTAAAATGAAAGCAAAGCACTATGGATGTGGAATGTTAAATAACTGAAAAACAAGAGTCATTTAACTCGAAACATTAACTATGTTTCTCTCCCCACAAATGCTGGCAGACCTGTTGAGTTTCTCCAGCACTTTCTGTTTTTATATCGATTGCTTCCTTTTTAAAAATGGTTTGGGAAAGAAGCTAATTGGTTTAACACCTTGAAGAATTATATTTGTAATTCCCTCTTGTTCAACTCATCCTTCATAAATACAGCGCAGTGAGACCATCAAATTTACGAAACACAAAGATAACAGCTGAAGCATTAGGATCAATCCGTCACTAGTTGTGAATCTGGGTGTAAGGTAGAGGAAAGCACTTGTTCCTTTGGCCCACCACTCCACTGGTCACAGTATGAATTTAAATGCTTTTCCGAGTTACCGATATTGTCAATTATATGCTTTAGTTTTATTGGGTTTAGAACAAAACAGATCCATCAAAAGATTTCCTTAATAAACAACAACAGGGCTAACTACACAAAGATTTAAAGCTAATTAACAAAGATTGACATAGCAAAAGTATAAGAATGAAATAGCAAAGAATAAATATTTACCCTTCAAAATAAGCCCAACACACACACCACTTCAAAAAAAAACTTTCTCCGCAGAGATTAATTTTGAGAAAAAAAAACTTGCACCGATAATTGTTATTTCTTGACAGAAATAAGGAATGAAATGCTCAAAATAGCTTTTTGTGGGAATCCTGTCATACACAGACAAGGGGTGTCACTAACCACAGGCAGCTGTCCCTGGGACCTTTCTGCACTGTTCGTTCAGAAGATGTCAAGAATTCAAAGGCTTTTCAGCAGAACAGCTGCATCAGTTTTTCAGGTCTCACACTGGCCTCTCCAAAAGGGTGTTCTTAGAAAAGCAGAGAATGAGCTGATTGGCTTCTCTCAGCTGGATGTACTCCAGCTGAACTCCAAATAATATCCAAAACAAGGTCAGTGACCCCCTTTCATAAACAAACAGGTTCAGGGGTTCAAATGAACCATTGACTACATTCGTTTTAAATAATTCCACAAAAATTACTAAAAATAAAGCATCTTTATAACAGAAGGGACGGGTTCCTTTGAGTAGAGACACTTCCCAGCTCTCCGAAGATACCATATTACAATCCGAACTGGAACTATATGTGTCTTTACTTGGAAATATAAATGCCTTCTAATATGTGGAATTTTTTTTTAAAAACACTGGTTTCAATTAATCACTTTGAGTATCAAAATCTGTGCACAGTGTAATGAGATGCAGAGCTAAATCCGTATTACCAAGTGTGTTTGGGAAACATGGTCATAGGAAAATGTTCAATCAATGTAGGCTAATGTGTGAAAGGGATAATTCTACTTTTGACAAAATAAGATACAAAATTGGCGTCAACACTGATAGGCTATAAAATGTTAACAATTGCAGCAATGATGACAGAGCCCAAACTTTGTGGTGTTAAGTATAACAAGTGAGACAGCACAGTGGTGCAGTGGTTAGCACTGCTGCCTCACAGCGCCAGGGACCTGGGTTTGATTCCACCCTCGGGTGACTGTCTGTATGGAGTTTGCATATTCTGCCTGTGTCTGCGTGGGTTTCCTCCCACAGTCCAAAGATGTGCAGGTTAGGTTGATTGGCTGTGCTAAATTGCCCATAGTGCCTAGGGATATCTGGGTTAGTCATGGGTAATGTGAGCTTACAGGAATAGGGTAGGGGGATGGGACACTCTTCAGAGGATCGGTGTGGACACAATGGGCCAAATGACTTACTTCACACTACAGATATTCTATAATACTCATGTTTATAGTGCTCCTAGTGACAAGAAATATTTCTCCATTTTGTATTCTCAGACTCTAGAACATTACATCTTTTTGTTTATTTTACCTTGGCACCAATTCATTTGCGCCCAGGAATCACACAGTACCAGGGAATGTATCTCAGTGATTTACAGTGAGCTGGCCCTTCGCTATACATTCCACCAGGAGGAAAATGGGCCTGAAATGCAGTTCAGTCAGGATGAAGTTCATTCTATACCCAAGGCTCCATTAACACAGTGGTCAAATGAAGGAAGCTCGTTTTTCCACCAGCTATATGCAATTCACCCAACAATGTTTTGCACACTTCATTGGTCAGGAATTGCTGAGATAATGACTACTTGTTAACAATGTCTACAATTATTAATTCCTAACAAGGCTGTTGAGGTCAAAACATTGAATGCTTTCAAGGAGGAGGTAGGTAATATTCTAAAGGCTGAAGAATGGTTTAGGGAGAAAGCAGGAACAGGGGACTGAGTTGAAAGATCAGCCATGAACATACTGAAGAGAGGAGCAAGTTCAAAGGTCTAAATGACCTACTCCTGCTCCTATTTTCTGTGTTCCTATGTTTGTGTGTAAATCCACCTGATTTCAGACACACAGTAATGTGATGTAAACAGTGATGCACTTGCTGTGATGTACTACCATAGGAAATCCTGACATAAATTTCTCAAGAGAGGCTCTGTAATTCTACCACTGCTAACAGCAGTATTGAAGCAACATTTCTCTTCATGGACTGCAGTGATTCAAGATGTGGAGGTGCTGGTGTTGGACTTGGGTGGACAAAGTCAGAAGTCACGCAACACCAGGTTATAGTCCAAAGGGTTAATTCGAAATCACAAGCTTTCAGAGTGCTGCTCCTTCGTCAGGTGAAGTGGAGGGAAATGCACAGGCACAGAATTTATAAACAGAGAGATTATTGCAAGATAATTCCAGGCAATTATGAGTGTCAAAACTTAGTACAAGTGGTATGAGTGGAGTGTCAACAGACTGAATAACAAGTCTTTGCAAGTGATCAAAAGTGTCAAATGTTGTGAGTGAAGTGTTAACAGCTGAGTAGCAAGTGAAGGGCTGACCTATGATCCAATTAATTGAGGCATAGAGATAATTACACAAAATCAAAAATAAGATGGTGACGGAGACAAACCAAATGGCTTGATCTGAGTAACAAGTAATCCAAAATTGTACAAACTAATAAGGGTAGAGTGATCATAACAAGTTATCGAGGTGATGGTGACAAAACAGGACAGTAAGGAAGATTTCACAAGCACAGGACAGTAGAGTGGGCTTACATGTAGCGCAACATGAACCCAAGATCACGGTTCAGACCATCTTCATGGGTGCGGAACCTGGCTATCAGTTTCTGCTCAGTGATTCTGCATTGTTGTGTATCTTGAAGGCTGCCTTTAGGCTGCAGATTGGAAGCTGAATGTCCTTGACTGCTGAAGTGTTCCTTGACTGGGAGGGAACACTTCTGCCTGGCAATAGTTATGCGGTGTCCATTCACTGTTGGAGGTTCTGTACAGCAAAAAAGTCTTGCTCAAACTTGTGCATGAAAATGTTGGCATATTGGGGTGAAAATTTGGTCCCCATAGCCATTCCATGTGTCTGAATGAAGAGCTGGTTGTCGAAGGTGAAGACGTTTGATCTAGGTCCTCAGAGTATCCTATGCACTCTCATCCCATGTACTTCTCACATAGGGGACTTCTACTGCCTTCCGAACATACACAAAGCAAACACACCTGGATGTCCCATCATATCAGGCAACAGGACCCTCGTGTCAGAATCTCTCTGGCTATGTCGAGAGCATCTTGAAACCCACTGTACAAGGAGCCCCCAGCTTCTGTTGCAACACTACAGACTTCTTACAGAAACTCAGCACTCACGGACCAGTCGAACCGGGAACATTCCTCGTCACAATGGATGTTTCGGCACGCTACACCAGCATCCCCCACGACGATGGCTTTGTTGCAACAGCTTCACTACTCAATACCAATAACTGCTAATTTCCAGACGCCATCCTACAACTCATCCACTTCATCCTTGACCACAACGTCTTCACCTTCGACAACCCCATAAAGACAGCCTTAACTGTAATCTTGGATTATTCCAGCCATTGGGTTTGTCTATAGCACCATTTCATTTTTGATTTTTTGTAATTATCTCTCTGCCTGAATTAATCAGATCATAAGTCATCCCTTCACTTACTGTTCAGCTGTTGACACTTTACTCACAATGTTTGACAATTCTGATCACCTACAAAGACTTGTTATTCAGCCTGTTGCTACTCCACTCACACCACTTGTACTAACTTCCTTACTGTCCTGTTTTGTCACCATCACCTTGATAACTTGTTATGATGTCTCTACCTTTATTAGGGCGGCACAGTGGTTACCACTGCTGCCCATAGCACCAGAGACCCAGGTTCGATTCCAGCCTCGGGCGACTGTCTGTGTGGGTTTCCTCTGGGTGCTCTGGTTTCCCCCACAGTCCAAAGATGTGCAGGTTAGGTTGATTGGCCATGCTAAATTGCCCATAGTGTTCAGGGAGGTGTAGATTAGGTGGGTTGTAAGGGGATGTGTCTGGGTGGGATGCTCTGAGGTTCGGTGTGGACTTGTTGGGCCGAAGGACCTGTTTCCACACTGTAGGGATTCTATGAATGAATAATAACTGTTGACACTCTTAACTACCTGGAATTATCTTGCAATGATCTCTCCGCCTATAACTTCTGTGCCTGTGCATTCCCTCCACTTCACCTGACAAAAGAGAGTGCTATGAAAGCTTGTGATTTTAAATAAACCTGTTGGACTATAACCTGGTGTCGTGTGACTTCTGACATGATTGAAGAAAGCAGCTCACCTTCTGAAAGAGCAACTAAGAGCAACAATGCTGACTCAACCAGTCCTGCAGGCGTCACCTGGGTGTATAAAAAAATTTCTACCTGGAGACACCTGATAGAGCAGTTTGCGTGTTTCTCTGAAATTGTCTTGCTGCTTTCTTAACAAAGACTTCTTGAGCTGGAACAGCAAGCATGCTGCTCAGGGTTGAGTAACGTTATGTCAGGGTGATATATTAGAAACTTCATGCATTACCTTCAGGTGGCCAAAGAGAAATAGCTGAGTTTTTAATCTTTTCCTGGAGATGTTTCCTGCAGCTATTTGGCTCCCTCAGCAGACTTAATACATTATCGCTCAGGTCAGACAGAAAGAAAGCAGGGCTAAATGGCTCAGCTAGCCCTTTTGCAAGTCATCACAGGTGTTATCACTGTTCAATACAACCCTACAGCAACAAATCCACCAACTCTTGCATATTCACAACAGAAGAAGCAATTATTCATTACGGCAATATCATCTTCTGTCGAGACATTTTCTGCAGGTCACACTCCCTCTCTATCTTTATTTTAGATGCTTTCATTGCACATGTTGCACTGAAACAATGCACAAGATAAGATGGTAAAACTGGGATCAGATTTACTATAATTAGTGAGCAGGGTTTATAAACGAGACAGTAAACTGTTCTTGAGAGAGAAAAACAATAGAAGCAACATCTATAAGGCTGTAAGATACACTGCAACATAAATATTCCCTTCAAGCTATATGGCTTTACAACAATCCGGATGTTTCCACACAGGCAGATTACAAATCAGTCCCTTTAAATTACTGTCAGTGCACGGCCATATGAAAGTACGTAAAAGCCCTATCCACTTAAATAAATGGGCAGCAAGGAAATCAGAGGGAATCTTGCATAATCTAATATCATATACAGATTATCAGCTATTACACAAGGAAAGAGCCTTTTCCTGGTGAGCAGTCAGTGGGAAAAGCAATTGTTCTACCTTTTTAAAACATTGCTCCCGGATGCCAAATTAATGAGAATTGGTTTGGTATGTAATAATGTCATCTATTTGTATTTCTAAAAAGGATTTTCAACAATGTGCCACATGAGGTACTCTGCACTAAAATTAAGTCTAGTGGTGTCAGGGGATATCACAAGATGGATTGCAGATCAGCCAGAGGTGATTTGAAATCAAATGATTTCCCCCAGTAGGTTCTAGTCTCTCGTGAGGTTCACCAGTGATCTGTGCCAGGTCACCCTCTGTTCATTAACAATTTGGAGCAGAACACTATGTGTTGTTATAAAATTACATCCCTATTCACTAAAGGAGAGGATGCTGCCAATGTCACAGCAAACCAAGAGGTAGATGAGAAATTGAATAGGTAAAAATAGAATAAGAGAAATACTTAAAAGGTTAATATGTCCAAAGTTGAAAAGTAACCTTTTCTGGATGGGATTCATCGTAGGTTACTGAGGAACACTAGGGTGGGATACTGGAGGCTCAGGCTACGATCTTTCAATTTTCCTTGGACATGGGGAGTGCTGCCAGATGATTGGAGAATGCCTAATGTTACACTGCTCTTCAGAAAGAGTGGGCAGAACCTGGCAACATGCTAGGCAGATGGACATGTTGGTGAGCAAATGTTGGGAGACAATAATTAAAGACAACATTGACAGTCACATAGAAAAGTGAGTGTTAATAAATCACAGCCAGCCAGGTAAATTGTGTTTGATGAACATGGTTGACGTCTTTGATGAAATAATGGAGAAGATTTCATGAGATTCAAGTCATTGACGAGGTGTATTATCAAAAAGTCTTTGTCAAAAATAGCACGTAATGGAATAATTGGCTTATCAGCAAAAATGAGTTCTGGACAATGTTTGTGTGCGATGGACAATTGGTTAAAATATTAGGTTTTTTAAAAAAAAAGTCCAAAGACCAGGTCCAAAATCTGCTTCTCCAAAAAGGGAGAAGTATCAAATGTTGCCTTGAAATAATTTTTAACTTCTGGCACCATGAATGCAATACTTCAATAATATGGAAGTAGAGAAGTAGACGCATGTTTGCAGGGGTACAGTGTTGGAAATGAATGATGGAATCACTACATTGCTCTACAGAGAATGTGACATGGACTGAATGAACACCTCTGTGCTGTTATGATTCTACAACGTGGGCACATGTTCCTTCCCAGCAGGAATTAAACGGGAGATTCAATAGAACAGTTCAAGATCATGAAGGTTTTTCTATGAGTAAAAAGGCCAAGCTGCTTCCAGTGGTAGAAAGGTTGCTAAGTCCTGAACAAAGTTTTGATACCTGGCACAAGAACCAGATGTCAGATGAATAGTTATTTTAAATGCAGTTGATTGTTGCGATCTGGAATGCACTGAATGAAAAGTATGATAAAATCAAATTCACTAGTAACTTACAAATTGAAATTAGGTGAATAAAGGAAAGTTGGGGGAAATTTACAAGCCTTTGGAAAAAGACAGAAAATGAGACTGATGGTTGTCTTTATGAAACAGCTGGAACAGACACAATGATACAGATGCACATGTTCATGGATGACATAAAGTTGAGCCGTACAAAATGAACTTTAGAGAAGGAAATTGATCACAAGTAGATCTGCACAGACTATGGAAGTGGGCCCAAAAATCAGTAATTAAATGTGCAGGTTTGTACTGTAAATGTATGTGGTACAACTATGTTCCTAGGTGTGCAGAATTCCGAGCTGGAGTATAGTGGTTGGATGAAAGTCAAAGATGACAGGGCTGTTTCCAACTACCCGTAAACGTTCCAGCTCAATGCCAGACAGCCAGAGACCGATGGCTATTGGCTGTATTGTTTTGTATTAAACTGGAATCATGTCGATGGAAGGATTTGGTGAGACATTATCTGGAGAGCTGTATATTCTCTGTTCACTCTACTTCAATGAGGGCATTTTAGTTCTGGTTTACTGAGGAATGATAAAAATTATTGCTTCTGTAAGTGCACTGAATTATAGATACTGACTTGATGCCTTGTGTGTGGATTTGTTAGTGAGGTTATAAAACTGAATCTGATTCAGATCCATAAAGCTATTAAAATGCATTGAGAGCATCCAGTAGGATAGATTGTATGAGACAAATGGGATGAGTAGAATGGGGGAAGGTGGAGGAGAGAGCAGAAAGGATGAGAATATGAGCATGAGCACAATGAGTAGTGAGACAGAGGTGTATGAATTTGTTGGCCTTATTCACCGTACATAAAACAACAAATCTGTACTGCAAAACAAACTCAATTTACAGACAAAAACAGGAAATGCTAAGGAAACTCATCAGATCTGGCAGCATCTGTGGAGAGAGAAACAAAGTTAACATTGTATCATTGAGTTAATATCCTTCAGATTCATACCAGACTCGAAATGTTAACTCTGTGTCTCTGTCGAAAGATACTGCTGGACCTGCTGAGTTTCTCCGCCACTTCATTTTTTTTTAAGATTTCCAGGATCCACAGTATTTTGCTTTTACTTCTGGTTTAGAAATAGCTTATAACTGCCTAACATTCCATCCTTTGTATCCTCAGGACAAAATGCTTCTCAGTTAATAATATTTGAAGGATTATATGTGGCAGGACAGCAGTCGATTTGTATACAGCACAGACAGAGAGATACCACCTTGTTAGTTTGCTTTGGTCATGTAGGTTGAAGGACGAGCTGCAGCTAGAACAATAGGAGATCTCTCCTTGACCTGTTACGTTGGCATCCTTGAAACACTCGTTTCAACGTGTCAAATTGATCACTGGGCCGTTCCTCAGCATTGTCAGCTTAAATGTAGTGTACACTTTCGATTGTGAAGATTGAATCTACAGTCTCAGCAAAGCCCTCACATCATCATGGCCTGGACTTGAACGTGAAAGCTGTTCGCCATGCTCCCAGCTCGAGCTGGGAAATTGGTAAGGCCTCCAACTGGCACCCTCCACCTGATTAAATTGTGCGCCGGCACCAAACTTGCTTCAGGTTAGGTCTCAATGCTTCAGTTCTCTGAACCTTCATCAGAAGCTGCCTGACATGCTGAGTATTTTCTGCATTTCTGATCTTCATTTCAGATTTCCAGCATCTGAAGTATTTTGACATTGTTGTGTGTGGAGTGAAGGAAATTAGGTCGATGCAAGAGACAGCTCAAAGATCTGAAGTCTGGAAGGTAATTCAAACATAAGGAAGGTTGGTGTGTATGCATGTGCATGTGTGGGTGTGGTGTGTGTGTGAGAGAGAGTGAGACAGAATGACAGAGTGTTGCGAGAGGGTGCGCGCCCGAGAGACGGGGGTGCGTGAGAGAGTGCATGAGAGACAGCGTGTGGAAGGGGCATGCGAGCGAGGAAGGGGGGGTCGCATGCACGAAGGAGGGGGGGGTGCACGCGCGAGAGAGGGAGGGGATGCGTGAGGGGTTGGGGTGTGCGCAGGGTGCATGTGAGGGAGGGTGGGGGGCGCGCAAGTGAGGGAGTGGGGCATGCGAGGGAGGGAGGGGGCGCGCGGGGGTGGGGTGTGCGAGGTGGAGGCGCACGAGGGAGGGGGCACGCAAGGGAAGCTGCGGCATGCGAGGGGGGGTGTGCGAGCAAGAGAGAGTGCGAGGGGGGCACGCGAAGGAGGGAGGGGGGCACGAGCAAGCGAGGGGTGTGCGAGGTGGGGGCGAGCAAGCGAGAGGGAGAGACCGTGCGAGAGAGGGAGAGAGCGCATGAGAGAGTATGAGAGAGTGCGTGCGAGAGAGTATGAGAGAATGCGTGAGAGACACAGTGTGCATGAGAGAAAGAGAGAGAGACAGTGAGTGTGCGATAGACAGCGTGCATGCGAGAGACGATGAGCGTGAGAGAGGAGACAGGCAGTCAGCGTGAGAGAGAGAGAGATGGTGAGTGTGAGAGAGAGAGAGACGGTGATCATGAGAGAGACAGACGGTGAGCGAGAGAGAGGGAGAGAGAGACAGTGAGCGTGAGAGAGAGGGAGAGAGAGACAGTGAGCGTGAGAGAGAGAGAGACAGTGAGCGTGAGAGAGAGAGAGAGACAGTGAGCGTTGAGAGAGAGAGGCAGTGAGCGTGAGAGAGAGAGAGAGAGACAGTGAGCGTGAGAGAGAGAGTGACCGTGAGAGAGAGAGAGAGAGTGAGCATGAGACAGAGAGAGAGAGAGAGAGAGAGA
>JAHRHZ010000267.1:55562634-55693777 GCA_024137785.1 Ginglymostoma cirratum | reverse complement strand
ACAGAGAGAGAGACAGTGAGCGTGAGAGAGAGAGAGAGAGAGAGAG
The DNA here is from genome assembly GCA_024137785.1 of Ginglymostoma cirratum. Taxonomy (NCBI): domain Eukaryota; kingdom Metazoa; phylum Chordata; class Chondrichthyes; order Orectolobiformes; family Ginglymostomatidae; genus Ginglymostoma; species Ginglymostoma cirratum. Next base: position 55,693,731 of record JAHRHZ010000267.1, on the reverse strand, counting down.
ACAGTGAGCATGAGAGACAGAGGGAGAGAGAGAGAGACCGTGAGCATGAGACAGAGAGAGAGAGACAGTGAGCGTGAGAGAGAGAGAGAGAGACAGTGAGCGTTGAGAGAGAGAGAGAGACAGTGAGCATTGAGAGAGAGACACAGTGAGCATGAGAGAGACTGTGAGCATGAGACAGAGAGAGAGAGACAGTGAGCGCGAGAGTGAGAGAGCGAGAGAGAGTGAACGTGTGAGAGAGAGAAAGACAGACAGTGAGCGTGAGAGAGAGACAGTGAGCGTGAGAGAGAGACAGTGAGCATGAGAGAGACCGTGAGCATGAGAGAGACCGTGAGCATGAGACAGAGAGAGAGAGACAGTGAGCGCGAGAGAGAGAGAGAGAGAGAGTGAACGTGTGAGAGAGAGAGAGACAGACAGTGAGCGTGAGAGAGAGACAGTGAGCTTGAGAGAGAGACAGTGAGCATAAGAGAGAAAGACAGAGAGCGTGTGAGAGAGAGAGAGAGAGAGATACAGTGAGCATGAGAGACAGAGAGAGACAGTGTGTGAAAGCCAGAGACAGAGAGAGTGTGTGCGTGAGAGAGTCTGTAAAAACAAGGGCTTGAATCTTAAAACTGAAATGCTTTCAGATTGGCTACTAACGTCAGTCAGTGAGCATGGGGTTGAATGGGACTTGGAACAATCCCAAATGTATGTACTGTTTGATACATTAGATTCAAAATGTCAGTGCTAAACAGAGAAAGGTTAACTCATGTCAAGCAGAAATTAATTTAAAATGTACAAACCAAGAGATTTTAAAATGAAACCCACCTGCCGCATTTATAAAGGTCACAACAGTAACAGGTATTGCTCTTTATTTTCAGAATGCAGGGAGCACGCGACTGACTCGGGCACGTCACCTAATGAAAAGAAGAAATCCAGTCACCTGACACTGTGCAATAAAACTTCATTTCTGTACTTAACTGGAAAGGTTCAGCTACTTCCATGTGGTTTTTATTGGACCTTAAAGTATGAATAACCAAATCATTTCTTTCTGCTGAGCTCTGTCATGCACAACAAGAAATCAAAGCAGAAGTGGACCGAAAACTTCTTTAGCCTCTTCCGCTATTAAAAAAATCACAGCCAAACTTACTGTATCCTCAGCTCCTGACCTATTCCATGCTGCTCAGAGTCCAAAACCCTATCGACGGCAGCCTTGAATATTCTCACTGATTATCCAGAACACTGTGAATGCTCAAAGAGAATTCTAAAGATTGACAAACTTCAGTGAAGTAATTTCTCTTAATCTTAACCCAAAATGGCCGATTCCTTATCCTGAGATGATGTCCCTTGTGCTAGGCTCTCCAGTCAGGGGAAATGACCATCTCAGCATCTTTTACATTTCAATAAGACCATCAATCATTCTTCAAAACACCAGAGGACAACCACTTCCTATGCCATCTCTCCTCATTGTACATGTCTCTCATTCGAGAAATCAGTCCAATTAAACTTCATTACTCTCCTTCTAAGGCAAGTCTTTCCTTCCTTCGATAAGAACACAGTGCTCCAGGTGTGGTCTCACCAAAGCTTTGTGCAATTACAGCAAGACTTCCTCACTGTTGTTCTCCAATCCCCCTGCAATAAACCATTTTTGACTTCCTAAGCACGTACCTGCATGCTAACCCTGTTTTTGTTGCGCAAAGATGTTCAAACCTCTCTGGTCATCAACATTCAAAAAACAAACAAGGAACACAGAACAATACAGCACAGGAAACCGGCCCTTCAGCCCTCTAAGCCTGCACCAACACATTTTGTCCTTCCATACTAAAACTGTCTTCACTTACAGGATCAGTATCCCTCTATTCCCTTCCTATTCATGTATTTGTCCAGGTGCTTCTTGAATGCTGCTATTGTGTCTGCTTCTACCATCTCCCCTGGCATCGCGTTCCAGGCACTCACTGCCCTTTGCGTGAAAAAGGTATCTTGCACATCATAAACTTCCCACCTCACACTTTGAACCTGTGTCCCCTAGTAACTGACCCCTCCACCCCGGGGAAAAAAGCCTCATACTTTCCATCCTAACCATGATTCACAATCATATAAAGTTCTGTACGGTTGCCCCTCAACCTCCTGTGCTCCAGTGAAAACAAATCCAATTTATCCAACCTTTCTTCACAGCTAATATCCCCGACACCAAGCAACATCAGTAAACCTTTTCCTACCCTCTCCAAAGCATCCACATCCTTCTGGCAGTGTGGTGACCAGAACTGTATGCAATATTCCCAGTGTGGCCTAACTAAAGTTCTATAGAGCTGCAGCATAACTTCTCTATCCTTACACTCAATGCCCCTTCCAATGAATGCAAGCATACCATAAGCCTTCTTTAGTACCTTATCTACCTGTGCTCTCATCCTTAGTGATCTGTGGACCTGCACACCCAGTTCTCTCTGCATATCAATACTCCTAAGCGTTCTGCCATTCATTATATATTTTCTGTCCGTACTTGACCTTCCAAAATGCATCACCTCACATTTGTCTGGATTAAACTCCATCTGCCCTCTTTCTGCCCGTGCCTCCAACTGATCTATATCCTGCTGTATCCTCTGACAATCCTCCTCACTATCCGCAAATCCACCAATCTTTATATCGTCTGTAAACTTACGAATGAGACCAGCTACGTTTTCCTCCAAATACAAACTTAAAATGGCTCACAAGCTGGAAATTTAAAATAAATGCAGAACAGTGCCAGCAGCACAACAGGCAGTGCCAGGGAACAGAAACAAGTTCAGGTCATCAAGAGGTACCATCACATGCTCAAGCTCAGGGCTTCAGAGCTTGAGGAGCGTCATAGAGTCGTAGAAATGAACTATGCAGAAGAGGTCCTTTGGCCCATCGAGTCTGCACCGACAAAATAATCTTTTCTAAATCTACATTAGTCCCATTTTCCAGCTCTGGGCCCAATAGCCTTGAATATTTCACCAGTTCAAGTGCTCATTCATGTACACCTTTTAAAGGTTCCAGGGTTTTCTACCTCTACTACTGTCCCTGGCAGTGCATTCCAGATTCCCACCACTCTCTGGGTGAATAAGCTTTTCCTCAAATCCCCTCTAAATATGTGACCCCTTGTTAGTGCCCCCTCCACAACCGGGAACAACTGCTTAGGGTTGGGCGTGGGTCTGGATGGGATGCTCTTTGGAGGGTTGGTGTGGACCCAATGGCCTGCTTCCATACTGTAGGGATTCTATGGATTCCTACAAGATCCCGTTCATTCCCCTCATAATCTTATACACCTCAATCAGGTCTTTCTCAGCCTTCCCTGCTCTAAAAAAAATCCCAGGCTTATCCTGCCTCCCTTCATATTTAAAATGCACCATACCTGGTGAATCTCTCCTTCAACCCCCTCCAGTTTAATCACATCCTTCCTATACTGCAGAGACCAGAACTCCATATAGTGTTCCAAGTGCAGCCAACCCAAAGTTTTGTACAGCTCTTTCATAAGCGCCCTGCTCTTATACTCTGTGCCACAACTGATAATGAGGCATTCTGGACATTTGGCTTTAACTACCTTATCAACCTGCCACCTTCAGGGATCTATGGACAAGTACCTAATAGATCCCTATAATCCTCTTAACTTCCTGGTGGTTGCAGGTATGTAGTGCATATGGGATCGGCCAGAAGCTATGGTCTGTCTTGAAACCAGGAACATGGAAAAACGGTGAGATTCTTACAGTCACAAAGTTTTTGAGGACAGAAAACGAATAGAATAGGTCCTTAAAGACGGTAAACATAGGACTACACCCGGTGCCATGTTCTAGTCAGTATGGGAGATAATGCAAGTGAATGTGTGCCTGAGAATTGGTGTGGAACGAGATTTCTGGGGCACCAGTTCTGGAGCTGGAGAGACCTGCACAAGCCAGACAAGGCTGCACTTGTACAGTGATGAGACACATCCTCCAGGAGAGATTAACTAGTGCTGAATGAGAATGGGCATTGCCAACTAGACCAACATTTACTGCCCACCTCTTGAGATCGTGGTCGTGAACTGCCTCCTTAAACCGTAGTCCACAGGGTTGAGGTACAGCTATTCTTCCTTTAGGGAGGGAATTCCAGGATGTGACTCAGCGAGTGAAGGAACAGTGATATAATTCCAAGTCAAGATGGTGTGTGGCCTGGAAGGAATCTTGCCAATGGTGGTGCTCCTATAGAGCTACCGCCCTTATGCAGAAAGAGCAGGAATCAAAATGAGGAAGCAGCAAAGAAAACCTATGTAATGTTGGAATGCACATGTTATTGAATTCTCAGAGAGGAATGTTATCAGGAAGATTCAAAAGCTGTATGCAAAGACTGGCACGTGGAATTATGATACAGCTGCTAGAACGTGGATTTGACATAAACACTGGCAGTATGGGATCTAAGCATCCCTGGCTTTTTTATATTCTGGAATGACAGGAAAAGGAAGCAGAAAGCTGGGATTTGACAACACTTGTCATGGATAACAATGCATTCACTGGGGGCTTTAAAAGCTGATCATATTTGTTTAGAGTTAAGGAACTGAAAAGGAGTCAGCAACAATGGTGCACATGCACTTGATGCCACCACACGCGTGGTTACTCACGTACGTAAGCTAGTGCCAGTAAAGGTTTGCATCCTGTACAAAGTGATGCCAGTTACTTCCTGCAGCTCAGAGACTGTCCTACCTGTTGTTCAGCCACTCCCTCCAGCCCATGCAAGACTAAAACTCTCTTTTTATCCAAATACGGCAACTTCCTTCTCTGGATTGATCTACTTCTCTCAAGCATTTTCATTGTTCAACTATAAGAATTTCAAGTTGTTGCTCTCAACTTCTCCAGCTTCAACAACTTGAAATAAGGCACTTTATTGTACATAGATTTATCATGTAGAGTCAGACATTTGTCAATTGTTCCTCCACTCCTGCAAAGGAGACCACTGCCTAACCAACTAAAATCTGGTCTTTTGTTTTGAAAGATGTTTTAATATCTAACATAACAACATATTAACACACAAGTCATTGTGAGATTTGTTTACTTAAGGGATGCATAGCGGCTAGTTCTGCCACCATGCGCTAAAATGTTACATTAAAGAACCTTCCCTTCTTCTGACTTTGTTAGATCTTTACCATCTTTGATGCAGGAAGCTGGTTTGACATCTCAGGTGCTGTAACTATAGCTACAGGAAGTCTGCCCTCTGCAGTTGTAGCATCCCCAAACTCAGCTGACCCTTCTCCCTCTTGCTCCCAATTTCTCTCCTTTCCCCTTGATGCTCTAACTCCCAAAAGCTCTCTCTCTTCCCTGATTTTGACTGATCACTCTTGTCCCACTACCAATCCGCTCCAACCTGAACTCATTCTGTCAGCATGGCAATGAGGGGGCCAGTACAATAAACAGGCGATCAATGGAGCTGGTAAATGAGGTGGTAAAAGGGAAAGGCAGCGTGGAGTTGGATTAGGGTAGCAAGAGGCAGCATCTATTCACAAAGGAAGATGCAAAGTTGTGTACTGGCCTGAGCGGATGCTGTGAAAATGGGGACCAGTTTCAATGCAGGCAGTTGCTTGTAGGAAGTCACCATGATGTGAACATAAGGACCTGCACATGTGGGAAGTGCTCCCTCTGGTGTGGCCATGTCAATACATGCAGCTCTTTTTTTAATGACAGAAGCAGATCAGTGGCTGACATCGCAAGAATGCAAACTGCAAGAAAAGATTTTAAGACTGATTTGGCCCCGGTAACATCTATTTTTTCCAATAGCAAGAACAGGTGTTTCATTATAACACATCTTGTGAAACTCACAGTCAGTCACTACAAGGTGACTATCATGTAGCAGTGGATCAATGTCATTGGCGTCTCTCAATCACAGTCAGTTTACAGCTCCTTGGACACGTAAACACATGACACAACTCTCCTGATATCGGTGTCCGTAACCCAAAAATTACCTTTCACTCAAAGTTGAACCCACCATTATGGACTCTCTCTGTGCACCCTCTACTTGGATTTTATGGCAGTACACCTTCCAGTAATTATCCTACCTACCACCTACTTACCAGTGGATATCCTTTGGATCAAAGGATGGGAAATACTGGAAATCTTTTGTGATAAATTCCATCTTTCAAATGGCAGGTTTTGATCTACTTTGCTCAAAGTGCTGCATACTAGACAGGTTCAGGAGAAGCCAGGCTCACTATCCACCATTGGCAACTCAGTACAAACCCCTTTTGAACTTGTGGAGAGAGACAAACAAACATGACCCAGGAGTGGCCCCTCTACAGACTAAGCGGCAGGATGGTCATCTTAAACTCAGCAGATTAGGGAACTATCGCTTGGCTTCAGGGATTTACATTGACTGAATGAATAAGTGTGCATGCAAGAACTGATCATTGGAGACAAGGCCTTTGTAACCAGCTGGTTGCACAGCTGTCAGTTAAGACTAGTTTAAAAGGAATTGGGCCCCACATCAGACGCAGGACTCAAAGCTTCCAGGGTGTTGGAGTTTTGACACAGCCTGTTTTTGGTATGGCTCCCTTTTAGTGTGGCAAACAATGCTGAGTTATATTCAGCCTCCAACAAACAGGCCATTCAATTCACCTGGTCTGTCAGCTTTCATCCACTTCTCTTTACTTTCCTATCAGCATATCTTTCTATTCTTTCTTCTCTCATTTGGTTATCTGGTGTTCCCTCCCATCCACCCCGATATTTGGCTTATCTATTCCATGTGATAGCAAGTTCCACACTCTAACCACTCTTTTGACAATGAGCTTTCTCTTGAATTCCGATTGGATTTATATCATATTGATTACTCACTAGTTTTTGAATCATCCACATGTCAAAACACTTACTCTAAACCTATCATCTCAAACCCCATCATAATTTCAAAGATATTTCCTGTCACCTCTCAGATTTCTCCTTCGACTCGATATATCCTTCGATAAACGATATATAGTGATTCTGTCACAATATCAGCCTTGTTAAATTGGCAAAACTTGCCTCTAAAGTGACACTTCACATAAGCAAAAATATTCATGCAACGTGCAGAAGGTATCAGAAAAGACAGAAAGAGAGCTGAGAGTTTCACACTTAGGTAATTCAGCAAGTTAATGCTATCACTAAAATCTCATAAGTATCTTTAGCTTTTGAATTTAAACAGATCTTCATCAAAATTATGTTATCATCTCTGCCTCAATAGATGCCCATGGTAAAACATTGCAGGCTCATGACAAGTTGCAAATTTTACTCTAAATACTCCCGTTAACAATACAGATTCGTCAGCAAAAACAAACTTTCACCGTTTACCTTTTCAAACAAGTGCCTGGCAATTAGCATCGCCGATAAGAGAAAATACAATTATCTCCCTTGGACATTCAGTTGCATTCCATATGTAAATCCTCCACAGTCAATGCCTTGGGGGTTATCACTGACCAACACTGAACTGTACCAACATATAAATAAAGTGGCTACAAGAGTAGGTCAGAGGCGGTGAATTCTGTAGCAAATTACTTACCTCCAGACTCTCCAAAGACTGTCAGCCATCTACAAACACGTAGCAGGAATTTGACGGAATACTCTCTACTTTTCCGGATGAGTCCAACTCAAACAATATTTAAGAAGTTTGACACCATCCAGGACAAAAGAGCTTACTTGTTTAGCATCCCATCTACCGGCTTCAATGTTCATTTCCTTCACCATTGACATGCAGTAGCAGCAGTGTGTACTATCCACAAGCTAATCACCAAGGCTCTTTAAACAGCATCGACCACACCTGCAACCACTACCACCCAGTTGGACAAGGACAGCAGATAGATGGGAACACCACCAACTCTATGTTCCCCTCCCAACGCACCCACCATCCAGACTTGGAAATATATCACTGCTGTTGAATCAAAATCCTGGAACACTCTTATAACAGCACCGTGGATGTACTTACACCACATGGACAGTACCATTTCAAGGTGGCAGCTCACCACCACCACCTTCTCAAGGACAATTAGGGATGGGCAATAAATGCTGGTCCAGCCAGTGATGCCCTTATCCTGTGAAAGAACAAAGAAAAAAAATACTCATCCTTTCAAAAAAAATTAATTCTGAGAAACGCACAATTGCTCAAGTCCTTGTCTGTAACTGTAATCTCGCACTCTGAGCATTATCCCAGTGAATTTATCCAGATGAATGATATTCCTTTGCAAATGGGGTATTTACACCTGCACAGAATACTCAACTCTAGCCAAATCAATGCCTTCTACAAATGCTCCATTACATTCTTGCTTTCAATTCAATGTCCTACATACAAGGGCAGTCAAAATAGGATCGGTTGTAAAGGCAATACAGATGTAACCTGATTACATTAAAAGGTTTCATCTTTTTGCAAAGATACTCAACCAAGGACCTTAAGTTAACCCTGCAGTACATCACGATGATGTGTAAATGGTTCCTGAGATGTATAAATGCTGGTCTGGTCTCCTACGATGTATTAAAAGTACAAATAAAATTCATAATACATTACATCACCTACATCATTTCTATCTCCTTTTTTCTCTAAACTGTTTTCACCCATCTCCTCTCTTCCTGTTAACCAATCATTTCTTCAGTCTCAAGTACTTTGTATCCCAATAGTTTACTCCAACTAATCATTACTCCAACTCGCTAATTTCTAGCCATTATTTCATGCTTGAAGCCCCTTCGAAAAACGCCACAAAACCTACACCAACTGCACCCAGCTTAGCTATGAAGGGTCACTGTGGCCTTTGAACCCCAGTTGTCTCATTCCCTTTTTGCATTAGTTCTGCCGCCCAGCAAGTTACCAGGGGCAAGGGTGAGTTGACATCCTGGCTTTGAATGAAATTTAACTCAGTGGCAACTCTTCACCCCCTTTCTGAAACCTTAATGTCTGTCTACGCTTTCGTTATTTGCTCTAGCCAAGAACACCAGGGTATTGGGTGAAATTCATGGCCACAACCCAGCTTAACATCTGCTCCTCCATTCTCAGGAACCCTATTCTCCTTGAAAGAGTTTACCTTGTTGCATCCTTTCTTTAAAAAAAAAATTGGTTTCCAACTATCACAAGAGCCACCCCAAAATTTGCATGAAGATATCTTTGGTCCCTGAGCTTTTGAGCTGAGCCACTTCTCCATTTCTACCTCCATCTTATGGCTTTGCTTATTTCTGAGTTCACTGCCATCCTTCAACCCCTCCGCACATATTCATAAGCATTTCCTTGACATTTTCATCTTCCGTGAGCCTCTCTGCCTCCATAATCTTGACGTGAATCCATCTCTGAATACTTGCCATTCCCCTCACCTTCTTTAGCCCTGTAACCCTTTCCGATCCTAATTTTCATCTTTACATCACAGGAAATTTCTCAAGTGCACTTTCAAATTTCCAAACTGCTATTCTCTAGCTCCTCCCTTTATCTTTGTCTTGTTGCAACCTCAACCAGTTCAACCTGCACCTTTGATGCTCTAGTCCCCAATAAAACAATTGGGCCTGAGTGTAATGACAGGGGAGGCTATGGGTCATTGATTGGCATGGAGCTTGTAAGAAGGGCAGCGGTTATGATGTGGTATAGGTGGGGCATAGTGTGTATGTGGAGCATTCATAGAATTTTTTTTCCCCTCATAGAACCCCTACAGGGTGGAAACAGGCCCTTCGGCCCAACAAGTCCACACCGATCCTTGGAACATCCCATCCAGACCCATATAACCCACCTAATCTACACATGCCTGAACACTATGGGCAATTTAGCGTGGCCAATCCACCTAACCTGCACATCTTTGGACTGTGGGAGGAAACCAGAGCACCCGGAGGAAACCCACACAGACACAGGGAGAATGTGCAAACTCCACACAGACAGTTCCCCGAGGTTGGAATCGAACCCAGGTCCCTGGTGCTGTGAGACAGCAGTGCTAGCCACTGAGCCACCGTGCCGCCAGCATGATGAGGTACAAATGATGATGGCTTTTTGTTCTTTTCACAGCAGTGATGAAGCTTCCCTTCATGTTTCTTGGGAGCTGGGGGACTAGGATCATTATGTACGTCAGAAATTAAACTCTAATTTAAACCTCACTTCGTTGCTCCCTTCACCTTCCCCAGGAATTACAGATGTGAAAAGTGCATCAGTCACTGGTATTTGAGCCATCTCCTCATCTGCTTCTACTGCTTCCCGGTGGTGACAAAACCAAAGGCCCTCACGGAGCCTGCTCCTATCCAACTCCAAACCTAAATCTTTCTCATGGCCACTCAAACTCACTTTGTTCTTGAGCTCCTGCTAGCTTAAAGCCATCTCCATTAAATTGCTGATCAACCAACTTTCCCTCCTGGCTCCCATTAACATTGAAAATGTTCCCCTACCTTCCCATAATGTTCAACATCTTTACAAAACTATCATGATCACACCTTCCTAAATAAACCATCTGCAACTACAAAAGCCAACACATTGGCTTGACCCAAATTGGCGATCACCTTTCCTGCACCTTGATTTGAATTTCTACAAACAGTCTTCTGGTTCTGACAGAGCTTCCAAATTTGTCCTTGATGGTTGTGTTGCCCTTTTTGTACTCCTCAAACTTTCTGCCTTGTAAACCACATCATTCTAATATCACCACTGTTCCTTTGTCACCCACTCACCGGGGCTGCTTGGTTCCACCTCTACCCACTTGACTATAACTAGATCCTCTCCAGTATTTTAAGAGCCTGGATTTATCCATAAATAATGATATGCTTTTCTTTTCAACACAGCAGCTTTATGAAGTGATTGTAACAGTTTTAGATTTAATGTTGTGAGTTTAAAAATACTAAAATAAATCACACAATAGAGCTGTGGTTTGACAAATAATCACCAAGGACCTGCCTTTGGGCAGAGAACTTCATGAGACGAAGGAGTGGGTAAATAGATGGTTTACTGCACAACTGAGCTATACAGATCAAGGAAGTCTCAGGTCTGAACTGTGGAATAGCAAAGCTTTGTCTCAACGGGACTCAGCATTTATCAGATGGTGTGACAGAGAAGAGAAATAAACTTGTCAGTTAATGCTGATCAAAGGTCAGGTGAAAGCAGTTCTCAACTTGTACTCACGACTCCTAAGGTTAAATGATCCAATTCCAGCCCTGTCTGGAGTCTTTCTCTACTGTCACAATTGCTGAACTCCAAGGTTTCGAGAGATCAGAGTATCCTGATACATGGAATCAATGTGGAAGGAGGCCATTCAGCCCATCAAGTCCACACCAATCCTCCAAAGAGCATCTCACCCAGCCCTATCTCTTTCCCATAACCCTGCATTTCCCATGGCTGATTCACCTAGCCTGCACATCCCTGGCAATTTAGCATGGCCAATCCACCTAACCCACACATCTTTGGACTGTGGGAGGAAACCAAAGCGCCCAGAGGGGACCCACACAGACACTAGGAGAATATGCAAACTCCTCCACAGACAGTCACCTGAGGGTGGAATTGAACCTGTCTCCCTGGTGCTTTGAGGTAGCAGTGCTAACCACTGAGCCACCGTGCCAACCCAATGAATCACAGAAAATTGGTATGCAAGTATAGCAAGTGATTAGGAAGGCAAATGTAATGTTGTTGTTTGTTGTAAGGGGAATGAAATATAAATTTTGCTTCAGCTGTATAAAGTGTTGGTGAGTCCATGTCTAGAGTACTATGTACAGTTTTTGTTGCCTTTTTTAAGAAAGCATATGATTACATTGGAAGCAATTGAGAGAAAATTAATTCAACTAATTACGTATAGAATCCCTATGGTGTGGAAACAGGCCCTTTGGCCCAACATGTCCACACCAACTCTTGCAGCATCCCACCCAGACCCATTCCCCTTTAACCCACCTAATCTGCACACCCCTGAACTCTACAGGCAATTTAGCATGGTCAAGTCACCTTGCCTGCAGATCTTTGGTCTGTGGGAGGAAACCCTGGGGCACCCAGAGGAAACCCACACAGACACAGGGAGAATGTGCAAACTCCACACAGACAGTCACCTGAGGGTAGAATTGAACCTGGGTCCCTGGTGCTGTGAAGCAGCTGTGCTAACCACTGAGCCACTGTGTCACCCTAAGAATCCTAAGATGAAGTTGTTATTGTATGACAGTGGTCTTGGCAGGTTAGGTCTGTATACTTGGGAGTCTGGAAGAGTGAGAGGTGATCTTATTGAAACATTAAGACCACCACCCCACCCCGACCCCAACAAGATGACTTGCCAGGGCGGATGCTGAAAAGGTGTTTTCCATTGTGGACTAGAATGAGGAGGCAGTTTAAAAATGACAGGCCTCCTATTTAAGATGGAGAAAGAGAGATATATTTTCCCCTCAGGGTCATTTGTCTGTGGAATTCACTTCCTCAGAGAGCAGTGAAGTCAAGATCACTGAATATTTTTAAGGTTTGAGTTAGATAAATCTTGACCGACAAGAAAGTCAAGGGGTTATGGGTGTAGCAAGGAAAGCTGAGACCACCATCTGGATCAGCCATGATCTTATGGAATAGCAGAAATGGCTTGAGGGGCTGAATAGCTGACTTGTTTTCCTAATTTCCATAATTTGCTAATTCTCTCTTTCACACACACAGGCAATTTTGTAGAATCATAGAATCCCTATAGAGTGGGAACAGGCCCTTTGGCCCAAAAGGTCTACACCAACCCTCGCACCCCCCTACCCATCAATGAACACTATGGGCAATTTAGCATGGCCAATCCACCTAGCCTGCACATCTTTGGACTGTGGGAGGAAACCGATGCAGACATGGGGAGAATGTGCAAACTTCACACAGACAGTCACCCAAGGGTGGAATTGAACCCAGGTCCCTCATGGTATGAGGCAGCAGTGCTAACCACTGAGCCACCTTGCTGCCCCTTGATAATGGGAATGCCATTTAGTAATGGAAAACAGAAAATGTTGGAAACATTCAACAGGTCAGACAGTTTCTGTGAAGAGAAAGTGTATCAGCTTTTCAGGGTGGAAATTTTAACTCTGCTGCCTTCATAGATGGAGCAGAATCGTGCTGTCACCCCTGAGGTGCGTTTTGTGGCGGGGGGGGGGCATTTAATCGGATGAAAGCCTGGTAAGTTGGGAACCCTCAGCTTTCTTTTAATGCTCAGGTAAGGACCTCACCTTTCCTCAACTGGCATTAAAACACTGGCAGGAAGCAAACTCACCATATGATTAGTGCAATAAGCAAACCCTGGCTTGTTTGCTCGCAGAGGGGAGCAGGTGCCCTTATTCAAAGGCACCCCCTAGCAATATTAAGTACCTGAAATGGCACATGATCTGGCAGGCCTTTCCAAAAGGAGGCGCTGTAGGGGCATCTTGTCTGCTCTTCAGCCAGTGGCAGAGATACGGAGTTAGATGGAAATGAAGGGTAGGAACCAAACTGAAGAAATGGGAATTATATTTTAAAAAATCTGTACATACGCTTGCAGAAAGCTCGAGATGTGAGCCACAGTCAAGAGCAACATTTAGCATTCAGAAATACTGACACAGTAACAATACTGAGCCACTGTGGGCAAACATACCTCTGCACTGTAGTCATCTGAAGGATATGAGTTATCACTGGAATAATACTGACATCTCCCTGCATGGAAGGGTTTGATATCCTGTTGCAAAAGAAGGTAACATTACTATTTTCTAATGCAACTGAGATCTGCTCAACTCTCTTCACGTGAGACAGACAAGATTTTGAACAACAAATTTAATTTCATCCTTTTTAACAATTGCATCAAATAGATTGTTTCAGTAGGTAGAATTTGAATGTGACTGAAAAGTCAGACATGTTGCTAACCATTCAACACCTTTCATCCTGTATTATAAATTCTTGCGTGATTGTTGGAATTTTGATATTCTTGCATCTGTCCTGATGTGTGCAGGTTGAAAAATCTTCAGCAAGATCTCTCTCTTTTCAATGATATTCAATAGTATCAAAATTTAAAAATATGGAAGCAGTTAGAAAGTCAAACCTTACAGAGCCATAGTTTTGGTTTTCATATCCAAGCAGAGATGCACATGCGATAGACAGATTGCAATGTAAATTCACCAGACTAATCGCTGGGATGATTGGACTGTTTTATGAGGAGATATGGTGGAAACTAGACTTGTGTTCGTGAATTTCAAAGAAAGAGAAGTAATCACATTGAAACTTACAAAATTCATACGGGATGTGACAGCGTGGATGTAGGTAAAATGTTTCGCCCCTGACTGGTGAGTCTAGAATCAAAGGAGATAATCTGAGGATAGAAACCAGGCCATTTAAATGGAGATGAGAAGGATTCTTTCTCCCCAGACAGTGGCGAATCTTTAGAATACTTTATTTCAGAGAGCGTGGAAACTCAGTCACTGAACAGGTTCCAGACAGAAATCAATAGATTTTGCAAGATTAATGACATTAAAGGATATGGAAACAGCAGCATTGCGGCACATGATCAGCCATGATCTGATTAAATGGTGGAGTAGATTTGATGGGCTGAAAGGCCCACTTCTGTTCCTACGAAGTATAAAAGAGCCAAGATAGATATTATCCCTTGTGTGCTGAGAGAACATGTTTGATGTGAATACCTGGAACTTTACTCTGGGGCACTGACTATTTGTGTCTACCTCCCCCACCCTGAAGGTTCTGGTCAGGATCCCCCAATATTCATATCACCCATGAGATCTTATTTCCCAATGTTGTGATGGCTGGAAGTGAATTAGCACTGTTGCTTAGTTGTCAAAATGTCCCTGGACACTGGAAACCCCACTCTCAAAGTTTAGCCTTGGTCATCAAACTGCAGCAGCATCACAGCTGAAGGCAGGAATCCTTTTGAGAGGGAGAAGAGAAACGAGAGATCCATAAGCTGACCAGGCAGCAAAGGCTGGACAGAAGTGTTAGCTTCAGCTCTGCATCGGGCACTGGGTAACTACCAGCTTGAGTTGTGGTGGTAGGGCACAGTGGCCGGAAGAAAAGACAAATAGGGAGTGTATTTCGGACTGTTTTCTCAGACAATATGATCTCAATCCAATCAGGAATCAGGCTATTTTGCATCTGGTGATGTCTAATGAGGCAGGTTTAATAAATGATGCTAGAATAAAAGATCCCCATAGGAAACAGCAACCATAACATGACAGAATTTACCATTCCGTTTAAGAGGAAGGAACTTGGGTCAGAAGATGTGTTAAATAAGGCTAATCACAAAGGACAAAGCTAGATGGAGTGGACTGGGAAAGACATAGCAACAAAGTTGGTTGAGGAACAATGACAGACATTTATGAAATTCATTCTTGGTTCGCCACCAAGTTATGTTCCAATGAGTAAGAAGGATTATAGACAGGGGTAACCAACCATGGTAAAACAGGGAAGTTGAGGACAGCATCAAATTGAAAGAAACATGTGGCAAAAATTAGCATTTAGCTAGAGGATTGTCAAAGTTTTAAAAACCAGCAAACAATGATATAAAGAAAAGGGAGAAAATAAACTTTGAGGATAAACTTCCAAATAGTATTCAGACAGACAACAAGAACTTCTTTAAATATATAAAGAGAGAGAGAAGCCAAATTGAACATATGTCAATTAGAGAATGAGGTTGGGGAAATAAAAATACTTTGCGTCAGTCTTCACTGTAGACTAATAGCATTTCAGAATGACTAAATAATCAAAGGTCAAAAGGAGGCGAAGAAATCAATACAATAACTATCATTAGAGAAAAGAATGGTGGGAAACAAATGGGGCTAAAGAGCAATACGTCCCCTGGACCTGATAGGGTGTATCCTAGAATATAAAAGATAGTAGGTACAGAGTTAGTGGACGCACTGGTAGTAATCTTCCAAGAATCCTTAGATTCTCGAAAAGTCCCAGAGGATTGGAAAACTGCCCATGTAACATCTTTATTTAAAATGGAAAGGAGACCGACAAAAAGTAACTATAGGCCAGTTAGCTTAATATCTGTTATTGGGAAAATGTTAGAGTCAACTATAAAGGATGTAATAGCAGAGCATTTAGAGATACATAATATTATCAAGCAGAATCAGTATGGCTTCTTAAAGGGGAAGTCTTTGAGGAGGTAACAAGCAGGATAGTTAGATTTCACATTGGTAAATTGTAACTAGTAGTGAGCCACAGGAATCAGTGCTGTGCCATAAGTTTTTACAATATATATTAATGACTATTGCTAGGTTTGTGGATGGCACAAAAATAAGTGGGAAGGCAAGTGGTGGTATTCATTGGAATTTAGAAGAATGAGAGGTTACCTCGTTGAGACATACAAAATTCTTAGAGGACTTGACAGAGTTGATGCAGAAAGGTTGTTTCACCTTAAAGCAGAGGCTAGGACATGAGGGCATCATCTCAGAATAAGGGATTGCACATTTAAGACAGAAATGGGGGAGAATTTCTTCTATCAGAGGGTAGTGAATTTGTGGAATTCTTTACCATGGAAGCTGTCAAGATTGGGTCATTCAGTCTATTCCAGGTTGATATGGATAGATTTTTAATCAGTCAGAGAATCAAGGGAAAGGGCAGGAAATTGGAGTTGAGGGTTATCAGATCAGTCATGGTATCACTGAATGTCAGTGGGCTGCATGGCCTACTTCTGCTCCTAAATTTTATGATCTTAGGGAGATGCCAACACCCACTCAGATGGATGAAGGGATAGCAAAGAGGAGATTGTTAGAATAATTCTTTTTTAAAATCTGAGTTGGATAGTTTGTAGAAAATCCAAAGCTGTTTTAATTTTACTCACTATTTAAATTATAAGCCTGTTAGTTGTGAAGAATAAAAGCCATTGTAAGTGATCAGAACACATGGCTAAAGGACATGGACACAGCAGGGTGACTTCATTTACAAACAGACAACTGCCATGTAGTCACAAATGGCCACAAACCACACATACATGGTTCATATCTCTTTTTCAGAAATAGAAACTTTTGAATGAAAGGAGAAATGGAAGTTAGAAAAATGAGGTCATTGTCCCTTTTCTCCCCCTCTATTTTAGATAACATGACTCTTATTTTATCAGGCATTCCACAGTACTGGAGAACGCAATAACATGTCGAAAATCACAAGCTTCTGGAGGATGCAACATGCTCCAAGATCTTCTTCAAAACTACTGACTATGCGTCGTCAGCATTTCAAGCTTCTTTTGTGAAAGTGGGTTTATTTCCGAGACAGGACCAATATGGAGTATGCAGTAGCAACAGATTAAGTAGCAAGACTCTGTCCAGCTCATCATCTAATCACTTCCACATTATAAACTTATATTTAAGTTTGGTTGTAGACTGGTCAGCTGTTTAGAAACTACCTGTCAGCTTCAGAGTCAAACTTAAAGTGGAATTTCCAATTGGCAGCACTCCCTGGTTCGATACAGCTCAATTTAGGCTATAGACTATGACTTCTGTAGATTACGGCAGAATACATCTTAATTCTAAGCTCAGGAGAATCATCTTTCGCACCAGTTAGGTCATTACAATTCCAGCCAGGCTGTTACCTGGAAAAATTAAGGAACTGGATCTAGACTTGCACAATTTTATTTTGCATTGGTTCTTACCGTCAAGGAAGAAACTATCCCACCAAGGAGGCACAGCTGGGACAGTTAAGGGGCAATGTCAGGCATCTTCACACAAGAAATCTTCAGAACAATTACCAGATTTCAGCTAAATGACCAACAAGCCACCTTGGGAGATAACTTGGGTTTTACAACCACCAGAGACAGAAGAGTTAGAAACAGACTCATGCTGGGGAAAGAGACCCAAAACTACAGAGATGATATTAATAGCAGTCCCTAATGGTTGGGCTGAAGAGAAGCCTGAGGTGCTTAGAAGTCAATGAGAATGCTTCAGAAGCAGAAAGCTGTGGGAGTGTCAGAGAGGAAGACATCTTACAAGGATGTTGTAGACATAAGTTTCGGGAACCGACATGAAGTAAGTGAGCTAAGTTAGCAGTTTGATTTAAGGGTTGCCAGGAGAGCAGTGAAACGAAGAAATTAACGTCGCGTGAATGTACTGCAAAGTAAAAAAAGAAAACTGTGCCGGTTTAGTGAGAAACTTTAGCGTTGAGATAAGGATGACTTTTCCCTGATGTTTTAGTATCTGGAAGGGTATTACTAGGACAAAAAGAAGAATGGAAAGTTCTTTCTGATGTTTGGAATGAGATTACTCCAATGATTCTTGAATAGTGTCGTATAGCTTGTTCAGTTTCTCTTTTGCATGACACATGTCTGCATTCTCTTGTTAAAAGTACATTGACAACCTCTTATGAATAGGTTCAGTAACTGACCTCCACAATAAACAAAAAGTAAAAATAAAACTATGGTGAATTGAGGCAGGTTTCAGTCTGAAATCTGATTTGCTTAGTATGACCACCAGCTAGGACATGACAAAAATCTTGCACGTTTTAGACAAAGAAAAGGAAGATGTTATACTTTTGAGCTCAGGAAGGAAGATGGTATTAATTCCCAATACTTTTTTCAGAGAAAACTCCAAAGGTGTTTTATAGAGAAATGTAAGGCAAGATGATAACTAAGAAAGATGAAGGCCTTTAAGAGACCAAAGTAGGGGTGGGTGGAAGGGTGTGTCGTGTACATGTATGGGTGTATGTGTGTGCATGCATATGCATGTGCACCTTGCATTTGTCATGAAGAACAGATATTGTGGCCTAAGGAAGTGTTTGAAATGTTGAATGGGATAAACACAGTGACGGATGAAATATTAAGAGATTTGGAGCCTGTGTGAAATATATCCCAGGTTGCTGAGAGAAGGGAGAAAATAGGGGAGTCTGACCAATAGTTTTCAATCCTCTCCAGGTACAGGCATGGTGCCTGAAGACTGCTCATGTTGTCCATTTGGTTGAATGGGGAGACAAGCCAGTCTAGCTTCTGTGATTGGAAAAATTCTGAAGGACTGTTTTACTTAACATTTAGGAAGTCACAGATTAATCAAAAATAATTGGTATGATTTAGTAAGGGAAGGTCACGTCTAACTGTGTTGATTTAATTTTTTGCATAAGTAACAAGGAAGAATGATGTTATGGTCTGCATGGATTTCATCAAGGTTTTCGACAAAGTCTGAGATGGCAGGCTGGTCAAATAAGTAAAAGTCCATATGATCCACTGCAAAGCGGCAAGTTGGATACAAAACTGCAGGAAGATTAACAGTAGATGAGCATTTTTGTGAATGCATAGTAATGACTGAAATTTCAGTGTAGCAGACATCATTTAGAAATTTGCAGATGATTCAAAAAAGATGCCGATGTCGTTAATAATGAGGCAGAAAACTACAGTAAAATAAAACAAAGAACTGTGGATACTGGACATCTGAAACAAACAAAAACTGGAGAAACTTGGCTTGTCTGGCAGCATTTGTGGATAGAAAGCACAGTTAATGTTTCAAGTCCAGTGACCTTTCTTCAGCAATTTGTGTTGCTTGTTTGTTTTAGAAAACTACAGACTATGGGAAGGTACCAATGATCAGCTCGGCAAATAAGTGGCAGATGGAATTAAGAAGAAGTGGAATCCAGAGAAGAATAAGGTAATTAATTAGGGAGGGTAAACAGGACAAGAGAATACACAGCAAGTAGTTGGGTACTGAGAAGTGTAGAAGAGCAGAGAACACGTACACCAGAGCCTGGAAGGTTGCAGGCCATGTAAAAACCCTGGGTATGAAGGCCTACAGAATTATTTTATGCATTGGGGGAGGGATGGAATTTCAAAGCAAGTAAGTTACACTTGATGGGACATTGTGCAATAAAACTAGTTAGGCCACATCTAGAGTACTGTGTCCGGTGCTGGTCACCTTATAGGAAAGATACGTGCAAAAAAGTACAGTTTTAAGAGGGACTACAGAAGTTGAGCCACGTGTACCTCTTTCATTCTGAAGAAAAAAAGATTGAGAGGAGTTAAACTGGGCTGTATAAGATTATTGACAGGCCATGTCAGGTGATACACTTTGCTTTAAGAAAACGTATTATACTTGGAATAGGGAAAGAACTATGTAATGTGCATCCGAAGGATTTGAGAGCTCAGAATCACAAAACACTGAAAATTCCAAATTGCTAAAGGAACACCAGTCAAATGACAAGAAGTTTAGAATACTAAAATACAGGTTCAGTGGTGAATCTAAACAAAGCTTTAGCAAGGCCCCGGTTAGAGTGTTACACAGGAAGGATGTTGATGTTAGAGAGTGGGGATTTGGTCCAGATTCAAATGCTGGCTGGCAGGAGTTATTAATACAGGCGCCAGAGCAGGGCCACTTAAACACTTTTCACTGTATCTTTTGTAAAAATACTAGTGACAGTAATTTATTATTCCACTATTTTACTATTCTACGACTACGAAGGTTCAAAAATAATGGATACGTTTCACAAGGGACAAATTGATGAAGGTTTTGCAAGTTATGAAATGTGAGGGAGGGACCAATATAGATGGAAACTAACTTTGCAGTGACTGAAGATTCTGAACCAAAGAGACAAAAGATACAAGATTAAATGTAAGCATTTTCGGACAATGAAGAGGAGAAACGGCTGTTTATATATAGCGGTGTAAGGCACGTTGAGATTGAAGCACAGACCATGGCAACTTTAAGTATGGATAATGGGGAAAAGAGAACATGGCAGGAAAATATGGAAGATAAACACCAAGGAATGGATGGCTTGTATTAGTCTATCATTTTTAGGAACTCCAGTCCAAAAGGGAGGACTGCCTGAAATCAGTGAACCTCTTCACAAATACTGTACAAAGGAACTTCAAGACTGACAAAGAGTATTTAACTATTCCTTTCTTCCCAACCCAAAGATGCATTGAGCCTAATAGATAGCCTACTTGGAAAGCATTCAGAAAAGATTTACAAAAGCGTTGCCAGAGTTGGAGGGTTTGAGCCAAAGGGAGAGGCTGAATAGGCTGGGACTATTTCCCCTGGAGTATCGGAGGCTGAGGGGTGACCTTTCAGAAGTTTATAAAATCATGAGGGGCACGAATAGGGTGAATAGCCAAGGTCACTTTCCCAGGTTAGAGAAGTCCAAAAGTAGAGGGCATAGGTTTAATATGAGAGGGGAAATATTTAAAATGGACCGAAGGGACAACATTTTCATGCAGAGGGTGGTACATGTATGAAATGAGCTGCCAGAGGTGGTGGTGGAGGCTGGTACAATTACAACATTTAAAAGGCATCTGGATGGGTATATGAATAGGAAGGGTTTAGAGGGATGTGGGCCAAATGCTGGCAAATGGGACTAGATTAATTTAAGGTATCTGATCAGCGTGGACAAGTAGGACCGAAGGGTCTGTTTCCATGCTGTATACATCTATAACGCTAGGAGAAGCCATTTCTCCAATGATATTGAATTTGGCTGAGGTTAGAATTCAAAAGGTGACACTAATAGTGGGACCTCAGTGCTACTGCTTAAGATTTGAGAGCCATCACTTCAAAAAAACAATGAGAATATGGGTACTGCAGGTACAGCCAGCATTTGCAACCCATCCCTTGCTGCCCTGAAACTGAATGACTGGCTTGGCCATTTCCAAGGACAGTTCAGAGTCAGTCACATTGATGTGGCTCTGGAGACACATGTAGGGTATTCATGAACCAGCTGGCTTTTTAAATTACAGACAGTGACAGTTTGACAGCCAACATCATTGAGTCTAGCTATTAATTCATACAATTCATTAATTCTGTTTTATTCACTTGTGGGACATGGGTGTCACTGGCTAGCTAGCACTAAGTGAATTTAAATTTCAGCAGTTGCTACGGTGAGATTTGAACCCATCCAGCAGAATATTAGGCTGGGCCTGCGAAGTTACCAGCTCAACTACATTACCATTATTCCAGCATTTCCCTTCAGTGAGCAGTTTATTAATGACCTTCCTGAAACTGTCTTAATAGCCTTTTGTAAACAGCAAAGCAAGCTTAGCCCTTAAACTAGTGACTAAATAGGTGTATAATCATTTGGCAGTATTTGACTGAAGGGATCCACTGTTTGTTCGGAAAACAAATTGTTCAAATTAAAAGATTAAAAAGAATTCCTTTAGAACAAACTAACAGTGTGTGCCTATACAACAGATTTGTAAAAGCAGAATTTTAATGGTATCTAGTTGGCGTCAGACATAAAATTATGAATATGCAAATGGAAGAATACAACCAAAGAATATTTACCCTTGAGTTTCTCATTTCCATCAAAAAACAAATCAAGAGCAGGAATAGGCCATTCAGCCCCTCAAGCCTGCTCTGCCATTCAAGAAGACCATGGCTGATCTGATTGTAACTTCAAATCCACATTCTTGCCTATCCCTGGTAATCTTTTGCCCCTTTGCTCCACAAGAATCTAAATATATCTGCCTCAAAACATATTTCCAGGACTCTGTTTCCACCACCCTTTCAAGGAGACTTGACAACCCTCTGAGAAGAAATTTGCCTCATCTTTGTTTCAAATGAGCAGCCCCTAATTTTCAAACAGGTGACTGCCTAGTTCTAGATTCTGCAAGAAGGGAAGACATCATCTCCACATCCTCCTTTTCAAGACCCTTCAGGATTTTGTGTGCTTCAATCAACTCTTTGAAATGCCGATGGATACAAGCCAAATCTATCCAACCCTTCCTCGCAAGACAACCCACTTGTTCGAAGTATTTGTCTAGTAAATCTTGTCTGAGCTGCCTCCAATGCATTTACATGCTTCCTGAAATATAGTGATTAATAGTGTGCTCACTACTCCAGATGGGGTCTGACCAGAGCCCTGTATAATTGAAGCATAACCTCCCTACTTTTGTACTCAATTCTCATTTATATCCATCTTGTCTATGAATTACCAGCAGGAGTGCTGCATGAACCACACACTCAAGGAACAAGACGCTCCCAAGTAATCCTGTAAATGTGGGAATATGCATAATTTTTGTGTAAAATATATATTATGTAAAGTTATTTTTTCTGGTGATTGTCCTTATGGATTTATATTAGGATTCTTCAGCAGTCAGTGCCTAAAGATCACTAGAAGACACATACTTTCCAAGTGCTTTAATACATAAGATTTTATGAAAGCAAACACTATGGTAACAATGAAGCTCTTTGGCAAAATAATATCAATAGAAAGAAGTTATACTCACAATGTGTCTGGCAGCAAATACACCATCAACAATGGCACAACAGAAAGACGCCACTACACCAAAACTGATGAACACGATCGAGGCCACCAACTAAGGAAACAGAATGTACATTAATACACAAAATAAAACTGCCTGGGTAGAATATTCAAACACCAAAACAACTCCTATATTTATGCTTTGTTTCAAAAAACATGTAATGAAATGGATTGCACAACCAACTGCCTTGAATACATTGAGAAAAAAATTAACCATTTCAGTAATTAGATGAAAAGAAAGGGGGCAACAAATGGGGACAGTGTTAAACAAATGATTGGAGAAAGTGCATGCATTTCAATGAATGTCATTTATAACATGTGCTCAGACAATACATGTATAGAATTATCAATCAGATGAATTGTAGATATTACCAATAGTGTTGTTAGGAAGGAAATTCCAGGAATTTGACCTAATGACAGCGACAGAAAAGCAATATTTTCCCAAGTCAGGATGGTGAGTGGCTTGGAGGAGAGCTTGCAGGTGGTGTTGTTCCTAGGTATCTGCTGTCTTCATTCTTCTAGAGTTGTCATGGGTTTAAAAGACTCTATCAAAGGAGCCGTGCTCACCTCCAGCCCAGGCCCAAGAGCACCTTCTACATTAAACAGATGTTCACCTGCACATCTGCTAATGTGGTATATCGTATCCGCTCTTCCCAATGTGGACTCCTCTACATCAGGGAAACCAGGTGGAGGCTTGGAGACCACTTTGTGGAGCACCTCCCTACGCTCGGGTCGTGACAAATGATAACACCTCCCAGTCATGAACAACTTCAACTCCCCCTCCCACTCTTTGGATGACATGTCCATCCTGGGCCTCCTCCAGTGTCACAATGATGCCACCCAAAGGCTGGAGGAACAACACCTCATATTCCGCCTGGGAACCCTGCAGCCCAATGGTCTCAATGTGGACTTTACGAGCTTCAAAATCTCCCCACCCCCGAGTCATCCTAAGACCAGCCCCGCTCGTCCCTGCCTCCTTGACCTGTCCGTCTTCCCTCCCACCTACCCGCTCCTCCCTTCTCACTGACCAACCCCCACCCAAACTCCCCACCTACACTCACCTGTACTGGCTTCATCTCTGCCTCCTTGACCTGTCCGTCTTCTCTCCACCTATCTGCTCCTCTATCCACCTTCTATCATTGCCTTGTCCTCTCTCTATTTATTTCTGAGCCCCCTTCCCCTCCCCCATTTCTGAAGAAGGGTCCAGACCAAACGTCAGCTTTCCTGCTCCTCTAAAGCTGCCTGGCTGCTGTGTTCATCCAGCTCCAAACCTTGTTATCTCAGACTCCAGCGTCAGCAGTTCCTACTACCTCCGAGCAACTACCTAAGTTGTTGCAGTGCATCCTGTAAATGGTACACACTGTGGCCACTGTGTATTGATAGTGAAGTGAGTAAATGTTAAAGATATTCAATGGCACTTGAATCAAATGGGCTCAGAGACGGTAGGAACTGCAGATGCTGGAGAATCTGAGATAACAAGGTGTAGAGCTGGATGAACACAGCAGGCCCAGCAGCATCAGAGGGGCAGGAAGGCTGATGTTTCGGGCCTAGACCCTTCTTCAGAAAAGAAGTCTAGGCCCGAAACGTCAGCCTTCCTGCTCCTCTGATGCTGCTTGGCCCGCTGTGTTCATCCAGCTCCACACCTTGTTATCTCTTAATCAAATGGGCTGCTTGGTCCTGGGTGGTGCTGACCTTCTTGAGTGTTGTTGGACCTACAGGCTCCAGGCAGGTAGGGTATATTCCTTTTCAGTCCTAACTTGTGCCTTGTAGATGGTGGACAGACTTTAAGAAGCCAAGACGTGAGTTACTTGTCATATAATTCCCAGCCTTTGACCTGCTCTTGTAGTGAAAATATTTACATGGCTGGTGCAGTTCAGTTTCTAGTCAATGAAAACCCCAGGAGATTGATAATGGCAGATTCAGCAAAGCCATTAAATACCAAGGAGTGTGGGCTTGATTCTCCCTTGTTGGAGATGGTCGTTGCCTGGAACTTAAGCGATTTGAATGTTATTTGTCTCTTGTCAGCCTAAGCCCGAATATTATACAGGTCTTGTGATATGCGGACATGGACCACTTCAGTATGAGGAGTGACAAAGAGCGCAGAACATTGTGTAATCACCAGCCAACATCTCCCACTTCTGCTCGTGTGATGGAGGAAAGCCCATTCAGACCACTATGCCAATGCCAGATGTTTGAAAAAGAGATTTACCCGATTAGCCCTACCACTTCT
Source organism: Ginglymostoma cirratum (assembly GCA_024137785.1). Lineage (NCBI taxonomy): Eukaryota > Metazoa > Chordata > Chondrichthyes > Orectolobiformes > Ginglymostomatidae > Ginglymostoma > Ginglymostoma cirratum. Next base: position 55,668,437 of record JAHRHZ010000267.1, on the reverse strand, counting down.
GAACAATCCTTCAAACTTTCCTTTACAGTAAACCCAAGACAGATTCTTTCAAGAATAATGTGAAAGCATTGCACAAATTTTTAAATGTTTATGACATAAAGGTGTACTCCTGAAATTAACGATTAGTTCTAAACACTGGAATCGATCAAACACCTCAATGTTACCTACAGAATCAACCCATTTCCAATACTGAGTGCAGGCAGCTTCAATTGAAGCACTCAAGATGACAGTGGTGATTATTTGGATAGAAATGATGTGCTGGTACATAGAGAAAAGGCAGGAGACTGACACTGAGTAATAGAATCACTGCAGGCACAATGGGCCAAATGGCCTGTTTCCATGCCATAACAATTCTGTGATTTAATGCAAGTCCAGAACACTGTATCAGTCTGTGAAGAGATCCTTTGTACAGGTTATTATCATGATCAGGACAGGTTACGCTACCTAATACACAATCAACAGAATTAAATCAGAAAGCAGCACTTATTCTGCGTGAACAGACTGTTTGACAGCCAGACAAGTGCATCGAAAACAAAGAAATACTGACAGCTACATTTGACTCAAAAGTATTTGACATGACCAAATGTTGTATTATCTCTAATGAGAACGTCTCTGGTTGTGACTTGCAGTAATGCTACAGCATTCTGATTAATGACAAATCAATCTGAAATGCTAATTCTATTTCTCTCTCCACAGATGCTGCCAGACTTCCTGAACATTTCCGGTTTATATTTCCGATTTCCAACATCTGCAGTACTTTACTTTTGTCAGGGGAGAATTAGCCTAGTACAAAGAGCAATGAGTGAAATGATAATTTATACTGTTATTAATTCACCTCCAAGTGAAGCCTAATGGCTTAACTATTGCTTCAGTGTTCAGATGAGGGCCTCCAGTTCACTTAGTCTCTTTAATTCCATTACGTTATGTTCGAATCTTGGAGAAAATCCAGTCCTTAATTTCATACGTTACTCTGCACTCATCATTGCAAATATCCAAGAGAGGTTAGTTGCATTCACATGGAACTTCCCAGTCTGAAAGCTCTAAATTTATAATGAGGAAAGAGCTAATCAGGACAGAACTGGAGACAGAAGCTTCAACACATCCACAAAAGGTCAAGGGCAAGAAAGGAGGTTCATAAACCAAAAAGATCAAATCTTCAATGGTCTATTGATGTCTTATCAATGCAAAAGGAAAATCAATTTTGCTCTTGGCTTTCTATTAATTCTGATCATAAATAATCTCCTCCACAAGAGGAGGGGATGGCCTATTGGTACTATCACTGGACTGTTAATCCAGAGACCCAGATAATATTCTGGGGAGCTGGGTTCAAATCCTGTCACAGCAGATGGTGGAATCTGAATTCAATAAATATTTGGAATTAAGAGCCTAATGATGACCATGAAACCATTGTCAATGGTCAGGAAGAAAAGCCATCTGGTTCACTAATGTCCCACAGAGAAGAAAACTGCCATCCTTATCTAGTCTGGACTACATGGGATTCCAGACCCACAGCACTATGGTTGACTCTTAACTGCTCTCTTTGATGGGCAATAGAGTGCTGGCCTAGCTAGCAACACCCTCATCCCATGAATGAATAACAAAAAAAGGGGAGGAAAAAGTCCCCTCAAGTGCATTTTTATTCATTTGATTGTGACGCTGGCTGTCTCACTGTTTCCTTCTTTGGCTAAATGTCTCCTTCAACCAATGCCTCCTCTATTCAGTATCCCTCATGGAAGGATCCCTCAGTATCAAACCCTCTCTTTTACCATTTTATCAAAAAGGGTTGCCTTGGGACAGCGGGCACATGGACAACGAAAGTGCATTTGACTCAAGAGGACCAGGGGAAGGTTAAGACATAGCTTGATATATGTTATTGGTGTTCACTGAGGTGTACACTGTCAGAGTTTGAAGAATTTAGCAAACATGACAAAAGTACTGGATTGCATGGCTTCTATTAGGACCGCAGTTGAACACATGGCTGGTGCAAATTTACTTTGAAGAAGTTATGAAGATAACAGGCTTTGGTGCTGCACAGCCCGTTCACGAGAAGAGAGATAAGCATAACAGCAAATCTCTGGGCCAGACAGGATAATAACTTAGCCAACCAGAGAGAATACAGCACACTTGATGACTACTACATTAATAGTGCAGCTCACCAACAGGATCTGAACAGTGGATCACTTAATGGGAGCAAGGACCCTTCCTAGTTATTACATCATTTACCTGCGGTCAACAAGAGTTTTGGCACAGTAATATCCTGGGTTAGGAGTGGTCAAATGTTTGATATATCCAGCACCAGGTGGAATATAGTCCACTATTAATTAATTGACACATAGATGCCTCTGAAAATCCTTTGCTTTGTTGGAAAGCTTGCCAAATAAACAGCAAAATGCTAATAGAGTGATGGAATACTCCCCACTTGCCCAGATGAGTACAGCTCCAACAACATTAGAGAAGCCTGACACCATCTGGGACAAAGCAACTCGCTTGACTGGCAGCACATCCACAAATATTCAGTCCCTCCGCCACTGATGCTCAGTAGCAGCACTGTGTACTGTCCACAAGATCAACTGCAGAAATCCACCAACACCCCAGGGACAGCACGTTCCAAACTCATGATCTCTTCCACCTAGATGGCCAAGGGCAGCAGATATATGGGAACACCACCCAGCCACTCACCATCCTGACTGGAAATAGTATCGCCATTCCTTCAGTGCTGCTGGGTCAAAATCCCAGGATTTCCCCCAAACAGCATTGTCCGTCTACCTACAGAAGTGGATTTCAGTGAATCAAGAAGGTAGTTCACCACCACCTTCTTCTGGGCAGGAAGGGACTGGCAATAAATATGGAAACAGCTAGCAATGCCCCCGTTCTACTAGTGAATTTTTTAAAAATCACCAACGGTACTGAAAACCGCTAGGATGCTATATCATAATATAAATGTCGGTGCAGAACCTATCGATACAACACAATTGATGGCATGAAAATTTAAGTTGTGGATTCACCTGCAAATCACAGGTTTAAGTCCTGTGACTCTTCAAACGTCACTGGTACAAACTGCCAAAGTTGTGTTTTGTCAGATAGTCACCTGGTCACTACTGAACTTATCAGGATGAAATGTGGGAGAGAAGCAGGCTGTGCTGGGAGGAGCAGTGAGCAACATAAATGGGAGCTATTTGACTCAGCCCAAGGCCTGGAGCAGCAGTGAGTCTAAGACTGGGACTGGGAGTCTTTCAGGAAACATTGACTTGGGGAGGACAGAGATGACAGTCATGCTGAGCTAGATGGATAGCTGAGTGAGTGAATGATTAGGGGCTGGGTGAGTAGGGAGGGTAGTGGGTGAATGACTTGGCAGATTGCTGGGTGGTTGAGGGACTGGGGAATTTGTTAGTGGGTGATGGTAGTGCAATTTTCTGGGCAAAAGCGGGAAAACCCAGGATGAAAGTCAAGCCACTTCAATGCGAATTTCACCAAAGCCAGCTCACAGTGAATGTGCTACCAGAGGCAAACCAAGGTCTGTGTTTATTAAATTCAACTTCTGACCCCATCCCTGCTGACTGACCCTAGTGTTTCCTCTCTATAGCTGCTCCTTAAACAAAAAGACGAAGAATTTGGTTAGTTACCTCTGTTGCTTGGGACTTTTTAAAATGGACATTTCTTTAATTAGTTATTTAAATCATTGCTTTATTGCTTTCAATTTTGTTTTCTGAAATTCATATTTAATGTTGTGGCAACTTTCTGAAATTATCTCATTTACCACACCTCCCCTCCCAGCTCAGCTCCAGAAGTCAAAGAAAAATTGAAATATGGATCCTCATGTGAAAAGCTTGGGCAACTTTGTCTTAAACAACAATTAAAAATTGAAGGAATGAGACTTCACATTTGTAAAAGTTATTTTCATTCAGTTCCAGTAAGATGATTTGACAGTAGTTAACATATAACCTGTCATCAAACAGGTATATAAGACTGAAATGTGCATTAGTAACTACAATAGCTTAGGTACCAAAGATGTTGCTGCAGAAATTTAATGCCATTTAATGCATGTTGGAAAATAAGGTGTTGCCTTTGAACGGCTTCCAAGGTGATTTCTGTTCATTTGTCACGGGGATGAGAGAGTCGCTGGCTGTGCCAGCAATAATTGCCCACTTTTTGTTGCTCGAGTAAAGGTGCTTCCTTCTTGAACCGCTGCTGTGTATGGGATGCAGAGACACTAGTGGTGTTCAGTCTGGTTGGTGGAAAATAAAATATACATTATCTAACCACTATACAAAGAAGCCCAACAGTTCAGGCTATGGTATCATACCCACCTCAGTGCTACCCTAACCTATTATTACTTTCAAATAACAAACCACTCAGAATGCATCCTCTTCCTCTAACTCTCCATAAGAGAGTGAGAACACTCATCAAAGGCAAAGAGCAGCTGCCAAAAGCAACACTCAATACCAACCTCCTGCTCAGAAGAGAACACTATAAATCATCCTCATGGTTGGTGAGACCAAACACTCAAGAACCCGTTTCTCTAGAAAACTACTATAGAAATGATCCCTAAAAGTATAGTCATAAAATAGACCCCCCTCAAATTCACATGGCAATAGCACAGACACACATCACAGTCAGTGTTATCGTTCTGATTCATCAATTCCTTTTCCATATGTACTGCTGCAAGTCCTTTAATTTACATTGTACTGTAAAATAAATCCATGTGCTCGGGTTATTTTTCCAGCTATTACATTAAAACCATCTGATACACAAACCCTGATTACTATACTCTATTCAATTGGCCAATCAAAAGTGCATCACTGTAAATCAGTCGGCAGAGTCACAGAGATAACAAGGTGTGGTGGAGCTGGATGAACACAGCAGGCCAGTCAGCACCAGGAGCAGGAAAGTCGATGTTTCAGGTTTACACCCTTCATCAGGACTTGAAGAAGAGTCCCAACCCGCTGCTGTGTTCATCCAGCTTTACACCGTGTTATCTCTGTGACTCTGCCGACTGATTAACAGTGATGCACTTTTGATTGGCCAATTGAATAGAGTATGGTAATCAGGGTTTGTGTTCCTGCTCCTATGATGCTGCTTGACCTGCTGTGTTCATCCAGCCCCATGCTTGTGTATCAGATGGTTTTAATGTAATAGCTGGAAAAATAACCCGAGCACATGGATTTATTTTACAGTACAATGTAAATTAAAGGACTTGCTGCAGTACATATGGAAAAGGAATTGATGAATCAGAACGATAACACTGACTGTGATGTGTGTCTGTGATATTGCCATGTGAATTTGAGGGGGGTCTATTTTATGACTATACTCTTAGGGATCATTTCTATAGTAGTTTTCTAGAGAAATGGGTTCTTGAGTGTCTGGTCTCACCAACCATGAGGATGATTTATAGTGTTCTCTTCTGAGCAGGAGGTTGGTATTGAGTGTTGCTTTTGGCAGCTGCTCTTTGCCTTTGATGAGTGTTCTCACTCTCTTATGGAGAGTTAGAGGAAGAGGATGCATTCTGAGTGGTTTGTTATTTGAAAGTAATAATAGGTTAGGGTAGCACTGAGGTGGGTATGATACCATAGCCTGAACTGTTGGGCTTCTTTGTATAGTGGTTAGATAATGTATATTTTGTTTTTCACCAACCAGACTGTACCTACTTACAGAGGTAGTAGGAACTGCAGATCCCAGAGAATCTGAGATAACAAGGTGTAGAGCTGGATGAACACAGCAGGCCAAGCTGCATCAGAGGAGCAATCTTTTTTTGCTAGAGATAGAAACAGAGTATCCAGGAAGAGATGGTCCAGGTGAACTTAAGGTTGGGGTGGAAGGTGTTGGTGAAGTGAATGAACTGTTCGAGCTCCTCGTGGGAGCACAAGGCGGCGCCGATACAGTCATCAAAGTAACGGAGGAATAGGTGGGGTTTAGGGCCAGTGTAGCTATGGAAGAGGGATTTTTTTCTGAAGAAGGGTCTAGGCCCGAAACGTCAGCCTTCCTGCTCCTCTGATGCTGACTGGCCTGCTGTGTTCATCCAGCTCCACACCTTGTTATTCTCAGGTTCTCCAGCATCTGCAGTTCCTACTATCTCCCTTCAAACCTTTCCTATTCAAGTACTTATCCAAACGTCTTTTAAATGTTGTATCTGCATCCACATCCACCACTTCCTCGGGAAGTTCATTGCACATGCAAACCACCATAGGTGTAAAACATTTGCCTCCCATGTCTTTTTTAAATTTCTCATTTCATTTTAAAAATGTGCCCTCTCGTCTTGAAATCCCCAATCCAAGGAAAAGATGCCATCCATTAACTCTGTCTATACCTGTCATTATTTTAGTCATTTCTATTAGGTCGCCCCTCAACAGATTTGTATTACTGACATCTTGCTGTGCTGTTTTATGCAGACAATGAAAGTCAGGAACCTTGTTACAGTCATCAGTGGACCTCAGCCAAGTCAAGGGACTAACTTCACTCAGTGGGTCCTACAATAGTTAGGGCAGCCTCGGATACCAGCCCAGGCCTTGCTTGTGGCTAGCAGACTCAGGGTCCCATCCTTTTAATGGGTAAGGAGCTGAATCATGGACAGCACACCACCTGTCTTGATTCTTTTTGCCTTATAAAGGGCTGTTTTTCTAATGGATTGAGAGACAGGCAGGTGTTACGGGAGATGAAAGTAGGTGGCAAAGCTATTACTCTTGTTCATAATGGGGAAGTGCTCCAAGAGAGTGAGCTGACAGCACAGAGGGCACGCAAAGTTAGTGGTGTTGCAGGTTGAGGTGGGGGCAGGTGAGTAGGAAAATGTTGCATGCAATAGTGAGAATAGGAGAGATAGTGTGAGGAATCAGAGAGAAGACTGGTGGAGTGGAAAAGGTCATTGACACAGTTGGTTTCTAAAGGTGATGCCTCTGCCATGAATGCTGGTCAATTCTGGGATATCTGGTGAGTGGCAAGTTGCTCCAGGAATGGTGTGTCCTACAACGGGATGGAAATCAGACATGATACTTTCCCTAGTAGCAGGAACAGCAATCGCTATGGTGAGTTTAGTATGATTTATTGAGAAAATTTACTTGAGTGTATGGGGGGGGGGGATGCACGCAGAGGAGTCATTCCAAGCTCAGACCAATATGCACTTGGTGAAAAAAAAACAAGATTTGGCCCCACGTGTTCTTTTTTGTTTGATGTGTTGGTCTTTTTGGTCCGTTCTTTATCCCTTCATGTTGCATTCAGATATTTGCTATGTAGCCACTCACACCTCATCTGGACACAATATTTGTTTCTGTACTACATCTGTAGAAGTGGGTAGATTAGTTCAGTTGTCTGGATGGCTGGTTTGTGACGCAGAGTGATGCCAACAGCACAGATTCGATTCCAGTACCGAGTGAGGGTACCAAGAAGGTCCTATGCTTGTGACCTTGCCTGAGATATGGTGACCTACTGATTAAACTACCACCAGTCATCTCTGTCAAATAGGAGATAGTCCTCTGGGACTATTCCAATGTCACCTTACTGTATCTGTTACTAATCACGTTTGTTATTTATGCTCTTCTGCTCTCCACCCTACCAGTGACTTTCCACTGGCTGAAAAACCTACATTTCTACCTCTTGGCAGTTCTGTTGAAACGTCATCTCTGCCTGAAACACTAAACCCTGTTTCTGCCCATGATTGCTGCCTGACCTGCTGAGTTTTTCCAGCAGTTTTGTTTCCCATTATATATAGTACAACAATCTCCTTAGATGTTCTCTATTCCTTGCTTAATGCAATCTAGCTATTCCAGTCCAGTGACAACACTGGCATCTATTCAACAATGTAGGAAGTTGCTGAGCTATGCCTCTCCCACAAAAATCTAGACAAATCCAACCTAGCCAAATTTCACCAATTCATCTACTCTGAAATCAACAGCAAGGTGATAGAATGTGTCATTGATGGGTCCATCAAGCAGCACTTATGCAATTGTAAACTTCTTAGTTTTTTTTGTTCTTTCATAAGCTGGCACATTCAGCGATGCCCAGATCCTTTGCTTCAAACATGGGACTGAATTCCAGAGGCAATCTTTGATTGAAGGTAACATCGCAGGATTCAGGAAAACTGAAGTCAACTGGGAGTTGGGGGGATATGTCTCTACTGGTTGGAATCATAACCAGCACAAAGGAGGATGGTTGTGATTGGGATGGCGGAGATGGTTGCAGAGTGGTGAATCTCATTCAGTGCTCCTCAGATACTGAAGCTGTGTGTCCGCATGCAGCAAAACCTGGACAATGTCCAAATTTGTGCTGAGAAATGACAAGTAACATTCATCCCACACAAATACCAGGCAATGATCATCTCCAACAAGTGAGAGTCAAACTATGTACCCTTCTCATTCAGTGGTATCGCTATCACAAGAACTCCCATCATCATAACCTGGGGGCAGAAACTGAACTGGACTAGCCAAATAATTATCGAGGTTGCAAAAGTTACAGACTGAGAATTCTGCAGCAAGCAACTCTCCTCCCGACTTCTCAAAGCCTGTCCACCATCTACAAGGCACAACGTGATGGAATAACCTCCACTTTCCAGGATGTGTAGACCCAGCAATATGAGAGGCTCGGTGTCATTAGGGATTGAGCAGTCAACCTGATCGAGCAGTCAACCTGATCAGCATCCCATCCACTACCTCCAAGGTTCACTCTCTCTACCACCATTGTACAGTAAAGGCAGTTTGGACCATCCACAAGATGCAATGCAGCAACTCACCAAACTCCTTAAATGATATGTTCCATACCCACAATCGCTACCACTTCAAGTTTCCTACCAAGTCCATTATTACTCTGGCTTGGAAATACAGCATCATTCCTTCACTGTCACTGGGTCAAAGTCTTGGAATCTCCTCCCTAAGAGTACTGGGGGTGTCACTACACCTTAAAAACTACAGCAAGTCAAAGAAGGTAACTCAGCACCACCACCTTCTCCAGAACAGTTGACGTTGGGCACCAAATGATAGCCTAGCCAGCAAAGCCCACATTCCATAATTTCTTTTAAAAGTGCCTTACTACCCACCAAAATAATCTCAATAATACATAATACTGACAACCTTCATGGAGAGCTCCATCAGAATCCCTGTGGCAAGTGAAATGTCTCCTATTAATAGCTTTAATGAAAAAAAAAACAATTCTGCCTTCAATGTGATTCTATTTTCGGAAGTCATTTCATCCCTTTGGTTTCTCAATCAGCTCTGCTCCATTTAATGCACGCTAATTTTTTTACTTCCTTGCTACAATGTTAATTATCTTACATTTAACAACAGGGAAAGCTGTTCCAACCTCCTCCTGTCCCAGTTACTTAAGCAATTTTGCTTTTATAAAAGATCCAAATCCTTTTAATTGGGGTTGTGGTATTCTTCATTCCATGATCTGCTTCCTAACTTAGGTATCATTTGTAAATTTGGATATATCTCAACATTCACATATCTAAATGATTCATACATATTATAATAGTAAGGATCACAATCTAATCAAGTCAATGTCTTTAATCTCTAATTAATTAATCCCTTTCCAACTTGAGGTACTCCCATTAATGTTGATCCTTCATTGCTTGTTTTTTCAAGCCACTGGTCTGTGTGGTATTATACTTTGCATTCTATACTGTTTCATCTTACCTTGGTCATTACTGCGATGTGAAGCCTTATCAAATGCTTTTCCTAAATCAAATACATAATAATCTTTACGATCATGGATGTCAAAGAACTCTACCCAAGTTGGTCAGACTGCTTTCATGAATCTAAAGAGATCACCTCTTAACAATTTGGGTTTTCACGGTGTCATAAGCCAGAACTCGGGACCTATCTCAAAATGGCCGTGGAACCAGATTCCAAGATTCCCACTGGCCAGCTTCATTGCAGAGACGGGCATCTTACTGCACCCACCCTGGCAATTTCTGTGCAGTTAGACCAGCTTTCCCATGATTCCTGGCTTACGGCCCTGCAGAGAAGGATCCAGGATTTTTTTTGAAAGGCAAGGCTGGAAGGTCTTACAAATATCCTCTCCATGCCAACTCTTGTCCCCAACCACACTCATCCCATTCACCAGTACACACTTAGTGCATACTCAATGAACTGAATGGTAACAATGGCATGTGTTGAAGTACTTACGATACCCAATTCATAATCTTCTATAACAAAATGCATAACAAGGCTTGTCTAAGAGTCTAAGCTCCCACAAAAGGATTTACTTTGTTGACTTAGGGGCAGAGAAAGGAAATCTTCATTTGACTAACAGTTTTATATCATAAGCTTTTATTTTAGAAAAGAAAAATCTCTTGTGTCAATTGTTCAGTGTTTATTTGTACAGATAAATGATTTTTTTTTCTATTCATTTGTGGGATGTGGGCATCGCTGGCTGGCCAGCATTTCTTGCCCATTCCTAGTTGTCCTCGAGAAGGTGGTGGTGAGCTGCCTTCTTGAACTGCTGGAGTCCACCTGCTGTGGGTTGACCCACAATGTCCTTAGGGACAGAATTCCAGGATTTTGACCCAGCGACAGTGAAGAAACGATGATATATTTCCAAGTCGGGATGTGGCTTGGAGGTGGTGGTGTTCTCATAAGTCTGCCGCCCTTGTCCTTCTAGATGGAACTTATCATGGGTTTGAAAGGTGCTGGAGGGAGTGGATGCTTGTGGGTGTAGTGCAATCAAGTGGGCTGCTTTGTCCTGGATGGTGTCAAGCTTCTTGAGTGTTGTTGGGGCTGCACTCATCCAGGCAAGTGGGGAGTATTCCATCACACTCCTGACTTGTGGTTTGTAGATGATGGACAGGCTTTGCAGAGTCAGGAGGTGACTTACTTGCTGCAGTATTCCTAGCTTCTGGCCTGCTCTTGTGGCCACTGTGTTTATGTGGTGAGTCCAGTTGAGTTTCTGTCAATGATAACCTCCAGAATGTTGATTTTGGAGGATTCAGTGATGGTAACACCATTGAATGTCAAGGGATGGTGGTTAGATCGTCTCTTATTGGCTATGGTCATAGCCTGGCATTTGTGTGGTGCGAGTGTCACTTGCCACTTGTCAGCCCAGGCCCGGATATTGTCCAAAACTTGGTGCATTTGAACATGGACTGCTTCAGTATCTGAGCAGTCACGATGTGCTGAACATTGTGCAATCACCGGCAAACGTCCTCACTTCTGACATAATGATGGAGGGAAGGTCATTGATGAAGCAGCTGAAGATGGTTGGGCCGAGGATACTATCCTGAGGAACTCCTGCAGACGTGTCCAGGAGCTGAGATGATTGACCTCCAACAACCACAACCATCTTCCTATGTGTCAGGTATGACTCCAACCACTGGAGAGTTTACACCCTGATACCCATTGATTCCAGTTTTGCTAGGGTTCCTTGATGCTACACTCTGTGAAATGCAGCCTCGATATCAACGCCTGTCACTCTTGCCTCACCTCTGGAATTCTCACCTTTTGTCCATGTTTGAACCAAGGCTGTAATGAGATCAGGAGCTGAGTGGCCCTGGTGGAACCCAAACTAGGTGTCACTGAACAGCTTATTGCTGGGCAGGTGCTGCTTGATAGCACTGTTGTTGATACTTTCCATCACTTTACTGATGATCGAAAGTAGACTGATGGGACAGTAACTGGCCAGGTTGGATTTGTCTTGCTTTTTGTATACAGGACATACTTGGGAAATTTTCCACATTGTTGGGTAGGTACCAGTGTTGTAACTGTACTGGGACAGCTTGGCTAGGGGAGCAGCAAGTTCTGGAGCTTCAGTAGTCTTCAGTATTATTGCCGGAATGTTGTCAGGGCCCGTAGCCTTTGCAGTATCCAGTGTCTCCAACCGTTTCTTGATATCACATGGAATGAATCGAATTGGCTGAAAACTGGTATCTGTGATAATGGGGATCACTGGAGGAGGCAGAGATCGATCATCTAGCTAGTACTTCTAGCTGAAGATTGCTGCGAATCCTTTAGCCTTATCTTTTGCACTGATGTGCTGGACTCTTCCATCATTGAGGATGGGGACATTTGTAGAGCCTCCTCCTCCAATGAGTTGTTTAATTGTGCACCAATGAATGAATAAATGAATGTCAAGTGCTTACAACTTCTGCTATTGATACTTTAAAAAGGTCTGGTTGATTAAAATAATGCTACAAAATCGTCAAACTACTTTTCAGAAAAAAAAGAATATTGTTAAATCCCACAAATTCCATGTTCTTCTATCCAGCATCAATGAAAAACACATTTTGTAAATAAACCTAATGGATTCATTGTAATATCTGTGCTAGTCAGTGCCTAAGAGAATCTGTGCTTTAAGACTTCATCCCTGTTAATGAAAGAATGGAACTTCTTTAATAACAGGTAAAAATTCAGAAAGCAATGTTGATGGTATGTAGCTAAATCTACTACTTCACTGATTTGGTTGTGGAACCAAAGAAGCCACTTTAGTAAGGACAACTGCTGACATGGAAGTCCTACCTCTTTTTCGAAGGGTTGCAATCACACTTATGGCTTTGAACTGTGCTTTCTCACGACAGAAGGAATTGTATCAATAAAACATGTTACGTAGACATATTCAATATAAAATGCTAAATAGAATAGTATTAGCTGTTCACGTTACACAACTTTAAGCTAAGTCTACGAGTCTGGTTTACAAGTTCAAGGCTTTGTTTAAAGCAGTAGGACCATTTGTGGAAATAAAACAAAAAGTCATTCACTGAGCATTCCTTACTAACGTAAGAAAATTATAAATAACAGGAGTAGGCCATTCAGCCCATTAAGTCCTGCCTGGCATTCTATAAGATCATGGTTCCTCGGCCACAACTCCTCTTGTATATGTTCCTCCTCATGTTCTCCTAGTACTTAACTCCCAGATATTTCAAAAGTTTATCTGCCTCCTCTTTAAATACCTTCAATGACTTAGCCTCCACAACTCTCTGAGATAAAATAATTTAAGATATTCACCAGGTAGAGAAGAAATTCCTTCAAATCTCAGTATTAAACGAGCATCCTCTTACTCTATAACTGTGGCCCCTATTTTGAGATTCCCTAACTAGTGAAGGCATCTTCCCAACATCTACTCTGTCTAACCCCCTCAGAACACTATTTTTCATTCAGGCCACCAGCATTCTTGTGAACATTAAAGCATAAAGCCAAAACCAATGCAGCTGCTTTTGGTAAGTCAACCCCTTCATGCTCGGAAGCAGCCTAGTGAGTTTCTTTTTAAATGCCTTCAATGTAAATATATCGTGTCCTTTCTTAAATATACGGACCAAAATCATACACACAGTACTCCAGATATAGTCTCACTAATACCCTGTACAGTTGAACAGGAATAAAGTAGTTTTAACTTCTAACCTTCTAGTAATGAAGGCCAAAATTCAAATTGCCTTCTTAATTACTTGTTGCACCTGCTTGCCAATGTTTTGTGTTTCACGCACAAGTACACCCAGATACCTCTGCTCTGCACTGCACTTCTTTCAAGGATCTCTCTATTTAAATTAGTCTGTCTCTTGACTCTTTCTGCCAGCAAAGTGCATCTGCCAGGTTTTTACTCAGTCATTCTCCCTGTCTAAATGCCCTTGCAGATTCCTTGTGTTAATCACAGCAGGTCCATCCATCTATTTTTGTATCATCAGCAAAACTGGGAACATTACACTGTCCCCCTACCCCCCACCCCCACCCCCCGACAAGTCGATAACATAGATATTAAATAATTCAAGCCTTAGGACTGATCCACTAGTTATGTCTTTCCAACCTGGAAAAAGACCCATTAATCCCAACACTGTCCTTCTATGTTAACTAATCCTCAATTCATGCTAATACATTACCCCCATACCATGAGCTCCTATCTTGTGCAATAACCTTTTATATGGCACCTTATCAACTACCTTCTGGAAATGCAAATACACAACATTGAATGGTTCCCCTTTATCAGGTGTACTTGTTATATCTTCAAAGAACTCGAGCAAGTTTGATTAATAAGATTTCTCTTTGACAAAACCACGTTGATTCAGTTTGATTGTTAGTCTTTTCCAGATGTCCAGCTAGTTATACCTTAGAAATGGACCTAGCATTTTCCCAAATACAGATGCTAGACTGACTGTCTACAGTTTCGTGCTTTTTGTCTCTCTTCCTTCTTGAAGGGGGTGGTTTTCCAATCTGCTAGAATCCTCCCAGGATCCAGTGAATTTCAGAATATTTTGATCAATGCCTCCACAGCCCATTATGTCCGAGGGACTTGTCTGCCTTCAATCCAATTATTTGTCAAATACTTTGTTCCTCTTATTAGAGACTGTTACAAGAGTTTTCCTCCCATTAGTACCTGTTTATAGTGTCCTCCACAGTGAAGACTGATATAAAATATCGGTTCACGTTATCTGCCATTTTCTCATTTCCTAACATCAATTTCCACAGTTGCATCCTCCAAGGGTCCCACACTCACTTTAACGACTCTCTTTGTACATGCACACAGAAGCTCTTGCAATTTTAAAAATATTTCAATAAGACCATAGGACAATAAGACATAAGATATAGAAAGAGAATTAGGCTAGCCTACCTACTGAGCCTGCACTGCCATTTGATCATGGCTGACATGTTTCTCAACACCACTCTCCTGCCTTCTCCATGTAACTCTTAATCCCCTTACTAATCAAGAACCTCTCTCTGTATCAAAGACACTCAGTGACTTGGTCTTCATAGCTTTCTACAGCAATGAGTTATACAGATTCACCATCCTCTGGCTGAAGAAATTCCTCATCATCTCAGTTCTAAAGGGTTGTCCCATCATTCTGAGGCCGTGCTCTCAGGTCCTAGTCTCTACTACTGGTGGAAATACATTCTCCACATCTATTCTATTCAAGTCTCTCAGTATTCTGTAAATTTCAAACCAGATGTCCCCATATCCTACAAATCCAGAGTCCTCAACTGTTCATCATGTAACAAACTTTACATTCCGGGATCATTTTTGTAAACATCCTCTAGACCCCATTTAACACCAGCACATCCTTCCTTAGATATAAGGCCCAAAACTGCTCTCAATATTCCAAATATGGTCTGCGCAGAGCCTTATACAGCCTCAGCAACGTGTCCCTACCCTTGTATTCCAGCTCTCTCAAAATGAATACAAACATTTCATTTGCCTTCCTGTCTGCCACTTGAACCTGCATGTTAACCTTAAGAGAGGCCTGAATTAGTACTCCTGTGTCTCTGTGCTTCAAATTTCCGAAGGCTTTCCTCATTTAGAGAATAGTCTGTGCCTCTATTCTTTTTACCGAATGTACAACCTCATACTTTCCCACAGGTATTCCATCTGCCACATCTTTGCTCATTCTTCTAGTCTGTCCAAGACCTTCAGCAGCCTCCCCACCTCCTTAGACCTACCTCTGCCTCCATCCTTGTATCATCTGCAAACTTAGCAACAATGCCCACAGTTCCTTCATCCAGATCGTTAATGTTTTACATGAATAATGTTTGTTCCCACATGGCTCCCTGTGGAACTCCACTAGTTACTGTTTGCCATCCTGAAACAGACCCCATTATCTCTATTTTCTGTTTTTGCCAGTCAGTCAAATCTCTATCCATGCCAGTACCTTACCACTATCATATTATTTAGCATCCTCTCGTGTGGCACCTTTTCAAAGGCTTTCTGGAAATCCAAATTCTCCTTTAAGAATTCTAACAGGTTTGTCAGGCATGACCTCCATTTGATGAAGCTGCGCTGACTCAGCCCTATTTTACTATGCACTTCCAATTACTCTGCAATCTCATCCTTAATAATGGTCCGTAAAATCTTAACAATGGCTGAGGTCAGGCTAAATAGCCTACTGTTTCCTGTCTTCTGCCTCCCTTCCTTTTTAAACATTATCCATTTACCAGTCCTCTGGAAGCCTCCCTGACTCCAGTGATTCCTGAAAGATCACCATCAATGCCTTCACAATTTCCTCAGCTATCTGCTCCAGAACTCTGGGGTTTAGTCCATCCGCTCCAGTTGGTTTATACATCTTCAGAGTTTTTGGCTTCCCCAGCACCTTCTCCTCAGTGATGGACCTCACAATCAATTTTTGCTCCTCTTATTAGCTTTTTCAGTCAAGTCCCCTTGTTTTCTAATAGATTCTCAATCCTCTGGCCTACAACTAGTTTTCATCACTTTGTATGACTTAGTTTTTGTTTGGATACTCTCCGTGAACACCTTTGTTAACCATGGCTGGTTCACCTTTCTCATCAAGTCTTCATTAGAGCATGGAAACAGGTGCTTCGGTCCTACTCGTCGATGCCAACCAGATATGCTAAATTAATTTAGTCCCATTTGCCGGCATTTGGTCCACAGCCCTCTAAACCCTTCCTACTCATGTACACATCCAGATGCATTTTAATTGTTGTAATTGTACCAGGATCCACCACTTCCTCTGGCAGCTCGCTCCATACACACACCACACTGTGCATTAAAAGATTGTCCCTTAGATCCCTTTTAAATCTTTCTCCTCTCACCTTAAACCTATGCACTCTAGTTTTGGACTACTCTACCCTGGGGAAAAGACCTTGGCTATTCACCCTATCCATGTCCCTCATGATTTTATAAACTTCTTTAAGGTCACCCCCCCCGGCCTCCAATGCTCCAGGGAAAACAGCCACAGCCTATTCACCCTCTCCCTATAGCTCAAACCCTCCAACCCTGGCAATATCCTTATAAATCTTTTCTGAACCCTTTAGTTTTCAACACCTTTTCTATAGTAGAGAGACCAGAATTGAACACAATATTCCAAAAGTGGCCTAACCAATGTCCCATATGGCTGCAACATGACCTCTCAATGTCTATACTCAATGCACTGACCAATAAAGACAAGCGTACAAAATGCCTTCTTCGCTACCCTGTCTATCTGAAACTATGAACTTGCACTCCAAGGTCTCTTTGTTCGGCAATAGTCCCCAGGAGTAAGTCCTGCCCTGACTTGCCTTTCCAAAATGCAACACCTCACATTTATCTAAATTAAACTCAGCCCATTAGCCCATCTGATCAAGGTCCCATTTGCACTCTGAGATAACCTTCTTGGCTGTCCACTACACCTCCAAATTTTGATCAGAAAAAATTTTTGCTTAGCATTCTGGAATACCTGCTTAAATGTCTGCCACTTCTCACCTATTGGCCGTCCCTTAAACCACTTCGTAAGCCCATTTTAGATAACAAATATGTAATAAGTGTAGCGTTTAACATTAAGCATTTTACACTGTGCTGTAAAACAACAAATAATCAAACAATTTAACGCTGGTGGCGCTTGTTAAGGAATGTATGTTTGCTAGTGCTCTGTGAGAACACCAATGATCTTCTTTGAAACATGGCATGGTTTCACTCTTGCATCAATCTGCGAGGAACTGACAGGTCTTTGGTCTAACACCTTAAAGGACAGCATCCCCTCAAGCTATGCAGAAATGTTAACTTGGATTATTTGTTCAAATTTCTGAAGTGGGTCTTGAGGTCATGAGACAATGACTCAGAATGGAGGATTACACCACTGAGCTGTCCAAGACTAAGTAAGCTGCTAAACTCATGAGAGCTTTACTTGCATTTAATTAATTTTTAATCATTTTAATTTTATCCGACTACCTGGCAACATTTTGCTGATGGATTCTCATGCATTTGTGTCTACAATTTTAAACAGCTCCATCGTCTTAAATCAAACATCGACAAAAGACTGCCGTCTCAGAACCAATGCTTATGGTACAAGGCACTTCCCTCTTCAGAAGGTAAGAAGAGAATGCCACCTTGGTCTTTCCGGCGAACCTTCTAGCGACTCACTAAACAACAGCATGACAGAGACTCTGTAGTTTGGCACATTACTTAAGCCTAAAGAAAGGCACATAGGTCCTAAAACTATGGGTCAAAGAAAGGCAACATTAAAAATATAATAAAATTGCTACCTGCTTCTCACTACATGAAAAGCTTAAAGAAGAAGCCCTACTTCATTACAAAACTCCTCTGAAGCAGACAACAAATTAAACACATTGCAGATAGTGACAAGACAACTACACTTATAACTCAAGCAAAATTCCTTCAGTCTTCCCTCAGGTAAGTGCTTAAACTACAATCCATTAAACTGAGTGTAGTCACCTTGCTTAGTTTCTGAAACTCTTACACGGATCATATTTAATATTCATCAACTAGTTAATCCAAACCAAAAATAAAAAAAAAAACTGTGGACGCTGGAAATCAGAAACAAAAACAGAAATAGCTGGAAAAGCTCAGCAGGTCCAATAGCATCTACGGAGAGAAATCAGAGTTAACGTTTCAGGTCTGTTGACCCTTCCTCAGAAACTGGCAATATTTTGCTGCTGAGGAGGTAGTAGGAACTGCAGATGCTGGAGAATCTGAGATAACAAGGTGTAGAGCTGGATGAACACAGCAGGCCAAGCAGCATCAGAGGAGCAGGGAAGCTGACGTTTTGGGCCTAAACCCGTCTTCAGAAACCCTTCTGCAGAAGGGTCTCGGCCCAAAACTTCAGCTTTCCTGCTCCTGGGATGCTGCTTGGCCTGCTGTGTTCATCCAGCTCTACACCTTGTTATCTCATACCTAATATTTTGCTGTTGATGACTTTGACTAGTTACTCCATTTTTGTACTGAGATATTGGAAGAAAACATTACTACTGATAAATACTTTCACTCATGTATATATTTCTATATTTTAGAAGGCCTGAAGGATACATATGCTTTACCTCAAGAGCATGCAGCAGGATTTCATTAGGAAATCTTTTACTTACCATCTGTCTTTTATTTTCAAGCAGATTTGCCCCAATCAGTCCAAGAAATGATCCGAAGCCAAGCTGAAATTATCCAAAATTGAATGAAAATTATACAGTGCAAAAGCTAACAAACACTAGAGTTTTAAAAATTGACACTGTGCCTTGTTGACATTGCCTGCATTTTCTGATGCTGTGGCATGAATTTTTTTAAAACAACTCCACTCTTTCAGAATATCAAAACGAATAAGGTGACAAATTTGGCACTTAAGAGAAATTTTAAAAGCTACTTAGAGCGTTTTAGCAAACTAAAGACGTGTACAAATAATTTCCCTGAATGAATTATATTCTGAGATGTATTAAAGTGTCAAAGTGACCAAAAATAGGAAAGCACCCGCCCTGCCATTTCTGGTTTCCCTTTATCATCCACCTCATAATTTTACATCTTTTTCCATTTCTGCTTAATAGTTCCTCTACCTCACATGTCATTCTTATGGTTTTCTCTTTCTGTCTACGAGAGGCACTGAATCCCCATATGAGCCTTGGATGAATTCAGAAAGTCACTGTGTGGGAACACACTGCACTACTGGGCCTTCCAGAGGCACTGCACACGCGAAAAAGATAAACCATTTCTTACACTCAACTAAGACAATGCAACATTTCAACATAATTTTCACAAACTTGCTAACTGATAGTGAGCACTGAATCAAAATGCAATGTATTTTTTTTCTGACCTGGTGCTTTCTAATCATTTCAGATTCTCATTCTGTTCAAAAACGATAAAATCTCTGTAAATGTTTTATACCACTTGCACTTCACTATTTATTATGAAATACAGAGCAAGGTACAACTACATCACTCTATTATGGGAGTGTGAGTGGACCCTCTAGTGTTTCCATACTAAGATCATATATCACACAAGCAGCAAAAGCTGCAGCTCTGCCACACTGCAGGTCATCAGATGTTGCCAGACATCATTTGTAAATCCAGCTCTCAACAGTATTGCTAAATTTGGGCAGTAGCAAGACAGGGTGTCAATAAATATCCCTATTTGCCCTCTAGGTAGGCATCTTTCCTCTGAGCCATCTACACCCCTATAATGCTTCACAAACCACCCTCTTTCTGCACTGTTAGTCCACATCCAGCAGACCACTGGACGCTCACAGCGAATGTGCTGCAGGAAATTGCAGCCAGACGTTCTGATTTTCCATTCACAAAGATTGACGGATGTGAATCCACAGCTCATAGGCCCTCAACGTAATCCCACAAATGCAGCTTCCTGACAAGAACAAAATCATAGATCAGCCTTTACCAGCTGAGTGAAGAGTATTTCCAAAGGATCCTCTACACCCCTCCATCACCGCATGGACATTTACTGTATTCAGCCACCATGTCTTCATATTTTTCTCACCTGGCTCCCTTAAAGTTGGGCTGGATTTTACACTCCTCCACTGGTGTGTTTGAAGGCAGGGGGTTCTTGTAAAATTCATTAGCCAGCCTGCCTGCTTCATACCGGTTTAACATTTTTCAAGGGTGGCCCCAGGTGAGTCACTCATGTTTGGCCCTGTTGAGACCCTCAAGTGGCCAAGTGATGTGTGACACAATGACCTCATCCCAGTGCTGGTGATATTTTACGTTGTGAGGGAAGGTCCTTTCATGGAGGAAAACCAACAGCTATGTGGTCTGCTGGTGAACAATATTGGGGGAAAATCTCGTGGCCTCATGCACATCAACAACCAACTCTTTTCCATGGCTTCTTGAACCTGGCCATCTCCATAAACCACCTCACAGAGACCTCCGAACAGGACTTATCTGAACTCCTCAGCATTGGGAACTGCCTGTTGTTCCAGCAGCAGCCACTGCCCCTAGCTGGCACTGCTCGTATTACAGCTACTGGCCAGCCCATTGGACAGCATCTCTTGGATATGTTCCAGGGAAAGGAGCAGAAATCTCACCTTCACACTGCTCCCAGGTGAGCTCCTCCCTGGCTGTGTTTTCATGAGTGAGAGACGAATTATGGCACTCTGTAAACTTCAGCCCTTGTGAACCACCACCGTATGCTTGCTCTTGGTCTAGTCTCACCATAGCAGTAAAATCAAACTGCAAACAAAATCAAAAGACTCGTCTCCACATTCTTACCTTGACACTGTTCTTAGATACGACCTAACTTCTATAACCTAATTAATTCAAAAATTGTACTTCAATGCCCTGTAATGATATAACTCATAACTCTGTTCAGGAGAAACCTTTTAGACCCAGAGAAATGGTTAGGATGTGGGAGTTGGTACCACTTGGAGGAGTCTCATCCATTCCACAGCAATTCACACTTCTCTCCCAACACTCTCAGGGTGTAACTCTCAACAACAGGTATGACATTTTTCCAAACTACACTGCGGCACTTTCCTTTCCCAGTAAAGTCAAGAAACAGCTGAACAGCTCCGAGGCTCCAGCATAACATTATATACACTTGGAAAGACTGTTACAACACCAACAGCCTATCTGCTCCATCAGTCTATTGCCTCTATCTCCCTACTTCCCCTTGAAATGCATCTTAGCCATCTGCCTCACTCCTCCAAGTGGTAGCAACTCTCACACCCTAACCATTCTCTGGGTTTAAATGGTTTCTCCTGAACAGATTTATGAATTATATCATTACAGTGCACTGAAGTACAATTTTCAAATAAATTAGGTCGTTGAAGTTACATTGTATCTCAGAGCAGTGTCAAGGTAATGGCGAAAAGCAAAAAAAAAAGAGTAATCCTCGCCAGATTTAAGTGCCAGAAACACTTGGCACTGCAAAAATTGGCGAAGTTTTATTCACAACTTTAGAACAAAACACATACTGGCGTTAGACCTGAATCTGTAACAGTGAAATAACAAAGTAACAGACGGCGATTATTGCTAATAATCAGAAGACGTGAACCAAATATTAATAATCAACTGAAGTGTTGAAAGGTGTTAAAAGGTATTGAAATAAACAGAATCTTACTCCCTAAAAAGAAAGCTGTTTACTCACAATGACGCCTGGGTAATATCCTCCAACTGAAACGTTCAGAGTTCTTGTAGTGGCTGCCAAGCCGACAGTCAGAATCAACACGGAGGCGATGAGAAGGGCACCGCTTACCAGGAGAGAAGCTTTCTTCCTTTTATTGAACAACCCTGTGTAAAAGATATAGCAATCAGTTCCCATTAGAGACGAAAGAAAAATACCCCAGAACTGGAAGGAGCGGTCATTACAACATGTTGGTAAAACATTCTCTCTCTCTCTCCCTCCCTCTCTCCCTCACACACACACACACACACACACACACACGGGCAGTGTATGCATGTGGGCAGCGATTAGGTGAATTAAGTCTAATTTCCCGTGGCAACGGACAAAGCTGGCTATTTGCTTACCCACAGAGTCGTGCAGGGTCAATGCACTCTGCTGCTGACTCAGTGGCCGCTGCATCCTGAACTGCTCAGACCGCACCTCTCCCCAAACCTCCACAAATACAGCACAGTCAGACCATGTTGTCCCTGTACTTCCCCCTCCCCCGCCCCCGACGCCTGTGTTCCTCCCTCCAGGAGAATGGGAATTGCTGACTGCACGGTTCGATCCCACCCCCAGCCGCTCACTGCTACACGGTCTGTGGGCGTCAGCGCATGCGTCAGGATTCCCTTGGCATTGAGCCCCCCCCCCACTTCGAGGTCAACCCCTGGGCTCCAGGCTTGAATTGGGCGAAATACTGGACACCACCCCCACCACTTCAATGCTTCACCGGGACAACATCTGCCCCCCTCCCCAGCTCTGCTGTCCCGGGGTGGAGGGGAACAAAGGCACCGCCTGCCTTCTCAGCATCGCAGCTACAACGATCTCCTTTAATTCTAAACTTAAGAACATTGCCCCTTCAGTCAATCAGCCGTTACATCTATCCCGGTTGCAGGAAAGGAATCCCGTCACAAACTGATCGATTCAATGTGAAACAAGGGAAATCAGAAATGACGAAAGGTTTAATAGGGGAAACGAAGTGGATGTTTGGAAATAACACCATGCCCTTGCAACATAGGTAATCCAGAGAACATTTTTTGCAAGCGCGTTAACTCCAGGTCTCTTTAATGCAGAAGAGGCACACAGCGATGTTTCTGCAAAATAAGCATAAACTTTACTGTTCTCAGGATGTGTGTGGATTACATTTATTGTATATCCTTTAGTTGCCCTGGCTCGCAGCTGGTAAGGCTTCTCCTTGAACTGTTGCAGTCCTTATGTTGCCATCAACACGTGAGCAGGGAAATTCCAGGATATTGACCCAGCCGGGACGCAGGAACAGCAGCGGATCTCCAAGGCAGGAAGGCATGCTGCTCACCGGGGAACTTGGAGGTTACAATGTTCCCACAACATTGCCGAGCCTGTCCTTGTCAGCAAAACGATTTACTGCTGAGGTAACATTGGCGGAGTGCTGCAGTGCACCCTTTGTAGATTTTACACAGCGCAACTTTCTGAGTGATAATGCATCCCAGGTAACTTAGAATGCAGCGACTGCTTTTATTCTCAAATGGGCGTTCTGCTAATTTAATTCCGCGATGAATTGTTATTCTACCACATTTTAACCTGTCCCAAAGTACGTGGTGATGTAGAAAGGTCACCAATCGGTCATACCATTGTGTCCTGCATTTTGCAAAACATTGCAGCTAAGCATATTCAGGTCAGTGGTGAAAATTACAGAACCATAGAATCAGTTACTACATCGAAATAGGCTATTCGGCTATCTTCTCCATACGCGTCAACCCTATAAGAATTTAGAAGCTGGAGTAGGCTAGTCACTCCTTTTAGCCTGTTCCACCATTCAGTAAGATCATGTCCATTCTGATTACTCCGCACTCCTGTACTCAGATAACTTTTCACCACCTTACTTATGAACAATCTCATTCTGCCTTAAACGTATCCAGAAAAAGGCGAAATACTGCAGATACTGGAAATTCGAAACAAACATAGAATGCTATAAAAACTCAGCAGGTCTGGCAGCATCTGTGGAGAGAGAAACAGTTAAAATTTATGACTCTCCTTCAGAACTGAAGGGAGCTGGAAGTTTTTATTTAACGTTCTTTTGACAGATGGAGGGGGAGCAAGAGGGCAGACGGTGGCGAGGCCCAGTGCAAATAAAGGGGATTAATGGTCATGACAGAGAAAAAGAGATGTGGAATGGGTGTGAACCCTTCCAGGCGGCCCTCAGTGGTTAGCGCTGCTGCTGCACAGCGCCAGGGACTGGGGTTCAATTCCACCCTTGGGTGACTGTATGGAGTTTGCACATTCTCTCTGTGTCAGCGTGGGTTTGCTCTGGTTTCCTCCCACAGTCCAAAGATGTGCAGGTTAGGTGGATTGGCCATGCTAAATTGCCCATAGTACCCAGGGATGTGTAGATTAGGTGGGTAATAGGGATGGGCCTGGGTGGGATGCTCTGAGGGTCGGTGTGGACTTGTTGGGCCAGAGGGCCTGTTTCCACATTGTCGGGATTCTTAAAAAAAATTAAGTTATGAAATGGGGATAACGAGTCCTCCCTATTAAGAGTAAAGTAAACAAGTCAAGACAGTGTGGAGCTGGAGGAACACAGGTTTTTTTCTGAGGGGTCCCGACCAAAATGTTAACTTTCCTGGTCCTCTGATGCTGCCTGGCCTGCTGTATTCCTCCAGCTCCACACTGTTGTCTCTGACTCCAGCATCGGCAGTTCTTGCTACCACAAACAAGTCAAGGGCTGTGTTGTGGTGAGGAGAGAATGTAAATAAACCGGAGAACAGACATAGTGAGGTTGGTTTCTGAAGTTACGGAAATCACTGTTGAGAGGAGTGCTGAATTGGAAAATGAGGTGTTGTTTCTTGAGCTTGCGTTGTACTTCATTTGAACTTTGCAGCAGGACAGAAATTTTAACAATGCAACTATCTCACCAGCTTATTTTTTAACAATCCTAGGATGAAGACGAACCGGAGCCAGTGGCTAGTCAGCCCACAGTTTCAACAATTTTCTCAGTACCACTTTCCCACTGATTGTAATTTTCTCTGAGTACCTCCCTTCCTTCCTTCCATTTTCAGATTTAAAGCTATTTCTGGCATGTTACTTTTATCCTGAATAGTGAAAACTGATGCAAAATACCATCTTCTTATTTCTATTAATTCCTCAAACTCTATCTATGTTAGGTTATAAGGTTTAGAGGACGAATGAAGAGAACAGCAAAGCGGGTGATGTAGCATTACTGATTACAAACTTCTATGGTGAGGGAGGATGTAATGAGGGGAAAGCACTCTATGGGTGGAACTGAGGTACAGGAAAGGAACTAAAACCACAATAGATGTCATATATAGACTGAGATGAGGCAACTATGTAGCAAAGGGAAAGCAGCATTAATGGGTGGGGGGGTTTAATCTTAACATAGACTGGGAGAGTCAGACAAACACCTGGCAGAAAGGTTATGAATTTCTAAAGTGTTTCTGGGATTGTTTCCTACGGTAATACATCTTGCATGTAACAAGAGGGCAAACAATCTAGTAATGAGCAATGTGCCTGATTTAATTAGTGACCTAGTTGTTGGTGAGAATTTGTCAAATAGTTATCATAACATGATTGAATTTCATGTGTGTGTTTGTAAGAGATAAACAAAGATCGATGACCAGAATTTTGGATTTATGTAAGGCAGACTTTAATGAGATGAGGCAGACACTGTCTATGGTAAACTGGGAAGCTCTGCTAATAGACAAAAGAACTGAGTGGAATAGTGGAGGATGCTATTCAGAAGTAGTTTGTACCCATGAGAAGAAAAAACAACCTTTTTAAAATTCATTCATGGGATGTGGGTGTTGCTGGCAAGGCCAGAATTTATTATCCATCCCTAATTGCCCAGAGTTACAAGTCAATTACATTGCTGGGGTCTGGAGTCACATGTAGGCCAGACCAGGTCAGAATGGCAGTTTCCCTCCCTAAAGGACATTAGTGAACCAGGTGGGTTTTTCCCAATAATCGACAATGGATTCATGGTCATCGTTAGATTCTTAATTCCAAATTTTTTGTCAAATCCAAACTCCACCATCATCCGTGGCACAATTTGAACCCTGGACCCCAGAACATTACCTGGGTCTTTGGATTAACAGTCCAGTGATAAATCCACTAGGCCATTGCCTCCCCTTTGGGCATCTAAGGAGGTAAGAGACAGTGTCACATTAAATGAAAGGGCTTATAAAAGTGAAAAGAGCAATGCAGATCCCACAGAATGGGGCAAATACAAAGACCAACAAGGGCAACAAAGTGTCTTATAAGAGAGACTAAAGAGAGTTATGAAAAGAAATGTGCAAGGGACATTAAAGACAAAGAAGAGAAATTTTATAACTGTATAAACAGAAAGTGATGGTTAAGAGTACTATTGATCCACTGAAGGCTGAGAATGGGGATATTGTCAGTGACCATGGGAAAATTGCAGACTTGCTGAACAATTAAAACTGAAAGAATTGCAGACGCTGTAAATCAGGAACAAAAACAGAAGTTGCTGGAAAAGCTCAGCAGGTCTGGCAGCATCTGTGGAGAGAAAATCAGAGTTAACGTTTTGGGTCTGGTGACCCTTCCTCTATAACTCCTCACTAACAGTCCCCATTAACAGCTATTCACCCTCCTAGCCAGGTCGTTATCAACTCCTTTGTCTATCCAACTGCTGTTCTTTCTCTTCGGACTCTATCGTATCATTTAGTCCCTACTCCATTCCCCTCCCTATTTTCTGCATATAAACCAGAATTTTCCCAGTTACCATGAGGAAGGGTCACCAGACCCAAAACGTTGACTCAGATTTTCTCTCCACAGATGCTGTGAGACCTGCTGAGCTTTCCCATCAACTTCTGTTTTTGTTGCTGAACAATTACTTTTCTTTAGTATTCACAGCAGGAAAGGAGAATAGCTGGAAGTCCCAAAGAAATTAACAGAAGATCTGGGACAGAGTTTAGTAAAATTAGCTTAAATAAACCATCGATAATGGGGAATTAATGGAACTGAAAAATGACAAATCTCCAGGACCTGAGGATGGTTTCCATCCACAGGTGTTAAAGGAGGTAAGACAGCACATTGCCGATGCCCTAACAGTAACTTTCAGAGTTCCCTGGATTTGGAAGCTGTATCTCTGGTTTGGAAATTTGCTGTTTGGGAAGGGTGACAGAGGGTAACCAGGGAATTAGCCTAACATCTATGGTGGGGAGATTGTTGGAGTCTGTAATCAAGGATAGGGTAATTGATCACCTTGAAATATTTCGGTTAATCAGGGAGAGTCAGCATGGATTCAAGAAGGGCAGGTCATGCCTGACAAACCTCATAGAGTTTTTGAAGAGGTGACAAAGGTGCTAGACAGAGGTAAGTCAATGGATGTTTTTTATATGGACTTGTAGAAGGTTTTTGATGAAGTCTCACACAATAGATTGTTAGCTGAGGTGAAATCCCATGGAATTGAGGGCAAGTTACTGATGTGGATAGGAAATTTGTTGAGTGGCAGGAAACAGAGTTGGAATAATGGGTAAGTATTCAAATTGGCTCAACATGACTTGTGGTGTCCTGCAGGGATCAGTGTTGAGGCCTCAATCATTCACAATGTTCATTAGCAACTTAGCTAATGGCATAAAATGTGAAATATCCAAATTTTCTGAGGACGCAAAATTGGTCAACATCATAGACAGTGTTGACGATAACGTGAAATTACAACTGGATATTGATAGATTAGGTGAATGGGCAAAGCTGTGGCAGATGGATTTTAATATAAGTAAGTATGGCGTTTTGGACCGATAAGGGATGGATTAGGGTATTTTTTAGAAGGTGCAAAGTTAAACGCAGTGGATGTCCAATGAGATTTTGGGGTTCTGATGCATAGCTCTTTAAAATGCCATGAACAGATGCCCAAAATAGTCAAGAGGCTAATGGAATGTTGATCTTCATATGTAAAGTACTTAAGTATAGCGTTGCAGTGCTGCAGTGAAACAAAACCTAGTTAGACCCCACTTTAAAGTAGCATGCGCAGATCTGGGTACCACACCCTAAAAAGGGTGTTTTAACCCTGGAGGGAGTTTAACACAGGTTTACAAGGATGATACTTGCACGTCAGTGGTTAAACAGTGAGGACATATTATACAAATTAGGCTTTTATTCTCTAGAATTTAGAAAGGTAAGGGGTAACCTAATTAAGGTCTTCAGTACAATGTGTTAACAGGGAAAGATGGGGTAGATAAAGATAAACTACTTTCACTGGTAGATGATTCTAGAACCAGGAAGCATAGTCTAAGAATTAGAGCCAGGCCATTCAGGAGAGATGTTAGAAAGCATTTCTACATGCAGAACGTAGTGGAGGTTTGGAACTGTCTTCTTCAAATGTTAACCAAAAGAACTGATGATGCTGTAAATCAGGAACAAAAACGGAAGTTGCTGGAAAAGCTCAGCCGGTCTCGCAGCACTGGCATTAATTCTGATTTCTCTTCACAGATGTTGCCAGACCTGTTGAGCTTTTCCAGCAACTTCTGTTTTTGTTCCTCAAATGTTAATTCAATTGTTAAATTCAAAATGAGATAAACAAATTTTTATTGAGCAAGAGGATCGAGGGATATGGGCTCAAGGCAGACCAATGGAGTTTGACCATGGATCAGCCATGATCTTACTAAATAGCACAGCAGCAGCTTAAGGGGCTGAATGGTCTACTCCTGTTCCTCTGTTCCTCACACTCAACATTGTTAGCTTTTCTAAAATATACCAGGAGAAAGTCATGTTTTTAATTTTCTAGCTAGATTGCTCTCATTGCTAATCATTCCCTCCTTTTATTTTTTTTAAATTAATCATCACTTTTTATTATGTTCTGTCCAATATTGTGACCTTCCAAGGCATTCAGCATCCTATTAAGAAAATTAGATGCCAAACAATATCTCTAGTTTTTCAAATAAACGTTTAAAAATTTGCAAGAGAAGATAAGAAAGATGATATGTGGATGCTGCATTATATAATCAATATTAAACAAGCTCTATATTTCCACCCCCATCTTGAAGACCCCAAAAAATCCATTAAGATTAGACTTAGACTTCTTTGTTCTCATGATTCATTATAAAACAAAGGAGTGTTCAAGGACGTCCAAAAATTCTTTGGATAAGCCCTTGTTTTTGTAAAGCAATCCAATATGACTTTAATCAACCCATTTTATTTTTGAAATAACCTTTCTGTCCAAGAGTTTTTATATGCTTGAAATCAATGCTTAATTGGTTTTCCATGACACAGAACAAATGGTTAACAACATTCTGCAGGCACATTTTTCTTTCCCACTTGCTCACTATATAGGAGTTCATTTAAAATATTTGATAAATACATAGTCACATCTATCACTTCCACTTGCTCAGGTGTCTTTGCAACTAAGGTGTTTCTATTTACCCTTTTTAAAATTGCTACGTCAAGTGACAACGTTTATCATTTTCTTTCTTCACTAAAAAGATAGTGAATCCTGCTGTACATGAATAACCATTGGAAGGTTAGCATGTGAAAAAGCAGCCAGTGTCGTTTCTTTTGGGTCACCCAGGGCTGGAAATCTGAGTGTACAGTGTTCTAAACTTGACTGCTTCAATGTCTTATTTGTCTTCAGCAATTATCCAATCGTACCATATTTCAACACGTTGCTTAATTCTAATCCACAAAGCATTCATCGGGTCTAGTTTATGTGCATAGCTGGTTTAAATGTCCAATTAAACTTCTGAACTGATTTACTTCTTCCTTGGTTATAGACTCTTTCTTTTATCTGGATCTAACCCAATTCATCTTGATCTTTTTTAGTTAGGAGACTTTTCAGTTTCCAGGTGAAACTGTTCATACAGGGTTATTCCCAAATTAGCCTAATCTTATATATCTAAAAGCGCCCAAAGCCTGACTTCTGATTTTACATTCCTTTATAATTTTATCTATCGGTCTTGTTTCAAAGGCCTCAAATCCTCCCCATATGGAATTATCCATATAGACTAAGAAGTTGCTTGCTAGTTTTTATACAGTCATAGAGTCGTACAGCATAGAAACAGACCCTTTGGTGCAACTAGTCCATGCCAACCATGTTCCTAAACTAAACTAGTCCCACCTGCCTGCGCTTGGCCCATGCCCCTCCAAATGCTTCATATTCACGTATTTATCCAAATGTCTTTTAAATATTGTGTCTGCAACCTCCACTTCCTCTGGCAGTTCATTCCACATACAAACCGCTCTGTGTAACAAAGTTGTCCCTCATGCTCTTTTTAAATCTTCGTCCTCTCACTTTAAAAATATACATCCTTGTTTTGAACTCCCCCACCCTAGGGAAAAGACCTTTGCTATGCCCCTCATGATTTTATAAACCTCAATAAGGTCACCCCTCAACCCCCTACGCTCCACTGAAAAAAATTCCAGACTACTCAGCCTATTTTTGTAAATCAAGCCCTCCATTCCCAGCATCATCCTGATAAATTTTTTCTGAACCCTCTACAATTTAATAATATCCTTCTTAAAACAGGGCAACCAGAACTGCACACAGTACTCCAGAAGAGGCCTCACCAACATCCTATGCAACCCCAACATGATGACGCAACTCCTACATTCAAAGGTCTGAGCAACTTCACAGTTCCAAAAAGAAAAATGATGGATCAGCTTGTAGCAAAATACAACCGGGTTTTAGTAGAAGATCTAACTGAAAAATACCTCACCACAGATGTGGATGCATCATTTAACCTGCAGACACCTACTTAACCTTCATACTTTCCCTTCTATACCTGCAGCTTCTTGGAGACTTTGAAATTGTTCCCCTTGCAAAAATGCTGCTTTGACTTCAATGGATTTACGATTGCTAAAAGTGCTAGGAACATCCTCAAACTCACCTCTCCAGCTGTTGAAGAGATCATGTTCACTTCCTGGTCACTCACTCAGTTGTTCTCAGATCCCTGAGCTATATCTTCTGGTCTTAATTTTATGCAGACTATTAGGAAGTATTTTCTTTGTATGTGTCCATCTGTGGGTTTGCCCTTTATATGACACCTCCCTGTATGCCACAAACTCTTCTCAACCTATCACATTATTTTTGTTATGCTTCCTTCATAATTTCCCACCTTTCTTGTTGGCAGTAACTAGATTTCCTCTCTCACCAAAGTTCTTACTTCAGGTGCTTTTCTGAGTAAACTACTGATGTGGTGTGAAAATAATTGGCTTCTTCTCCTTTACATCCTCATTCTGAGATATCATCGATATTTCACTTTCTGCTTACAAATGGTAAGCCTAGTTAACAGATTACAATAATGTCCCAAATGTGTGTATTGCAAATCTACAGATCTCCCAAAGACAGTCATTTTATTGTGTTCCATATCCATGTATTCATTAAAAAAAATCATTCATGGGATATGGGCATTGCTGGCTGGGCCTACATTTATTGCCCAGTTCCGAGGAAGGGTCACCGGACCCGAAATGTTAACTCTGTTTTTACCTTCACAGATGCTGCCAGACCTGCTGAGCTTTTCTAGCAACTTTGCTTTTGTTCCTGACTTGCAGCATCTGCAGTTCTTTCGGTTTTTATTTGTTGCGCATTCTTAGTTGCCCTTGAGGAGGTGGTAGTGAGCTGCCTTCTTGAACCTCTGCAATCCATTTGAGCCTTTTTAATTAAAGACTTACTTAACAGTAAAAGATATTTCACTAGATCAGTGCTTATGAAGTCACTTACCCCTATCTCGCATGAAATTTATTCTCTTTACAGGGATTTTGATGTGTTGTCATCACAGAATCTAAAATGAGTAGAACTGTTGTATTCTTTGAACTTGTTTCAGGACTTGTTGCATAAAAAAAATCTGTGTAACACAGGTGCATTTCACACACCATGGATGTACACCCATTATTTGGAATTGTGCAATTGAATGAATCTGCTACTCAGACTCATTTCAAAATAGTAAGTTCTGGTGACCAATACGATTCCTTCTGAGTGGTCAGTATAGCCCTCCTCTTGTTCCATAGCTTCCATGTCATATGTCATTTCAAAATCCCTGTTGTTTCATTTTGGGCAATCTGATGCATAATAATATTTTGAGTACCCTTAACTACCACATCACAGTCACACTCTCCTTTCCCTGACCAGAGAGTGAATCAGAAGACCCCATCTTAATGGGTGTGAGGTCGATGAGTAAACATCCAGCCTTATCATATTCTCCAGCTCTTGGTCAATCACTTGTAGGTTATAGCCCTTCAATAGCTTATCCAAGTAGTCTCCAAATGGTATGATAGCTTATAGCTTTACCACCTTGTCAGATGATGAATTCCAGATCCCCACCATTCCTCTTGATGAAAGTTATTTGTTTCCAATTCCCTCTGAAATGATTCTATCTTAGCCTTGGAGCCTTATTGATAGTAGAAAAGCTTTCATTAAGTCAGATTGTGAGCCATTTGTCACAGAGTAACCAACCTCTGCCCTATTCTTGTAGCATTGGCTGTAGCGTTCAGTTTCATCAATGATAACTTCCAAGGTGCTGATAGAAGGGAGCTTGGAAATGCTGTCAAAGTCAAGGAATAATGTCTAGGCTTTTTCCTGTTCGAGTCATTATCTGAAACTTAATTGGCAGCACCACATCATAGGATGCCTTGAAGCTGTGAAAGCTATAGTGATGGTAACAACATCAGCCAGGTGGATATCATAGAACATGAGTTCCCTGATTGGGGCTGTTAATCAGGTCCATTCAGGGAGGTCTGGCTGTCAGAGGTTCTGCTCACTCTGAGAGATGGCTCTGAGGTACCTGGATCAGTGTCAAGGGTTCTTCATGTGCAAATAAAGACTTGGTGATGAGATACCAATCTCTGTGGAGTTACTTCAAAAGCTATGACATAAATTCAATTCCTTTCTTTCTTCCTTTACCTGGCGCTTGTATTTTTTAATCCTTAATGTTGCTTAAATTCCATAGTTCAGAACTGAGGGGCCATACTGAACTCAAAACATTAATGCTGTTTCTCTTTCCACAGATGCTGCTAGACCTGTTGAGTTCCTCTAACATTCTCTGTGTTTGTTTCAGATCTCCAGCATCCACAGTATTTTGCTTTTATTCATATAGGAAGATTAGCTAGTGTTGTTGGGAAGTGTTTAAACTAAATTTATAGGGGATGGGAACTGAAGAGGAAGTTTATGTTGGGTAAAAACAAAATTAGTTACAGGATGTAGGAAGGAAGTAAAGACAAAGTTGTAAACAAAATTAGAAGGGTGTTGAAATGAAGTAGAACATCAAATAGGATCAGATTATGGAATAATGTTAAAAAGGCAAAGTAAAGGTCATTCTATTTGAATTTACACACCATACACAAAGTGTATGATTAATAGAAGTAAATGGAAATGTTGAATTGCCATTACAGAGACAGGATGACTCAGACTGAGAACTGAATATTCAGAGATATTTGTCATTTAGCAAGGATTGATAGAGGGGAGAAGACAGAGGGGGTAGTTCTGTTAATATGGGACAAGTTCAGTACATTAGTGAGAGAGGATCTTATATCATTGGATTGAGCTGTAAAGCAAGGAGCAAACATTGGGTGGGGACTGTTTACAGGCCACTAGACTTTAGTAGTAATTTTGGGCATAATCAGCATGTAACATTAAAAATGAATCAACTGTGGCTAACAAAATAAGTTAATGATTATATTGGATTGAAGAAAGTGTCTTCTAAGGTTGGCAGGAAAAGTGGTAAGCCTGAGGTGTCGCTGCAACTTAGGTGGATTGGCCATGCTAAATTGCCTGTAGTGTTCAGGGACGTGTA
The DNA here is from genome assembly GCA_024137785.1 of Ginglymostoma cirratum. Classification (NCBI taxonomy): domain Eukaryota; kingdom Metazoa; phylum Chordata; class Chondrichthyes; order Orectolobiformes; family Ginglymostomatidae; genus Ginglymostoma; species Ginglymostoma cirratum. The sequence continues at coordinate 55,634,982 of JAHRHZ010000267.1, read as the reverse complement.
GATTCGGTGTGTTATAGGGGGATTGGTCTGTGTGGGATGCTCTGTGGGTCGGTGTGGATTTACTGCGCCGAAGGGCCTGTTTCTACACTGGGGAAATTCTATGATTCTATGATGACAAATAAAACGATAAAGAAACGGAAAATAAGATACGAATGTAAGCAAACAAGTGACAAAAAGCTGAACTATAAAAGCTTCTTTCGACATGTGAAAAGGAAAAAAATAAGCAAGAACAAATGTGAGTCCAATGTGGACAGGAGAACTTACAATGGAATTAATGAAATGGCAGAGAATTTAAATATTGTTTTTAATTTGTTCAAGGGATGTGGGTATCATTGGCTAAGCCAGCAATTATTTCCCAAAGGAAAGTTAAGAGTCAACCACATTGCTGTGGACCTAGAGTCACATATAGGCCACTCCAGGTAAAGATGGCAGATTTCCCTCCCTCAGGAACATTAGTGGACCAGATGGATTTGTATGAAAATTAACTTTGGTCATCATTAGGCTAGTTTTTTTAATTCTAGATTTTTATTAAAGTCAATGGTATGTTGGCCTTGCAAAGGGATTTGAGTACAGAAGTAAGGTATGTTACCATCCCTATAGCTTTCACAGCTTCAAGGCATCCTATGATGTGGTGCTGCCAATTAAGTTTCAGATAATGACTTGAACAGGAAAAAGCCTAGACATTATTCCTTGACTTTGACAGCATTTCCAAGCTCCCTTCTATCAGCACCTTGGAAGTTACCATTGATGAAACTGAACGCTACAGCCAATGCTACAAGAATAGGGCAGAGGTTGGTTACTCTGTGACAAATGGCTCACAATCTGACTTAATGAAAGCTTTTCTACTATCAATGAGGCTCCAAGGCTAAGATAGAATCATTTCAGAGGGAATTGGAAACAAATAACTTTCATCAAGAGGAATGGTGGGGATCTGGAATTCATCATCTGACAAGGTGGTAAAGCTATAAGCTATCATACCTGCAATATTTTGTGCTTTGTTCAGTCTCCCTATCTTAGGAAAGATATTTTTTGCCATAGATGGAGTGCAATAGAAGCTCCCCAGGCTAATCTCTGAGGTGGTGGGATTATTTTATGAGGAGAGATTATAGAAACTGTGGCCATTTACGCTAGAGTTTTGAAGAATGGGAGATGATCTGATCTTATTCAGAGATACAAAATTGTTACAGGCATGCCAGGATAGACATGGATAGGGTGTTTCCCCAGGCTGATAAGTCCATAACCCGGACACATGGTCTTCGAACAAGGGACAGGCAATTTAAGACTAATATAAGGAAAAATTTTCCTCATTCAAGACGGTGGTGAACCTTTGAGTTGTCCAGTCCAGAGGGCTGCGGAAACTCAATCATTGAGAAGGTTCAAGACAGAAATCCACGGTTATCTGAATAATAATGACATCAAGGGATATAGGGACAGTGGGGTAAAATAGTTTAGACATAGATGACCATCCATGATCTGTTTAAATGGCAGAGCAGGCTTTATGGACTGAAAGGCTTACTCCTGCACCTATTAACTATGTTCGTTTTAAATTTACTCCAGGAATGTGGGCATTATTGGCTAAACCAGCATTTTTTGCTCATTCCTAGCTACCTCCTGAAGATGGTAGTGATCTGCCTCCAATGTTCCATTTCTTCAAACGTGTTAGTAAGGGGCAGGGGATTCTGCAGCTCCTGATTCCCCAAAACCTGTATATCATCTATAAGGCACAAATCAGAGGACTGTAATGGAATACTCTCCACTTGCCTGGATGAGCGCAGGTCCAAAACGTTCAAGAAGTTTGGCACCTTCCAGGTTGAAGCAGCCTATTTGATTAGCATCCCATACATCCATTTTAAACATTGACTTCACCACTGATGCAGAGTAGGAGTACTATGTACCATCTACAAGATGCACTGTATCATCCTCCAGCTCTCTTATCTCTTCACCTTACGAACTCATGATCTCTACCACCTAGAACGACAAGGCCAGTATATGCGTGGGAACACAATAAACTGCAGGTTTGCTCCAAGTCACACATCATCCTGACTCATAACTGTATTGCTTATGTCAAAATGTCACTGTCATTAGGTCAAAATCCTGAAACTCCCTCCCACAGCACTGTGGGTGTACCTAGAGTCTTAAGTAAGTAATGTGAATTCCCAACCTGACCTGTGTCCCTACCTGACATCATATTATTGTACCCACCCCTGACACCTGTATATAGTAGGACTGTTCTGCTGGCTACCAGAAAGGGGAATGATGACTCTGAGAAGTTAGTACGTATGGCTAAGCCGGGCAGTCGCTTGACTAGACTGTGGGACGTGTTTCCCAAAGTACACAAAAGCCCTCAGATGTTAGTAAGACAGATTTTACAGGGTTGACTAGGTCAATTGCCTAAGTTTTGTTGGTTAATTTCTTGTGGACTGGCCCAATTAATTCATTATTTCTGTACATAGCAGTGACTGATCATAGCTGAATTACTACAGTGGACACTAACTGCCAATCACACAGGATAGGACTGGAGTCAGTTGTAAGCCATAGAGAGGTAGAGTCATACAGCATGGAAACAGACCCTTTGGTCCAATTAGTCCATGCCAACCATGCTCCCAAGCTAATCTAGACCTACCTGCTTGGTCCCTATCCCTCCAAATCTTTCTGATTCATATACTTATCCAAATGTCTTTTAAATGTTGTGACTGTACCCGCATACACTACTTCTTCTGGCAGTTCATTCTACACATGAACCATTCTCTGTGTAAAAAAGTTGTCCCTCATATCCTCTTTGAATCTTTCTCCTCTGACCTTAAAAATATGCCCCCTAGTTTTGAAATCCCCCACTTTAGGGAAAATACGCCATTCACCTTATCTCTGCCCCTCATGATTTTAAAAACCTCAATAAAATCACTCCTCAACCTCTTATACTCCAGTGAAAAATGTCAGTCTTTCCAGTATATTTTTATAACTGAAACCCTCCATTTCTGGCAATATCCTAGTAAATCTTTCCTGAACTCTGTACGGTTTAATAATATCTTTCCTAAAGCAGAACACTACCCAGGGTCCTACCATTAATTGTATAAATCCTGTCCTTGTCGGTATTATCAAAATGCAATACCTCACATTTATCCAAATTAAACTCCATCTGCCACTCCTCAGCCCATTGATCCCATTGATCAAGATCAATTTGTAATCTTAGATAACATTCTTCACTGTCCACTATATCAAAAACTTACCAACCATGCCTTCTATATTCTCATCTAAATCATTTATTTAAACGACAGACAAAAGCAGACACAGTACTGATCCCCATAGAACGCCACTGGTCACAGGCCTCCAGTCTGAAAAACAACCCTCCTCTACCACCAATTAAGCTAATTTTGTATCTCATTGGCAAGCTCACACTAAAACCCGTGATCTAACTTTACTAATTAGTCTACCATGTGGAAGCTTGTCAAAGGCTTTACTAAAGTCCAATTAAACAAAGTGTACTGCTCTGCCCTCATCAATCTTTTGGTTACTTCATTTAAAAACTCAACCAAGTTTGTGAGAGACTATTTTCCTCAGACAAAACCATGCTGACTATCCCTAATCAATCATTGCCTCTCTAAATGTATACAAATCCTATCTATCAGAGTCACCTCCAACTTACCCACCAGATGTTGGACTGACAGGCCTATAGTTTCCAGGCTTCTCCTTACAGCCTTTCTTAAACAATGGCACAACTTCAGTCACCACCCATGTTTATGGGTGATACAAATATATCTGTTTAGGGGCCCTGCAATTTCCTCCCTAACTTCCTGCAGTGTCCTGGGATACACTTGATCAGGTCCTGGAGATTTATCTACCTATATGTTTTCTAATACTTCCAGCACTTCTTCATCTGTAATGTGGATTGTTTTGAAAACATTAATATTTATTTCCCTGAGTTCCCTCACCTCCATTTCTTTCTCAGCACTAAAAACTGACACAAAATATTAATTTAATATCTGTCCCATCTTCTGAGGTTCAACACAAAGACAACCTCATTGATCCTTAAGGCATCTTACTCTCCCTTAGTTGTCTTCTTGCTGTTAATGTATTTGTAGAATCCTTTTGGATTGTCTTTACCCTTATTTGCCTATAGTATATAGTATATACTTACCTATAGTATATAGGAGCCTATAGTATAATCCCACCAAGGTGATTGTCCTTTCCTATTTCTAATTTTAACCCATATATTTTCACTAAATGATCCCTCAGAAATATCTTTTCTAATTACAATAGTAATGTTTTCCTTAATCAAAAATGCCACTCCTCCTTCTCTCTTGTCTCCCTTTCTACCCTTCCTATCACATCTAAAACCTGCAACATTGAGCTGTCAGTCCTGTCCTTCCCACAGCCAAATTTCTGTGATAGCTACAATGTCCCAGTCCTGTGTTCCCATACATTCCGAGTTCATCAGCCTTAACTGTCAGACCAGTTAATTAAATAATTTATTTTCTTAATTTAATAAGTTAATTCAAACAAAGTATGAAATAATTTGAGCTGTTTCTTCTTAATCCAACAATGAATTCCTTTGCATTACTCACACACTCTTAATCACGAAAGATGAAATTCCAGAGGATTACATGAGCTCAAAATAATGCAGAATTGTAAAAAGAACAAGACATCAGAGGAATTTAGCCAGGATGACTGCTGAAGTATTGCCTCAGGGAAAATGGAGAAAGAATGGCCATTCATTTCCAAGATCATTACGAATCTTTTACACATTTGCGCTACGGGGTAGTATTACAACAGATCTGTGAGTTTACTACCTTCTTGCTTACTGATGTAACAAGAATGGACTTGGATTTATACAGTGCCCTTCATAATAATGGGACATCCCTAATTCCTTAAAACCAATGAAGTTCTTTTGAAATGTGGAAATGCAAAAACTGCGAAGGTCAAATTGTACACAGGAAATTCCCTCAAACAGCAATGTGACCAAAAAATTAATAACTTGTTTCAGTATTATTGACTGGGACATGAGTATTGGCCCGAGTAATGAGGAGAATTCCTAAGCACATCTTCATAACAGTGCCATGTAATTTGTTACATCCATGTGAGGGAAGACATGGTTTAAGGTCTTATGTAGTTGACAGCAACTCTGAGAGTATAGCCCTCCCCCAACACAAGATTGCCTGTTCAATAGATTGGGAGGGAGATGATCCAATATCGCTGCTCCAAGAAAAAGAGAAAAACAAGTTTTTTTATTTACTCCTATCCCCCCAAAAAAGCGATGCTGCAGATAATGTGATATTATTCCAAAATTAATTTTCTAATCAAAGAAAATTCAGTACCATATCTTTAAAGGATCCAAGGACTGCTGCTGTGATAATCCCAAGAAACAAGCCGACAATGTTGAGGATTGTCGATGACCACAGCAAGTGGTACAGGTGGATAACCTCTTGGCAGCTGCTGACATCTTTATATTTGTAGTAGCCACCCAGTGTTTTTTGGCTGCGTTAAAAGTGTTGTATGTGTACCCTGCCTTTAGGTGAGTTCACCTTTAAGAACCCCATATGCTGTGTGTATACAATGTTGTGATTCTGCCTGCCAGTTAGTCTGCCCGCAGTCTGTAAGCTGCACGCATACATAAATCATTTGATTTTGCTGTAAGGTCAGCTTCATAACTTGTAATGTGTTTTACTTTTTAACTAAAGTAATACTGGCGGCACGCTGGCTCAGGGGTTAGCACTGCTGCGTCACAGTGCTAGCGACCCAGGTTCAATTCCACCCTCGAGTGACTGTTTGGAGTTTGCACCTTCTCCCTATGTCTGTGTGGGTTTCCTCCGGGTACTCCGTTTTCCTCCCACAGTCCAAAGACGTGCGGGCTAGGTGGATTGGCTGTGCTAAATTACCCGTAGTGTTCAGGGATGTGTAGCTTAGGTGGGTTATAGGGGGATATATTTGGGTGCGATGCTCCAAGGGTCGGTGTGGATTTGTTGGGCGGAAGGACCTGTTTTCACACTGTAGGGATTCTATGATTCCATGAATACATGAAATGAGTCAGTCTCCAATGAGCAATTGATTAGTAGACCATTATCATGAACAGGAAATGGTGAGCAGCAATGGAAGAGATTGTGGTGTTGAGGCCAGTCGTGCTTGAACAGTCAGCAGGAAAAGTTATCTAAAGGTGAAAAGCATGGTCAACTCTCTTAAATTGTGCTAAAGTACATGGGACAATATTTGAAATCTTTGTGCGTGACAGCATCTGAGAGTGTTGAAAACAACTTGCTGCGAAGCAGACAAATCCCTATTGAAAGGCTAGTTTATCAGTCTTGAGAAAGGCCAGTGGTCAGTGTATGTACTGGATCAATAGTAAGCAAGGGAAGGTCATATTGTCAGAAAGTCCACAAATTCCTTAGTTTAAATTAGGACATAGAAGACCTCCTAACAGAAGTTAAAATGTTTAATCAGCATTCAAAGCTATGGTTTCTAGATCCAGGTGTGTCCAATGCAGAAACATAAACCATTAAGATTTGCTTAATAGTTGAGACTAAAGGTCTACACAGACTTAACATGTCAGGATTAACAGCTGAAAGAGTTAAAAGATAGCTAAAGGAAAAGGGCCATATTAAAAGACCATATCAGCGTCAAATTAAACTTTTGTATTCATTTACTACGATCCATTGGTTTTGCTGTAAGGTCAGCTTCATAACTTGTAATGTGTAGACAACCAATTGTCTAGAATCCGTATCAATTCTACAGATGCCTACAAAATCACAGACCACTTTGGGAGCTGCTGCAGAGAAAAGGACACTTTCTATGATTTTTTCAGACATGGACCTATAAACAGAATTGTTGAGCTGGTGGTCGCATCCAGTTCCATAGAAGTTTCCAGAATGATTTGATAGACAAAATGAGGACTTATAGCATTGAAGACCTATTGAAGGATGGATGTAAGTACAGAGTGGTCCTCACAGGTCAATGAAGCTCACAGGTTGTAAGTACAAACTTCATAATTGATGCAGCTACTAAAACACCTAAACAGACCAATACTTGCAGAAAGAGTGCATGCACCAAGTAAATGTCTAGCTTTCAATCAATATTGCCAGAATGTGGCAGAAAGCACCATTGACAGAGGAGGTACACTAGAGCAAAGGCCAATGAAGCTACTAAGAGCCATTTACTGACCATACTGAGCACAAACAAGGGGTACATTTAAGCTACAATAGCAACCTTTTGGTATACTGCCAAAGGTGTATACATTGAATGATCAGCTAACTACAATATGACAATGTACATGGTGACACAAAAAGTGGTGAACATGTTTCACTCTGTCAATCTCATGGAAAACACCAATGTTATCACACAGTTTGAAATGTTTGCAAAATTCAAATTATCCGTCCTCAGAAAATTGGCAACTATTCTTTATTCTTACGATTTACGAAGGGCAAGCGCCAATATATTACTCCTGTGAATTCTAAAAAATATATACCTACAGACATGGAAATCCATGGCAAAGCCTGCAAATTTAAAACATTCAGTAAACTGGTTCATAATTTCATGTGCAGGATTGATAGTTGTTGGAGTACAAGTACAAACAATTACCTAAATGTTGCGGCATAGACATTAGACCAACAATTGCAGGTCTACAAGTATGCCATGACCTCACACCAGTCACGATCCATGGAGTCAGCCAGACATCAGAGACACAACAGAAACTGCATCAGACTGCTCAAGAAATCACTCATCAAACTGAATATAAAAAAGGAACAGAATACATCAGTTCCTTTTGAATTAATGGGATCAAAGTGTCAGCACTCTGAGAAATTAAACTTGAAAAGAAATGGATGAACAACTAGCTCAAAATAAATCCATGCTTGAGAGTACCATCTTTGAGATGATGTAGTCTTTTGGAGATATCTCTGCTCTATTCACAAAGATAAAGGAAGGAAAGATTATGAATCCAGTGAAAATATTGCTGACTGACAGGAAGATATTGGGAAGCCCACATATCAGGCTCAGCATGAGAGACTGCAGAACATCAGCTTGAGCTCAGCAATGCTGGAAAAAATGACAGACCTGCAAAAAACAGGTGGAGATGCACAGTGTACAGAACAAGTCACCTGTACAAATCACTCAGGGCAGTCTTTTCAAAAATAGATACTAGCAATGATGCTCTAGTGAAAGAACTCAAGGAAGACATGGAGGAAACCAAACAATCATGAAGCAGCAAGTGGAAGACAACTAGGCTTCAAATGAAACAAAAAGAAAAAGAAAATACTTGAAGAGTCTTGCCAGTTATTAGAGCACATTATGAAGGAGAAAAATATACTGGACCAACAGAATTCTAAAAATTTGCTAGAATTAGAAGAATCCAAGGCATAAGATCAAATGCTTCAATGTGAGCTAGAAGTTGTTAAAGAACAAAACAGTAAATGCCAAGAAGATTTGAGCCACTCATAATAGTAATATACAGTCATGCTGCATTGACAGCACACCTTCAGTCCAACCGGTCCGTGCTGACCATAGTCCTAAACTAGTCCCACCTACCTGCCCTTGGTCCATATCCATCCAAACATCTTTTATTCATGTACTTATCTACATGAGTTTTAAACATAATAACTATACCCGCATCCACTGCTTCCTCTGACAGTTCATTCCACATGCAAACTACTCTCTATGTAAAAAATTGCCCCTCATGCCTTTTTAAATCTTTCTCCTCTCACCTTCAAATATGCACCCTGCTCTTGAAATCCCCGACCCCAGGGAAAAGACATCTTATCTGTATCCCTAATGATTTTAGAAACCTCTTTAAGGTCACCCCTCAACCTCCTACGCTTCAATGAAAAAAGTCTTAGCCTATCCAGCCTCTCCGTATAACTCAAATCCTGCCTGCCCAGCAACATCCTGGTAGATCTTTTCTGAACCTTTTCCAGCTTAATAATAACCTTCCTACAACAGGGTGACCAAAACTGGACACAGTACTCCATAAGAGGCCTCACCAACATCCTATACAACCTCAAGATGATGTCTCAACTCCTACACTCAAAGGTCTGAGTAATGAAGGCAAATGTGCTAAGAGACAAAAGGTCAGAGAACCTGACTACTTGTGATGCAAACTTCAAAGAATTATGTACCTGAACGCTAGGTCTATCTTCTACAGTACTATCCATGGCCCTGCTTTTAATTGTAAAAGTCCTGCCCTTGTTTGTTTTACCATAAGATCAGTCTATGGTTAATCTGGTGCAAAACCTGGCTGCACAGCTTCAGGATTTTCAATTTCTGCGACAGCAATTATTTCCACAAAACATAAACTTGATAACACAAACAGGAACAATGTGCAGTATCACTAACTGCACATTAGCTACCAGACAAAGTCACCACCGTGGGAACTGAAAATATCAGTAAATTACCTCTTTTTACAGAGAGTCATAAGCTCACTTGTTGTTGCAAATAATTAAAATTTATTTTGAAAGGAGGCATATGTTGCCTCCTTTGTGTACCTTGTCTTAGGAGAGTATATCCTTAAGGATTCCATGTGCTGTATATACGCAATACTGAGACTCTGCCTGCCAGTTAGTCTGCTGTGGGTCTGCAAACTGCCTACAGACAAATTGTGTCTTTTTGCTGTAATCTCTGCTTCATAATTTGCAATGTATTTTAGTGTTTTAAATAAACGAACCCATGGAGCTACTCAATCCCTGATGAGCAATTGTTTATTAGACCACTAGCATTAAGAAAACATGCAGGACCAGACAGTATTGCCATTAAACAAATATTTCTGCAATGATATGGCAGTTTTCAGATACTTGTATTAAATTAGTCCATCGATAAGCACTTCTATAAAATTCTGTTTCACAACCTGCCATAGAGAGAACTTTGTAGATACCATGTTTGGATTCCTAGTCCATTCCCATAACCATTTCTGTACCCTACAAAGAATCTGTATGAGAAGAATCTGTCCACACATAGTGCCTTTTGTGCTGTTAGTTCCCTTGTAGCTTCTTTCATGCAATGTCAATCACATCATGGCAAAGAACAGAAATAAAAGTTGCAGTTCTGCAGAAGAGTCACATTGGGCTTGAATTGTTAACTTTGTTTCTCTTTCTACAGATGCTGCCAGACCTGTTGAGTTTTTCCAGCACTTTCTGCTTTTATTTTAAATCTCCAGCATCTGAAATTCTTTGCTTTTATGGAAAAGAACTGAGTGCTCAGAAAAGGTAGAGAAGGAATAAGGGAAGTTGGGGTTGGCAGTTTGGATTAAGGGAGACATTGTATTATTGGTAAGAGAGGATGATCTTGGGAAAACAAAGACAAAATTCATTTAGTTAGAGTTGAGAAGCAAGAAAGGTATAATCATATTCTTTGTTCTCTAAGCAGTGAGCGAGAAAAATTGAGAAGCAAGTCTGTAGGAAAATACAGGGACGTGCAAGAACTATATATGTGGAGCGGTAATACTGATAAACTTTAGTTCCTCAAATATCAATTTGGTTATTGTTAAAGTAAAAGGAGTTGAGGGTCAAGGATTTCTGAAATACGTTAAGGAGAAGTTCCTTGACCAATGTGTTTTGGTCTAACTTAGTGGGTGACATGCTGTACTTAGCACAGGGAATGAGGTGGGCCAAACAAAGACAAAAGGTCGGAGGACTGAAGCCGAGTTCCTTGGGTGACACAGGAGAGAAAGAAGAAACAATAAAAAAAGGATGAATGATGCACATTTGATGAACTTGTAAAGTGAAAGCCATGCCAAATACAATATGGTGAAGAGGAAAATAAGACTGACAAAGAGAAAATATGAGAAAGAAATGACAATTAACATAAAAGGTAACTCAAAAATCTTCCTCTGGCTTGTGACAGTGGGTAACTAGATGTGGAGGGGTGCAGAAAGGTAGAGCCCTAACAGAGACAAACAGCATGATACAAGTTTAGAGACAAATGGCCACCTAGAATACTAATTGAGCAGTCTAATATTTATTAAAGAAGAAGATGTTGACAAAATGTCAGTCGATGTAGAGATGGTAGAGGTAATGGAACGTGAAAATTGATTGCAGTGTGTTCTGGGAAGGCTGGCTATGTTCAGAATGAGGAAATCACCCAGCTTGTGTCCAAACCTGTTAAAGGCGGGGATTACCATAATCCTCCAATTTTCCTGATATACAGGGAGAAGCCAATAAATTGGAGAATGGCAAATGTGACAAGAATAGGTGTGAGGACATGGATACAAGGATAATATATATGTAGCTTCCAAAGTATCCAAGTGCACCAAATCATGAGCCCCAACTGAATATCCTAAACTGGTTGTCAGCATAATTCTTTGCACATTCTACATACTGGAAGCTACATATATTAATGTAATTATTTGGGTCCTGTTCTTTCAGACAGAAAAAACATGTGCACACACTGTGCCTGTTTTAATGCTCCAGTATATTGATGCGACACGCCAGTACTTTTTCCAGTGATATAGAGGGACAATTGGACAACTTAATTCATCAATCTTTCTCATTACCCTATATGGACCCTATATGCTTTCAATGATTCATCTTGTAATGGCAGTGATACTAACACCTCATCCCCTGCTTGAATGATTTGGGATTTGGCATGCTTGTTCTGAAGTTTTGAGGAACAGTCATTCCAGTCCCAAAACATTAACGCCGCTTCTCTCTCCACAGACACTGCCCAACCTGCTGAGTATCTCCAGCATTCTCTGATTGTTTCAGATTTAGAGCATCAACAGTATTTTGCTTTTATTTTATAGAAGTACAAGTTGTTGAAAAGGCAAGGTATTTTGAGGATTTAAGTGATCTAATATTTAAAAATGTCTCCTGAAATGGCACCAAGCGATTGATTCATATGGCTGCTATGTAACAAACCTAGTATATGAGGTTAATTGTTTGAAAAGGGAAATATTTATTCACTTCCTGAGCTTCCGGGGACTGATGAATGACAGAACAGTGAGATCTTTTATAAAAAAAACCTATGGATCATGGAAATTAGAAATAAACACAGAAATTGCTGGAGAGACTCAACAGGTCTGGCAGCATCTTTGGAGAGAAAGCAGAGTTAATGTTTTGATTCAGTCCTTTTATATTGGTCTGCAGGGATCAAGTCTGTCCAGTCAGGGGACTGGCCAATCAAAACATGATAGATAGATCCCAAAGGGGTAATTTCAGCAGTGTGAAATGTTTCAACATTGACATGGGGTGATCCAGATGGGAGCTGTGCATTGTTGTAGAGTCTAAAAGTGATAAAACCTGACTTAATTCACAAATTGTGCACAAATCATTTTAATAGGATATGGTTGCTTTCATTCTAAATGACCACGAACATTCAATGAGTGTATGTTCTGACCAGTAGAAAGGCTTCTCATTCCCCATTTGCCGTACCACAGACAGTATCGACTCAAACTGCTCCAGAGCTGAAACAAGGCTGGTACTGGTAATGATAATATTTCACCTGGAAACAGCCCCATTGGTAATAACAACAGTTTCCCATGTTAGCATACAGTCTCACTCGGGAACACATGCTGAGTTGGTGCATTGCCTTCCCCCAGTTAGGTTCCAAGACGGCCAATGACAATATATTGTGTTGGGGTACAGTCTCACTAATAATGACAATGTACCATACTGGGGTACAGTCTCACTCTTAATGGCAATATTCCATACTGGGTTACAGTCTCACTAATAATGACAATGTTTCATACCGGGATACAGTCTCACTCATAATGGCAATATTCCATACTGGGTTACAGTCTCACTAATAATGACAATGTTCCATACTAGGATACAGTCTCACTAATAATGACAATATTCCATACTGGGGTATAGCCTCACTAAAGAACAAAGAACAAAAAAAAATTACAGCACAGGAACAGGCCGTTCGGCCCTCCAAGCTTGCGCCGATCCAGATCCTCTATCTAAACCTGTCACCTACTTTCCAAGGATCTGTATCCCCCTGCTCCCTGCCCATTCATGTATCTGTCTAGATACATTTTAAATGACGCTATCATGCCCACCTCTACCACCTCTGCTGGCAACGCGTTCCAGGCACCCACCACCCTCTGCGTAAAGAACTTTCCAGACATATCTCCCTTAAACTTTTTCCCTCTCACCTTGAAATCATGACCTCTAGTAATTGAGTCCCCACTCTGGGAAAAAGCTTCTTGCTATCCACCCTGTCTATACCTCTCATGATTTTGTAGACCTCAATCAGGTCCCCCTTCAACCTCCGTCTTTCTAATGTAAATAATCCTAATCTACTTAACCTCTCTTCATAGCTAGCACCCTCCATACCAGGCAACATCCTGGTGAACCTCCTCTGCACCCTCTCCAAATCATCCACATCCTTTTGGTAATGTGGCGACCAGAACTGTATGCAGTATTCCAAATGTGGTCAAACCAAAGTCCTAATAATGACAATGTTCCATACTGGGGTACAGCCTGACTAATAATGACAATGTTCCACACTGGAGTACAGTCTCACTGCTAGCAACATTGTTTCAGGGTAACAACACAGATTCGATCGGATAATCCACGACGAATAAATAGTAATCCACCATTGATGGAACAGGAATTTCACAGGAGATCTACTCACTGTACGGACCTAAAAGCAATACGGCTCTCAGTAAAACTGAACGTTGGTAACAAGCCTAAAACGGCGCAAACTATGTCCAAAATCGAATGTGACTGAGGCAACCGCTAAATTTCTGCGAGACTTGCACCTTAGACTGAGGAAGTTACTTTGTTTCGGATTTTGTCCCTCTCTCACCTTAGGGTTTCTCACCCATGAGTGAGTGATATGATAGAAGACGGGGCGCGCTCTTGCTTTCGCTGTTTAGTGGAGGTGGACTGAGACGTTTTGTGATTATGGGCACGTTTTAGTGAGCTTTAAGTGGCTGCTTTGCACTTTGGTTGCTGCAGTCACTCTCCACAGCAGTGTGTTTTATATATAGATTCTCAGACCAGTTACATTTTACCAAAGCACAAGAGAATCCTGATTGACAGCAACACATTGGCTCCAGGGAAACTTAATTCAATAACGAGAAAGGAGCGAGTTTGGTCCTTTTTTCAAAAAAAACCTGACAGCAGGGTTTGTATTCTCACTCTGCTTCTCAATGGGAGAAGGGGATGGCTGTAAGTTATTGAGCAGTTTTGTGCAGTTCCACTTGGGAAAAATTGTCAGAGGATAAGGAGACTCCATCTTAATCTGAGACTCTGCCAATTCTGCTGGAACCAAGTTATTTTTTGCCCCTTTAGTTCAGTTCCTCTTCGCAAGGTCATAACTACAGTACCTACAGCCGTCGTTTCACTGCTCCGAGGAAAAGCCAGGTATTTAATTATCAATGGGATTTGATATCAGAAGTCCTGCTTTACCCCAATGCATTCTAACCATTCTGGATGTCGGCTTTAGTCAACGTCAGGTCCTTTATGTTTACCAACTTTTTTTAACGCTTGAAAGCGAGAGTTGTCTATTTGATCCGACTTCTGCTCTTTTCTATCTTATTTAAGGAACCATGGCGATGAATTCCGCACTTAATGCCACCGAGGAACGTTATGGGAACGACATTACGACGTCGGTGAGTTTCCTATGACTACCTTTAGGATTTAAGGCATCCTTTTAATACAAACGTTCTCCTCCGTCGCCAATAATAGTTCAGGACGTCGGCGATCTAATCATTAAACGGATTGAGAGGTTTTTTTTAGAAAACATATGAAGAAACAAACCCATGTGCAAACTTCCTGGAAAACACTGACCCCGTGTTTCGAGGAATCTGTTCTATTCCTAATGAAAGGAGGAGGACAGTTTTGTAAAAGTTTTCGAATGCCGTTTTTAAAACAGGCAGCTGTGACTTTATTTTTGCACTAGAGGAAGTGGGAGATTGGATACGAATATTGGAATTGAAGGGATTCCAGTGCACCTTCCAATCTCATCTAGAAGTGAGCGCCCTCAAACACCACTTTTCACCTCCAACACTTCTCACCATATATTATTCAATTTGTTTTTTTTTCCATTTAGAAATCTGTGCTTTACCACTCTTTCAAATAACAGCATTAACTGTTTTAATTCCAAGTTCCTCTGAGGTAGCTTTGATGGCTTATTGTTCCCTTAAATTGTTTATTGTTTATTGCTTATTGAGTCTTGCTAGTACCTTGTTTCTCCTGCACAGTTGTAGAATTACTGTATGGAATTACACAATGACCAGTTGTATCTTCTAATGTCTCCATGTGTCTCCTGTGTAGCACTAACATGATGTTACGTGCCAGTACGCATGGTGGCTCAGTGGTTAGCACTGCTTTCTCGCAGTGCGAGGGACCTGGGTTTGATTCCACCCCTGACCGACTGTCAGTGTGGAGTTTGCGCATTCTCCCCGTGTGTGTGGGTTATATCCAGGTGCTCTGGCTTCCAAAGATGTGCAGGCTAAGTGACTTAGCCATGGGAAATGCAGGGTTACAGGGAATGGGTCTGGGTGGGATACTGTTTAGAGGGACTCGATGGGCCAAATGGCCTGCTTCCCCTCTGTAGGGATTCTATATTCATTGAGCCATATTTTGCTTCAAATTTACACACATACTCTTGATCCCCTGGTTGGCTACAATAAATGCCTGCCCATTTAAATGTTTGGACAAGACACTTAACAGCAATAACCCAGTTGCAGTGGTGGGCACACATGGTCAAACATTCTGAATTGTGGCCACTGTGAAAGATTGCCTATTTTTTATAGGTACTAGGTGCAGGAGTAGGCCATTCAGCCCCTCGAGTCTGTTCTGCCATTTGATTTGATCATTGGCTGATCTCATCTTGGCTTCAACTCTACCTTCCTGCCCTCTTGTCATAGCCCTTCAACCCATTACTAATTAAAAATCTGCCTAACTCTTCCTTAAATTTACTCAAAGTCCCAGCATCCACCGCACTCTGGGATAGTGAATTCCACAGATTCATTATCCCTTGAGAGGAGTAATTTCTTCCCATCTCTATTAAATCTGCCAATCCTCATCCAAAAATGATAACCTATCATTCTAGACCGCCCCAAATGAGGAAACATCCTCTCTATGTCTAATTTGTCAAACCCCTTTAGCATCTTATGTACCTCAATTAGATCTCCTCTCATTCTCCTAAATTCTTGACAGTACAGGCCTAAGCTGTTTAATCTCTCTTCATAAGACAAACCCCTCATCTCCAGAATTAATCTAGTGAACCTCCTCTGTACTGCCTCCAATACAGTACATCCCTCCTCAAGTTAGGGGACTAAAATTGTATGCAGTATTTCAGGCGTGGTCTCATTCATGCCTGTACTGATGTCTGTATTGAACTAGACTCAAGACATGCCCAGGAATTGACTTTGGCACCATGTAGAAAGCTTGCACAGCCACCTCTATCGATTTTCAGAACTGTTCAGCTTTTAGACTCTTTACAAAAGAACATTTAGTAATGCCAGAGACAAAGTTTAAGTTAAGGATGAATGTAAAAAGCATTCCGTCCTTGTGAACTCACAGCGATAGTTGTGATTCCAATTAAACATTTTATTGTAAGAATTAAGAACAAATAGGAATTCCCTGTTCAAATGATTGACAGTCTATTATCATGACTTCTCTTAAATATAACCTTTTGTAATAGTGGTCTCATATTAATGTTTTGTATTTTGCAGCATCTTGTTAAAGGTTTGATGTAGGAGAGGAGAATAGAGGTTATATGGTGAAAGAAATACTTTGTAAACATACATTAAAAGAGCACATTGATATTTTGAAATTAAATCAAATGATGACAATACTTTATGGACAAAAGACGGGGTGAGCTGGAAGGAAACTTTCTCCTTCTTGTTTCAGGTACAGGTTAAGGGGACAAATTGTGAATTCTGTCCCAAACTCTGCTGATCATATTCAAGTGGAGAAGTTTGATGGAGTTGAGGGGAGCTTAGGGGATGCCAATGATTTCTAAAATATCAGTGAATCCTGCAATGCAGTTCCACTGCATGGGTTGTTGATTTGAGATCTGCAACAGCTTTCAGAATCACGGTGTCACTCTCTTAGAAATACTGGCAGAATGGCCCTTTAGTTTCCAATCCAGGTTGTTGCATCTTCCTTGTCCTGATAAAGTGGAATAATGAGAGATAATTGATAAAGCTGGCAGGGCAGGCTGAGAAAGTGTTAAAACAGCAAATGGCATCCTGGGCTTCTTAAATAGAGGAATAGAGTGCAAAAGCAAGGGAGCTATGATGAACCTTTTGTAAAATATAGATTTGTCCTCAGTTGAAGAATTGTGTCCAATTCTGGGCACTGACCTTTAGGAAGGCATCACAAGACTGGTTGCAGGTTGAGGGATTTCAGTTACGTGGACAAATTGGAGACACTGAGGAAAGGTTTCAAGGAGATTTGTTGGCAGAGTTCAAAATCATGAAGTGTCTTTCTTCATTTGTTCAAGGGATGTGGGCAACATTTATAGCCTGTCTGTGATTGCCCTGAGGGGCAGTTAACAATCACATTGCTTTGGGATTGGAATCACATGTAGGCCGGGTAGGAATGGCAGATTTATTCCCCAAAGGACATCAGTGAATCAGATGGCTTTTTACAACAACCAACAGTGGTTACATTCAGGCTAAATTTTTATTGAATTCAAATTAAATTCAAATGTGCTAAGGGGAGGTTTGAACCCAGTGTAGTCCAGAAACATACCACTACACCACAACCTCCCTCTTCTGGGCAGGGTAGATATAGAAAAACTGCTCCCATTATTGCAAGGATTGAGATCCAGAGAACACTGATTTAAGTTGATTGACAAAGATCCAAAGACAACGTTAGAATTTTTTAAAATGCAACAAGCAGTTAGGAGCTGGATTGCATTTGAGAGTGTGGTGCAGGCTGATATAATTGAAGCTCAAAAGGGGATTTGGATAATTAACTTGAGAGAAAATTTGCAGAGAAAAGGGTGGGGAATGCAAACACAGGCACTGACACTATGGGTTGAATTGTTTCCTTCTATGCTATACTGATCCTCAAAAAAAACTTGTGAAGTTACATGAGTAAAGTACTTCTGGATTTGGCAGATCAGCTGACAGATCAACTGATCAGATGGACAGCTGGTGCATTCACTTATGTAAGTTATATATATGTAAAGAATCAAGCTATAGGTTTATGTGCTGTCATTACAAAAGTATGAACATATAAATTAGGAGCTGGAATAGGCCACTTGATCTCTGAAGTCTGATCCTGATCCACAATTCAGTAAGACCATGACTGACCTGATTACCCCATAACCTTCCACGCCCTTAGAGTCATAGAGTCATATAGTTGTACAGCACGGAAACAGACCCTTTGGTTCAACTCATCCATGCAGATCAGATATCCTAAATTAATCTAGGCCCTTTTGCCAGCATTTGGTCCACATCCCTCCAAACTTTTCTTATTCATGTACCCATCCAGATGCCTTTTAAATGCTTTAATTGTACCCTGGGTAAAAGATTTTGGCTATTTACCCTAACTATGCCCTCACGATTTTATAAATTTCTGTAAGATCACCCCTCAGCCACTGACGTCCCAGGAAAAATGGCCCCAGCCCATTCAGCCTCTCCCTATAGCTCAAACCCTCCAACCCTGGCAGCATCCTTGTAAATATTTTCTGAACCCTTTCCTTCCTATAACAGGGAGATCAGAATTGAACGTAGTGTTCCAAAAGTGGCCTAATCAATGTCCTCTCCAACTGCAACATGACATCCCAACTCCTATACTCAATGCACTGACCAATAAAGGCAGGCATACCAAGCACCTTCTTCACTATCATGTCTGCCTGGGACTCTACTTTCAAGCAACTATGAACCTGCACTCCAAGGTCTCTTTGTTCAGCAACACTCCCCAGGATCTTACCATTGAGTGTATGAGTCCTGCCCTGATTTCTTTCCAAAATGCAGCACCTCCCATTTATCTAAATTAAACTCCATCTGCCACTCCTTAGCCCACTGGCCCATCTGATTAAGGTTCCATTGTACTCGAGGTGATATTCTTCACTGTCCACTACACCATAATCTTGGTGTTATCTGCAAATTTACTAACCATCCCTCTTATGTTCACATCCAAATCAGTTATATAAATGACAAAAAGCAGTGGACCCAGCACCAATCCTTGTGGCACACTGCTGGTCATATGCCTCAATCTGAAAAACAACCCACCACCACCACCCTCTGTCTCCTAGCTTTGAGCTAGATCTGTGTCCAAATTGCTGGTTTTCCCTATATTCCAAATTAAAACAGAAAAAAAAACTGCTGATGCTGTAAATCAGGAACAAAAACAGAAGTTGCTGGAAAAGCTCAGCAGGTCTGGCAGCATCTGTGAAGAAAAAATCAGAAATTAAGTTTCAGGTCTGGTGACCCTTCCTGCCTGGTGACCCTTCCTCAGAACATTCTGAGGAAGGGTCACCGGAACTGACACATTAACTCTAATTTCTTTCCTCACAGCTGCTGCCAGACCTGCTGAGCTTCTATTTTTTTCCTTCCTGTATTCCATGTGATCTAACCTTGCTAACCAGTCTACCCTGCGGTAACTTGTCACAGGCCTTACTGAAGTCCATATGGATCACGTCCACCGCTCTGTCTTCATCAATCTTCTTTGTCACTTCTTCAAAAAGCTCAATTAATTTAGTGAGATGCGATTTCGATTAGCTATACATGATTTCCCATGTACAAAGCCATGTTCTATCCCTAATCAGTCCTTGCCTTTCCAAATGAATGTAAATCCTATCCCTCAGTATTGATCATCAAGAATTTACCTCTACTACATATGATTGCCCCATGTAGACATTTCCATGATCCATTTCAAAGGCACATGGAGGAGGATGAGGTGAAAGGTACAGTGAGCTTTTCCATCATGCACATGGTGAAGTTGTGATTGCGAGCATTGCTGAGGGCAGGTGTTTGAAATTTGCAGCTTTTTATTCATTCATGGATACAATATAAAATGTTGAAAATTGTTCACCAGCAAATCACTTCCCCCTCCCACTAGTGCCAATGGTGAATAAATATAATCAGATACCCCAAAAAGCACAAGAGCCCCTGTGCTGTTTTGACCGAGGAAGCATGCAAAGTAAGCAGCATGATAAAGAACTTGTTACTTATGATAACAAGGTGTAGAGCTGGATGAACACAGCAGGCCAAGCAGCATCATAGGAGCAGGAAAGCTTGACGTTTCGGGCCTAGACCCTTCATCTGATTATCTCGGATTCTCCAGCATCTGCAGTACCTATTATCTCTGATACAACTTGTTATTTATACCTGTTTTGGATTTTATAGTCTGGGGAGAAAGTTTGGAGAACTTCTATCAGCTGACTTAAATACGTGGAGGACAGACCATGCCAGGATTTTTTAGTGGAAGGCTTGATAGTTCAAATGGCTTCTCCCAAAAATATTAATTTAATCTTCTTTATGAAGTCACTGAAAATACATCATCCAAGACTATCATTTGTTCTTTTGCCAGCTTAGTCGGTGTGGTGGAGGTGAGCTAGATCCTGCCCTTACTTGTCTATAATCACATTCTAGCAGGAATTACTATATGCCAAACATTAGTGAGAATCTTCATTGTATTCCTCCTGATCTCAGAAAATGCTGAGGTCATTTGGAGCACCTCAATTTCTCCCTCGTGGGAATCAGATACAGCATTTGTGGCAATTCACAGGATTTAGCAGAGTCTGGAAATAGAACCTGGGACGAGGGGGACGGACAGAAATGATCAGCCATGGTGCTGCTTCTGGCCCTGGGCCCTCATGCCTGCCTTCAGTCTCTGGCCCAAGCACTAAGGCCCCATCCCAAAGAGCCCTAATGTACCGTCCTGTGCTAGTCTGTGCAAGGGACTTTTCTCATATGTATGGATTAGTTTTTTTTAAAAAATCTGTTCATGGAATGTAGGCCTCACTGGCTGTGCAAGCATTTATTGCCCACTCCTTTTTGCACTGGAGAAGGTCTTAGTGAACTGATTTCTCAAACCCCTGCAAGCCAAGTGGTGTGAGTACACCCACAGTGGTGCAAAGTTCCAGTTTGTTGAAGAAGTGACAGTGAAGAAGCAGTGATGTTGTTCCAAATCAGGACAATTTGTCACTTGAAGAGAGATAACAAGGTGTAGAGCTGGATAAACACAGCAGGCCAAGCAGCATCAGAGAAGCAGGAAAGCCGACATTTTGGGTCGAGACCCTTCTTCAGAAATGGGAGAGGGGAAGGGGGTTCTGAAATAAATAGGGAGAGAGGGGGAGGCGGATAGAAAATGGATAAAGGAGAAGGTAGGTGGAGAGGAGTCAGACAGGTTAAAGAGGCGGGGTTGGAGCCAGTAAAAGTGAATGTAAGTGGGGAGTTGGGGAGGGGATAGGTCGGTCTAGGGAGGACGGACAGGTCAAGGAGGCAGGATGAGGCTAGTGGGTAGGAGATGGGGGTGGAGCTTGAGGTGGGAGGAATGGTTAGGGAGGTGGGGACGAGCTGGGCTCGTTTTGGGATGTGGTCAGGGGAGGGGAGATTCTTAACCCGAAATGTCAGCTTTCCTGCTCCTCTGATGCTGCTTGGCCTGCTGTGTTCATCCAGCTCTACACCTTGTTATCTCAAATTCTCCAGCATCGGCAGTTCCTACTATCCTTGTCACTTGAAGGTAAGTTTGGTAGTGATGATGTTCCCATGTTCCTGCTGCAGTTGACCCTCTGGGTTGTAATGTTTACGAATTTGCAAAGTGCTGTTGAAGGAACCTTGGTGAGTTGCTGCCGTAGAAGTTGGTACACATGGCTCCCATTGTGGTGGAGGGATTGAATGTTTAAGGTGGCAGATGCGCTCCTGTTCAAGCACGTTGCTGCATTCTGTTATCCAACATCTTGGTATTGACACTGAAACAATGCCAGGAATGCCAATGTCAGACAGAAGACTCCACCAAGTGATAGAAACAGCTTTATACAGGGGACGAAGTTTGGGTCGATGCGATGGTGTTGAATGAGCATGTGGACCATATGAAAGCTACAAACTTGCAAACAGTGTGGGAGCAAAATGAGTGCAGCGCCTCGGAAGAGTCTGAGAAACTGCTGGAGCCCATGGGTTCATCCTTTCTGTCAAGCATTGACAAGTCTTCTGAGGTAGACAAGACAGATGTAGCTGCCTCGATGCCTTTGCCGCCAGAAGAAAAGGGAGAAATTCCACCAAGGCACTACTGGCGCAAGAGGCGAGCTCCTATAAATTATGTGCTGCCCGTATCTGACACTGAGTCTGATGTATCTGACCTGGTGTTTAAGTGCTTAAGGAAGAATATCTTAACTTTGACCAATATTATCCTAGATTTAATGGGTTATATTATACCAGGACAGGTTTCACAGAGTGGGCTTGTGCATCATTCTGTATAGAAGATAGAAAATCATTACTTAGGATGATAGTGTAGATAGAAATAAACTATTTCCTTTGGAGAGTCCAAAAGAAGGCAAAATACTTTAAATAGGAGTTAGACCACTCAAAGGTGGTGACAAAAAGCACATTTGGACACAAAGATAATGAGAGTTTGGAACTCTTCTTCCAAAACGCTATGGAGGCTGGGAGCCATACAAAGTTTTAAAATCATGATTCCTGGATTTATTGTCAGGGAAAGAAGCCAAATGTTGTAGATCCAAACTAGGCAGATAGCGATAACATACAGACTGACCTTGATCTAGTTGAATGGTGTACAGACCTCTGTTCCTACAGTCCTCAGTCCCGTATTGTGGTGTGTTTACATACCCAGCCAACTGGAGATTGTGAATACCCATTTTCCCCTTTAGGAACAACAACAATTAGTATGAACATGGTGCTGTTAGTGTAGTGAAACAACACACTTCATCCAAGCATTATATACAACAGGTGAAACTGAACCACAAAAGGAGACAGAGATAATAGGTACTGCAGATGCTGGAGAATCCGAGATAACAAGGTGTGGCTACTGCAGATGCTGGAGAATCCCATTTCTGATGACGGGTCTAGGCCCGAAACGTCAAGCTTTCCTGCTCCTATGATGCTGCTTGGCCTGCTGTGTTCATCCAGCCCCACACCTTGTTATCTCACAAAAGGAGACATTAGGGCAGATGGCCATGCTTTATCAAAGAGTTACCTTTTAAAGAGCTTCTCAAAGAAAGAGGAGAGGTAGAAAGGAAGGGACATTAGGGAAGGGGTTCCAGAATTTGATATTTTTGCAGCTGTAGGCTTGGGTGCCAAACATTGATCAATTTAAATTGTGAACATTCAAGAGGCCAGATATCTCTGGAGAATTAGTGTGAGAATTAGGATGTGGGCAGCAACATTAAACCACATATAAATAATAAATAATTAGAGTCAAGTCCAAGTGTGGTCTTAAAGTAACACAACTCACAATGAAATCCAGTAATGTGTTTAGAAGTGCAACATAAGGAGGCAACGACCTAGTGGGATTATTACTAGACTATTAATCCAGAGAAAAAAATACCCAAAGAACTGCAGATGCTAGGAATCAAAAACAAAAACAGAAATTGCTAGAAAATTGCAGTATCTGCGGAGGGCAAGTAGAGTTAATGTTTTGAGTCCAGTTCTGAAGAAAGTCAACTGGAGCTGAAATGTTAACTGTGCTTTCTCTCAGAAGATGCGGCAAGACCTGCTGATTTTTTTTCAGCAATTTCTGTTTTTGTTATCAAGTCAGAGACCCAGGTAATATCTTGGGGACCTGGGGTCAATTCTTGCCATGGCAGATAGTAGGAAGGAAACTGCTGTCCTTAACTGGTCTGGTCTACATGTGACTCCAGACCCACAGAAATGTGGTTGACTCTCAACTGCCCTCTGGACAATTAAGGATAGACAATAACTACTGGCCTTGTCTGTGATGTCCCCATCGCATGAATTAATTTTTCTTTAAAAGGTACTTCCACAGTCCTTGACTTTAAAATGGTCCTTTTTTCATTTTAGTTCAACATCAAGGATAAAGTAAAACAAAATTATGTGGTCTTTATGGTCTATTCTCAATCGTCAGAAAAGTGACAGAATACAACATTTTCACAACATTAACCTACTCACCAATACTAATTTTGTGTACCATCAGGGTCACTCAGCTCCAGAGCTCATTACTACAGCCTTGGCTCAGACATGGACAAAAGAGTTGAATTTCAGACGTGAGGTGAGAATGACAGCCAATGACATCAAGGCTGCATTTGACAGGGTATGGCAGCAAGGAGCCCTAGCAAAACTGTAGTCAATGGGAGTCAATGCCAAAACTCTCTGTCAGTTAGAGTCATAGCTAACATAAAGTAAAATGTTTCTGATAGTTGTAGGACAGTTATCTCAGTCCAAGGGCATTGCTGCAGGTGTTTCTGAGGGTAGTGTCCTGCAACTAACTATCTTTGTCTGCCTCAACAAGAAGCTCAATACTATTGTTTAATTATTTAATTGGCAAACTTCTGGAATATTTTTGGTTTCAGTTCATGGAAGATCTGGCTGGGGTTAAGTGAATGACCAGTTTCTCATGGAAAAAGGAGTTAGCTTAGAATGTTAGGACATAATAATGGTTTTAGCTCGGAAATTCCAGACCAGAAGTGTTTGGTTAGAAAACTGAAGGGTTATGTGAAGTTAAGACAATGTAAGCTCAGTTGTGTGAATAATCAAGGGAAAAGTTTTCCATCTCTCAAGACTGAGAATTGAAAGAAATAGTAAAGTAAAATTTATAGATGTGATAGAGAAAGAAACACTCTCTGGTATTTGAGGACTGTAAGTTGATGGTATTGGAAACAGATGGGATTTTATATTGCTACGTGTTTTGAAGTCTTTCAAATTATGATATATATATATATATAGAGAGAGAGAGAGAGAGCTTGCTTTGTTCTATTTCATATTCATTCATTTGGCAAAATAAACTTATGTTTTATTGTTAACACCAAACTATCACATGCTTTTATTTTAGTGAACAACCACATATCCGTAGAATCATACAATACAGAAGAGACGCTACAGATATCGAGTCTGTACCACCTAAATATACTACTGGCTTAACTAGTCCCACTGTCCTGCACTTGGCCCATAGCCTTGAATGTTATGACATTTCAAGTACTCATCCAAGTACTTTTTAAAGGTTGTGAGGTTTCCCACTCAACCACCCTCCCAGGCATTGCATTCTAATGCATACCACCCACTGGGTGAAACGGTTTTCCTCAAACCCTCTCTAAACCTCCTGCTTTTCATTTTAAAATTATGCCCCCTTGTTATTAACCCTGAATTTAAAAAAATATAAATAATGAGAGATTATAGACCTCTGAGATGCAGAGCGATCTGGATGTCCTGTAAAAGTTTAGTCTGCAGGTACAGCAAGCAATTAGGAAAGCTAACAGAATATTATAATGTATTGTAAGGGGACATGAATTTAAAAATAGCAAGGTTATACTCGAGCTATGTAGGGCATTGCTGAGACCATGACTGGCATATTGTGTACAGTATTGTATAGAATGAAAACAACTTGATTTATTCAGCAAACACAAAGCCAAAGATAATTATTATGTGTAGAAAGAATTTTAGTTTACAGTCCCTGAAATTGAAGTGAAATTCTAGAACAAAAAATGGAATCTGATTTATTTAGTCTCTGAAAACAGTGGTGATTTTGAGGTTTCATATAAAGATGACTTTTCTTCCTTTAATGTTTTATTTTATGTTAGCATGCGGGTATTCTGCTTCTGGCCAGACTTTCAATAACATGGCCTGACAGTTACCTTGCATTGACATCTGCTGTATTCAGGATAGTTTGTACTGAAGGCTCAGTGAGTAACGGAACTGCTTGATGTGTGATGTGACCGTTGCACTTGGTCATGCAGCTCAAGTGTGTAAAGAGGAACAAAACAGTTGTGATGTTCTCCACCAATCACAGCACTCCCAGTCTTAAATGGTAATAAATATAGTAACTACGTTTTTCTAGTCTTGCTCCTGCATGAATTAATCAACTTTGGTTCCCAGTCAAGCAACACCACAATTTTAAAATTCTCATTCTCGTTTTCAAACTCCTCCCCGGTTTCACCGTTTCTAACTGTACTCTTCCCATGCCTCACAACCTACCGGGATCTCTACTCCCCCAATTATGGTTTCTCAATCATCCTTGATCTTAATTCAATCCTCCATTGGCTGTTGTGTGTTCAGCTATCTGGATGCTTAGATCATATAACCATAAGACAAAGGAGCAGAAGTACGCTATTCAGCCCAACAAGCTCTGCTATTAGGAATGCTAACAAAACATTATAATATATTGTGAGGGGATGTGAATGCAAAAGTACCAGTGTTGTGCTTGACCACTACAGGGCATTGATGAGACCATAACTGTAGTACTGCATACAGTATTGTACAGAATAAAAACAGCTTGATTTACTCAGTAAACATGAAGCCAAATAACATTGTTATGAAGAGAAAGAATTTTGTGTGCAATCACTGGGACTGAAGTGAAATTCTTGAAAATCAATTAGCTAAAAATAGAATCTGATTTATTTAATTATTGAAACATAGTGTGATTTTTAAGTTCCCTGAGATCTGATAATCCTCAACTTGACTTTCCTGCTTTATCCCCATAACGATCTGTCTGTCTCAGTCTCAGATATACCTAATGGTTCGGCCTCATCTGCCTGCTGTAGTAAAGAATTACACAGAGTCATAATTCTCTGAGAGAAGAAATTACTCCTCATCTCTGTCTTAAATGGGTGACCCTTATTATGAGATTATGCCCTCTGGTCCTAGACTCTCCCACAAGAGGAAACAATTTTGCTGCATCTACCCTGTCAGGTCCTCTAAGAATGTTGTATGGTTCAATAAAGGTGCCTCACATTCTTCTTTATTCCAAAGAGTAAAGGACAAAGCTACTTGAACTCCCTTCATAAGACAGTTCTTTCATACTTTGCATCTGCCTAGATAGATTAGCCCAGGAATTCCAAGCCTCCTCTAGCCTTGTATTCCTCCTTTGAGGAACTCCTTAAAACCTACCTTTTTGAATAAGGTTGTAGTCTTCTGCACTTATATCTCTATTTGGTTCAGTATCATTTTTTGTTTCATAAAGTTTCTGTGTAGCATTTTGAGATGTTTTATTAGGATAGAGATGCTTCAAAACTACAAGTTGCTGTTGTTGAAGCCTTCTTCTAATAATTCTATGGAATTTTATAGTTATTTAGGATTCTTAATACTTATAACTTCAAGTACTGTGGAATCACTGATGCATAAATACCCTGACCCAAGACTATATCATACAGCAGTGAAGTAGCAGTAATGTCATTGACTGGTAATCCAGAGCTAATGTTCTGGGGACATGGGTTTGAATCCATCATTAAAAAAAAATCTGGAATAAAAACTAAACTAATGGTGACCATGTAGCCATTGTTGATTATTGTAAAAAACGATCCGATTCACTAATGTTCTTTAGAGAAATAAGTCTGCCATTCTTATCTGATCCGGCCTACCTCTGACTCCAGATCCACGTCTGTGTGGTTGACTCTTAACTGACCTCTGAAATGGCATAAAGAGCCAATCTATTCAAGGGCAACTGGAGATGGGCAACAAATGCCAGCCTTTGCCAGTGACATTCACATCCCATACAAGAATAAAAACAATATATAAATATGTATAATATACTGTTAGAATAAGGTTACTTTCTAAAAAAAAATTAAGGCAATTGTCAACTCTAGTAGCGAAAGGAAAAACAGCTGCAGGGCAACTTTTTGCCAACACTTGATTGGGTACAAAATTCTAAATGGTCATTTGGCAGAAGGACTGAAGGCGTTCCACATTTTTAGAACTAGACCTGAGCAAGAGCCAATGTACTTAGGAGAGGAAAATTGACAGCTGGTTAGAAAACTAAGCAGTGTGGATTTTTTTGTTTGCATTAATTTCAAATGGGGAAAAAGCTCCTGATGTAAAACACAGAACTAGTTTTAAAGAATCCAACATTATCTGTCAATAGCTCGGCAGCACAGTTTGGAAGCTTCCCTAATTCAAATAAAAGACAGTTGGTTTAATATAGTTCAGTTGGAGCGTTCTCTGCTGTGTGCAGTCCAGTTCTGTTAAATGTGAAAGATTAACACGGGCATGAAAACTGCTGGGAATACGCTAAAGTAAGATTGCACTAACTTGCACTGGAGCAGAAGGAACCACTGCAGGACTCAGGTTGTGTAATTGACTCCTTTGAACGCAGTCAATCCATGTATTATTCCATGCTGAGAAAATAGATGAATTTTATTTGAATTCCAAATCATGTTTTGCTAAGACCATGCACTGCAGAAGAAGTAAAGCATCACAGATTATCTGTTTTAAACAGCTGGCCTGTGCTAGACAGATAAATAGTAATACAGAGATAACAAGGTGTAGAACAGCAGGCCAAGCAACATCAAAGGAGCAGGAAGGCTGATGTTTCAGGCCTAGACCCTTCTTCAATAGTAATACATATGGTTTATGACTTCTGATCAGTGATTTTTATTCTTATATGAATGTGGGTGTCACTGACTTGCCTAACATTTGTTGCCCATCTGTAATTGCCTGGACAAGGTGGTGGAGAGCTGTCTTCTTAGACTGATGCAGTCCTGGGGATGTATGTGCAACTGCAGTCCTGTTAGGAAGGGCAGGCCAAGCCTCTGATCTGCTCTTGTAGCTACGGTATTTACATGGCTGGTCTATGTAATTTTCTGGTTTATGATAAGTTCAGGATGTTGATGATGGAGATTCTGACTAACAACTATCATAGATTATCAAGGGAAGATGTTTGAATGCTGTTTTGGTGGAGATTTTCACTGCTTACCACTTACATGGTATAAAAGTTATTTACTGCTTATCAGCCCAAACTTGAATGTTGTTTGTGTCTTGCGGAATATACAAACAAATCTCTTCAGTATCTGAAGATTCATGAATGATGCTGATCAATAGAATCATTAATGAACACATTCACTTTCAGCTTCTGATGGAGGGAAGGTCAGGGATGAAGCATTTGAAGTCACTATGCTGAGCAACTCCTGCAATGATATCCTGGGGCTGCAATGATGGGCATTCAGGATCCACATTGTCAGTGCTAGATATGACTCCAACCAGTGGAGAGCTTTTTCTAGAGTTTCTTGACGCCATGCTTGGTCAAATGCTGATGTCAAGGGAAGTCACTTGCACCTCACCTCATGAATTGTTTTTTATCCATGTTTGGACTACGGTTGTATTGAGGTCAATAATTGAATTGTCTTGGCAGAACCTAAGCGAAACATTGGTGAGCAGGTTTTTGCTAAGTCAGTGCTGCTTGGTAGCATTGTTAATGGCACTTTTCATCACTTTGCTGATAATCAAAAGTAAACTAAATCAAAGTATTTAAAAGACAGTTGAGTCTTAAATGGATGGGTAGATTAATTCCCTGGGAGTGGTCTGTTTATTCCTGAAATCCAAAATGATTCTTCTCTATCTATTCCTGTAGAAAACTCTCTACCCAATTTGCACATTGGATTCACATTTGCTGCACTTCTGCTGAAAATATTCTTTATGTATAAACGGTGGGGAGTTATTGCATTTCAGAGTAAATTCTTAGCGTTGGTGAAAGCTCAGCTACGGTGATACAGCTTGCTGGAAATCTATGAATCTTAATTTAAGAAACATGCTGACAGACAGTCTGGGATGATAATACCTCTCAGTATGTACACTAATGCAGGCTCATGCTTGTGTAAATCCTGTGGAGGAGGTGAGGTTGGGGTGAAATGACAAATATAAACAACAATTACAATGATGAATGGATCACTTCCACATTACGGCCAGACCTCATCTATAGAATCTATTCTATCAAGCCAATATATAAATCAGGAGCAGATGTGGCATTCAGCTCCTTGAGGCTGCTCAATCAGTTAATGTGATCATGGCTGATACAGTTTGTGTTTTGAATTCTACATTGCCATCTACCCCCTGATAAACTTTGATTCCTCTGCCTTATGAGTATTAAATGAACCCCCAGCTCCATCATCTTTTGGGGCAGAGAATTCCAAAGTCTCTCAAACCTCCAAGGAAGGAAAATTCTTCTCGTCTCTGTCCTGAAAGGGTGACCCATCATTTTAAAAACATCTTCAGGTTCTTGATAATTGAACCACGTTACATAAAATGTCCACATATATACTTTTCCTCTCTTTCCATTGAACCCCTTTTGCTTCTCTTTTACCTTCTTTTCACTTGACATTGAGGTAGACCCTGAATTTGTGTGATGTTGCAAAATGGGTTTCATTGGAGTTTCTTTTATGTATCTCGGGCTTTTTATTTTTAAAGTCAGTAGAAGAATAAAATTGGGCCATATGTAAGCTGTGCAACTGGTATGATGATGCCCATGTTACACCATCTCTCAGAATTAACATAGTCCTCACCTTCCCACGTAATGCACATGTTATAACAAAATACCTGTTGAAGCATTGAGTATCAAGCCTCACGAACCTTGTAAGGAAGCCTTGAAAAATATTAATAGCTATTTGCAGAAACCCCATGCAGAACAAAACTTTGCTTCACAGTCTCAGGGTACAGGGTAGACCATTTAGGACTGAAATGAGGAAGCATTTTGTCACTCAAAGGATAGTGAACTTCAGAAATTTCCTACCACAAAAGGCTGTGGAGGCCACGTTAGCAAATATAATCAAGATGTAGATACATTTTTTGATTTTAAAAGCATCAAGGGCTGTGGGGATAAAACAGGAATATGACATTGAGGTAGAGCATTGGCTGTGATAATATTGAATGAAGGAGTGGGCTCAAAGGGCCAAATGGCCTGCTCCTGCTCCTAGTTTCTCTGTTTCACAAAGTGCTTCCACAATCTTCACACAACAACAACTTGCTTTTAATAGTACCTTTAATGTATAAATTGTCTAAGGCTACGTCTCAGGAGAATATAATCAAGCAATATTTTCCATTGAAATATTGAGACAGGTGACTGAAGGCTTGATCAAAGAAATAAGTTTTAAAGAGTATCTTAACAGAGACAACAGAGGTAGAGATGGTGTTAAAGTTTACAGGGTAATGTTTACAGCTTTGGGCCCAGCCATTTGAAGGTATATCTGCCAATAGTTCAGCATCTAACACTGAAAATGTGTGTGACACTGAGGGGAGGGCGGGGTGCAGAGATCTTGCGGGGTGAGAGGTCACTGGGCTGGTGAAGGTTACAGGAATAGGAAGGGGTAAGGCCACAGAAGGACGTACAATTATTATTCTTATTTTCAACATTGGTGCATTGCTGGTATAGGGTCTGATATAGGTCAGCGATCAGAATTGATAGGTGCATTGCACTTGATGAAGGTTAGAGTAGCCTCAGAAGATAGCTGCAAATTTGGATTTTTTACATTCCATTTTCTATTCCAGCCATGGTCTCTCTGAGTAAAATTACTTATTTGTGGCAATTAGGTCATTTTATGCCATGGATATTACAATGACAATACTTTGGCAGCACGGCGGTTCATTGGTCAGCACTGCTGCCTTACACGCCAGGGGACTGCGTTCAATTCCACCCTTGGGTGACTGCCTTTGTGGAGTTTGCATGTTCTCCCTGAGCCTGCATGGATTTCCTTTGGGTGATCTGGTTTCCTCCTACAGTCCAAAGATCTACAGGTTAGGTGGATTGGTCATGCTCAAGTGTCCAGGGTTGTGCAGGCAAGGTGGATTAGCTATGGGAAATGCAGGGATAGGGTGGGAAGGTGGGTCTGGGTGGGATGCCCTTTGCTGGGTCGGTGTGGACTTGTTGGGCCAAATTACCTGCTTCCACGCTGTAGGGATTCTATGGAATGGCTTTAAGACGTGTATTTTGTCCATTTTTTTGAAGAGAGGTTTTGAGCCATACGTAACGACCTTGCTCTTCCAAGCCAATAAAGTAAACAACTTGTGAGGCCTTGGAGTTTTTCTTAAAGTTGGAACAATAGAAGCAGCATGAATGGGTGGGGTCAGGCTCCCATAGAACTAAAGTTTTAGTTTAGCTTTGAGCAATATTTGGGGTTTTGAATTTGGCTGTAGAAGCTGTCTCTCTCTCCCTCTCGCTCTTTCTCTGAGCCCCCCTCCACCCCCGCCCAGAATTTTCTCTCTGTTACAGCTAAAAGCTTGGATACTCTATGTTTGGTTTCTTTTTGTTCTGCCAGGACTATTCTTTCTTTTTCTTTTTCCCTTGCCATTGCTTCTAATTCATGCTGCTTCATTTGCAATTGAATTTTAGCAATCTCCAATGATTCTGATTGCAATCCTGACAATTGTAAATACAGAGTTATTGCTGTAATTATTTCTCCTTTCCTCCCAGACACA
The DNA here is from genome assembly GCA_024137785.1 of Ginglymostoma cirratum. Lineage (NCBI taxonomy): Eukaryota > Metazoa > Chordata > Chondrichthyes > Orectolobiformes > Ginglymostomatidae > Ginglymostoma > Ginglymostoma cirratum. The sequence goes on along the minus strand of JAHRHZ010000267.1, from coordinate 55,602,785 downwards.
GGCAAATCCAACTTCAATTCCCAAAGTTCTGTCTTGCTCACTTTTCTGAAAAAACCCCCAAAGTGATTTTTCCCATCCTCAGTAAACTATTGGAGAGTGAAAGAGCCATGATTACTTAAGGCATACCCACAACACCCATAATAAAAACACCAACACTCGCCATTCATTGTCGTTTTGAGTCCAGTGATCCTAAGCACAACCTGTTAGAGATTTTGATCCTGACAAGGGTCCCCAGTTTGTTATGGACCAGATCAAACTCCCTTCAAATATATCCAGATATAGCCTAGACCCTAAATTCTTTCTTACTTAAAAGCACGTGTAAGTTGCTGTGTTCCAGATGTAATTCCATTGGTTACACTACTCGGCTTTAACCAAAATACACTTTATTCTTACCCCCAGTTGAAATGCAGACAAAAGAAAGAAGAATTGGAATAACTTTAACTCTACAGTAAAACTTATCAGAATAATTGGCAGGTCATGTTGCAGTTGTATAAGACTCTGGTTGGGCCACATTTAGAGTACTGCGTACAGTTCTGCTCGCCACGTTACCAAAAGGATGTGGATGCTTTGGAGAGGGTGCAGAGGAGGTTCACCAGGATGTTGCCTGGTATGGAGAGCGCTAGCTATGAAGAAGGGTTGAGTAGACTAGGATTATTTTCATTAGAAAGACGGAGATTGAGGGAGGACCTGATTGAGGTCTACAAAATCATGACGGATATAGAAAAGGTGGATAGCAAGAAGCTTTTTCCTAGAGTGGGGGACTCAATTACTAGGGGTCATGAGTTCAAAGTGAGAGGAGGAAAGTTTACGGGAGATGTGCGTGGAAAGTTCTTTACGCAGAGGGTGGTGGGTGCCTGGAACACGTTGCCAGCAGAGGTGGTAGACGCAGACACGTTAGTGTCTTTTAAGATGTATCTAGACAGGTACATGGATGGACAGGGAACAAAGGAATACAGACCCTTAGAAAATAGGTGACAGGTTTAGACAGAGGATCTCGATCAGTGCAGGCTTGGAGGGCCGAAGGGCCTGTTCCTGTGCTGTAATTTTCTTTGTTCTTTGTTCTTAATAGATTATTTAACCGCTAAACAGCAACTGTTCCATCCCTTAAACATATGCTTGGCAAGGGCAAAGTCAGCAAACAGGTTGTCTCAGATGTGATTCTGGCAGCAGAGAGAGAACCCAAGCTGTTAACTGTAACAGAGAGAAAACCTGGGGAAAGAGAGAGGGAGAGAGAGCTCTTACGGCCAACTTCAATGCTCCAAAAACTGCTGAAAGCCAAACTAAAACCCTGGTGCTGGGGGAGCCTGACTCCACACGTTCATGCTGTTTCTATTGTTCCAATTTAAAAAAAACCTCAAAGCCTCACAAGCTGTTTATTTTACTGGCTTGAAAGAGACAGATTGGTACCTATGGGTCAAAACGTCTCTTCAAAAACAAAAGGACAAAATATACCCCGTAAAGCCACTGTGTTGTCACAGTACTGACTCTAAAATGAATTGACACTTTCCTAATTTCATTCCCCATGGAATGCCATCAGTCAGCAGGGAGGCAACCTTCATTCCATATCGTTTGCCTTTGGAACAATTGCTTAATTTTCAAAGGTAAGGAATTAGGTGAAGAAAATTCAGATGGACTGAGAGAGTGACAAGACTCCAAATAAATAAGAGTTCTTTCTCCTTATTTGTTTATCCTGTTCAGACTTGGATTTCAAACAAAGAATGATTTTCTAATACATAAGACTGCCAAGACCAAAAATATCAAATTTTACTGGGTTATTTTTGAGAACAATTAATCCAAGTATTTTTCAAAATATTGTACAGCTTCAAAATTTGGGCGCATTTGAATATTTTATGTAGTTTATTATATTGTAGAGCTGTTTCAATTTAGTATGGTTGTCACAAGAAGGCACTGGAATTGAAAATTATAGAACAGAAGGAATTGCGAGAGGGAAAATACCGATAGCGTAATGTTCCAGGTTTTAGATGTTTCTGGCAAGATAGAGAGGGATGCAAATGAGGTGGGGGAAAGGACAACATCGTAGCTATACTGGAAGGTTCATCCAGCGAGGCCATATGGGTAGAGCTCAGGAACAGGAAGAGTGCAATCACTTTGATGGGATTGTACTTCAGGCCTCCCAATAGCCAATGAGTGATAGAAGAACTGATATGTGGATGGATTATGGAAAAATGTGAAAACAACAGCGTTGTTGTGAATGATCTTAACTTCCCATATATTGACTGGGTCTTGCTTAGTGCCAGGGGGTGTTGGATAGGGGGAATTTATTAGGTGCATCCAAGAAGGGGCTGTACTAGATTGGGTATTGGGGAATGAGCCTGGCCAGATGATCAAAGTTTCAGTGGAGGAGCATTTTGGGTACAGTGATCATAATTCTGTAAGTTTTAAGTTACATATGGATAAGGATAAGAGTCGTCCTTGGGTGAAAGTATCAAATTGGGGGAAGGCTAACTACTACAAGGAACTGGAGAATGCAGATTAGGGTGGCAGTTTGAGGGTAAATCCACATCTGACATGTGGGAATCTTTTAAAGGCCTGTTGGTTAGAGTTCAGGACCAGCATGTTCCTGTGAAAGTGAAGGATGAGGATGGCAAGATGCAAGAACCTTGGATGACAAGACAAATTGAGTCCTTAGTCAGAACGAACATGGAAGCATATGTGAGTTTTAGGAAACTGAAGACAGACAGAGCCCTCGAGGAATATTAAGAAAGCAGGAAAGAACTTAAACAAGGAGTTAGGAGGGCATAAAAGGGCCATGAAATCCCCTTGGCAAACAGGATTAAGGAAAACACCAAGGCATTTTACACATATATAAGGAGCAATAGGGTAGCTAGGGAAAAGGTAGGTCCACTGTTGGACAAAAAAGGAAACTTATGCCTGAGGATGAGGATGAGGTTCTTAATGAATAGCATCAGAGGAGTCAGAGAGCAGATGTTTCGGGCCTCGACCCTTCATCAGGACCTTTGTCAGTCCTACTCCTCTGATGTTGCCTGACCTGCTGTGTACCTCCAGCTCCACACTGTATTGACTTTGACTCCAGCATCTGCAGTTCTTGCTGTCTCCTTAATGAATACTTTGCATTGGTATTCACAAAGGAGAAGGACATGGTGCATGATAAGCCCAGAAATAGGTATACTGATATTCTAGGGCATGTTGATATAAAAAAGGAGGTGGTGTTAGCTGTTTTGAAAAGCATTAAGGTAGTCAAGACCCCAGGACCTGATGGGATTTAACCCATGAAAACTGAGGGAGGTGAGGGAGGAAATTGCTGGGACCTTGTATGAATTCTTTGTATCCAGTTTAGTCACAGGCAAGGTCCCAAAGGACGAGAGAATAGTCAATGTTGTTCCTTTGTTTATGAAAGGCGACAGGGATAATCCAGGAAGTTACAGGCCAGTGAGCCTTAAGTCAGTGGTAGGGAAACTATTGACGAAGATTCTGAGGGACAGGATTTATTCACATTTGGAAAAACATGGACTTATTGGTGATAGGCTGCTTGGCTTTGTGTGGGAATGCCGAGTCTCACAAACTTGATTGAGTTTTTTGAGGAAGTAATAAAGGTGATTGATGAGGGCAGAGTGTGGACGTTGTCTACATGAACTTTAGCTAGGCCTTCAACAAGGTCCCCCATGGTGGGCTGATATAGAGAGTGAAGTCATATGAGATCTGTGGTGATCTGGTAAGATGGATACAGAACTGGCTTGGTTGTAGAAGACAGAGGGTAGTGGTGGGCGGTGTTGTTCTGACTGGAGATCTGTGACCAGTGGTGTTCTGCAGGGATCAGTGCTGGGACCCCTGTTGTTTCTAATATATATAAATGACTTGGAGGAGAATGTGGGTGGCCTGATTAGTAATTTTGTGGATGACACAATGGCTGGTGGAGCTGCTGCTAGTGGGAAGGATTGTCAGAGGACACAGCAGGATATAGATAAGCTGGAGACTTGGCTGAAAAATGGCAGATGGTAATCCAGATAATGCAAGGTGATGCATTTTGGAAGATCTAAAGCAAGAAGGAATGAATCAGTAAATGGCAGAACTCTTACAAGTATTAACATAGAGGAGGATCTAGGTGTACAGGTCCACAATTCCCTGAAAGTAGATATGGTGGTGAAGAAGCCCTTCATTGGTCAGGGTATAGAGTACAGAAATTGGCAAGTCATGTCACAGCTGTATAGAAGTTTCATTAGACCACATTTGGAATATAGCCTACAGTTCTAGTCACCATGCTACCAAAAGGATGTGGAGGCCTTGGAAGGGTTACAGGAAAAGTTTACCAGGATGTTGCCTGGTTTGGAGGCTGTTAGGTATGAGGAGCGATTGGACAAACTTGGTTCATTTTCACTTGAATGTCAGAGGCTGATGGAAGTTTACAACATTATGATAGTCATGATTGGATGGATAGTTTAACTTTTTTTTCCCAGGGTAGAAATGTCAATTACCAAGGGATATAGGTTTAAGGTAGAAAGGGACATGTTTAAAGGAGGTGTGGGAGGCAGTGTTTTGCACAGAGGGTGTTAAGTGCCTAGGAGATAGTGGGGCTGGATACAATAGCAATGTTTAAGAGGCATCTTGACAGATACATGAATAGGTAGACAATAGGGGGATGTGGACCATGCGGAGGCAAAGTGTAAAAATGCGTGCTATGTCGACGTGGGCTTGGTGAATAGAAGGACCTGTTCCTGTGCTGAAGTGTTCTTTGTTCTTTGTAAAAGATCAAACAGATCCATCTGCCCCCTAATCTACATATGCAAATTCATAAATGGAAACAAAGATACTTTCTGTAACAACTCCATTCCATTCTCCTAGTTCCTCCATTCCGGTCACATCTGTTCTGATGATGCCAACTTTGATAAGGGGGCCACCAAAATGTCCACCTTCTTCTTCAACCGAGGATTCCCCACCACCGTGGTCGACAGGAGTCTCTGCTGGGTCCGTACCATCTCCTGCACTTCAGCCCTCACAGCCTCTCTTCCCTCCCATAACAGTGATAGGGTCCCCTTGTTCTCACCTACCATCCCACCAGCATCCACATCCACCAGATCATTAGCTGTCATTTCTGCCACCTTGATTGGGATACCACCACCAGATACATATTCCCTCCCCTCCCTTGTAAGCCTTCTACGAGGACCATTTCCTCTTGGACACTCTGGTCCAGTCCTCCTTCATTCCCAACACACCCCCACAGCCTAGGGCACCTTCCCCTGCAATCGCAGAAGTTGTAGCACCTGCCTGTTTACTTCCTCCCTCCCTAGTATCAAGGTCTCAAACAGACCTTCCAGGTGAAGCAGTGATTTACCTGCAGTTCACTCAATCTAGCCTACTGCACTGGCTGCTCACAATGTGGTCTCCTCTATATTGGGAAAACTAAGCGTAAATTGTGCGACAACTTCGCAGAACACCTACATTCTGTCCACAAAAAAGACTGAGCTTCCAATTGCCTGCCACTTCAATGCAAGTTCCCTGGGCAACATCTCTATCTCAGGCTTGCTGCAACGCTCCAGCAAAGCTCAGCACAAGCTGGAAGAACACCACTGCATTTTCGGCTTGGGAACCCTGTAGCCTTCTGGACTTAATATCGAGTTCAACAATTTTCGACCCTGAGCACCTTTCCCATACTTTCTCTAACCCCCACACACTGGGCCTTCTCTTTGCATGGGATGCTGCCACACACTACCCATTGTCAACCACTAATAGACTCCATTAGCAGCTATTCATTCCTCCAGACTGACCTTTACCCACTCCTTTTTCCTGTGCAAATCTTTTTTCTCCTTTCTGGGCTCTACCATTTACACTCACCGCCCTCCCCCCACACCCCACCTTCTGTATGAAAACTATCCTTTTCCTAAGTACAATCAGTTCTGAAGAAGGATAGCTGCACCCAAAGCGTTAACTGCTTTCTCTCCGCAGATGCTGCCAGACCTGCTGAGATTTTCCAGCAATCTCTGTTTTTGTAACAAAAGTACTTTAGCAGGATTTGGCAGGGAAGTTTGAGAAGAAATGGTTCTCCAATGAAAATAAAATTCAGATCCCGTAAGTGCCATGATTTTATGCATTACCTGAGGAAATAATGCGTTTTCCACGTCCTTGCGCATTGTTCATTCACTTTCCATTCTTCAAGTAGACATATGGATGAAAATTAATAGTGATACACCAGTGCAAAGAATAAAAATGAATATCTATTGGCCGCAGAGAATTCCCCTGCCACCACCACACAGTCAGAAATCCAGAAATATTAGTCAGGGAAAATCTAATTTGAGCAGAATGGTAATTGATTTTCCATCTTATTGTGAATCAGTTGTTCTAATTTAGCTGTTAAATGAATACTTACCCTTCTGTAATATTAAAAATGGATCAGAGTCTGTCATAAATCTTCAATTTGTAGATTTTACAGTAATATCAATAATGAGATGCATCTAGGACTTAACTAACTAAAACATTTTACTTTCTAAATGATGATTAGCATCTGACGTTTGAAGCTGAGTACTATTTTTACCCTAAATTACATAAAATGTTAACCAAAAGCCTAGAGTTAATTCTTTCTGTGGTTACCACAAATAAATTCGCCAGACTTTGTTGACTGCCAGAAAATGCAATCAATTAATTTGGTACATTCCAGGAATATATTGGTTTGATTAACAAATAGTTAAGGTCAGCACAATGCATTTACTTAGCAGACAGATCATTTTGTGTGTCTCCCGACTTCTGTTTCTTACATAGCACTACAATTAATTTAATATCCAATACACTTGGAACCATTGATCATTGTAGATAGCTCATTAGCAGATATAGAATTGTGTTCTAATGTGTAAAGGACCTAAGGTGTTTTGGAATATATGCAACTAATTTGCAAATACGAACTTTCAGATTTTACATAAAAATTCACATGTATTTATAATCCACTAGATTTGAGAAGACTTTTTTTCACAGAGCAACAATGAAATATAGATGGACTTTATTGGAAAGATTCATCCTCATCTCCAGTTTATATTTGCACAATGTAAAGGTGGTTGTCTGGCTGTTTTAACCAGAAAGTATGGCTCCGGTATTGACAACAGGTATTGTTAGTGGGTTTGGAAGTTTAAGGGACAGGGATTTGGTTGCTCTCTCTGTTGGTGTATGTGGCACATGTCTGGCCCATCCCTCAAAATTGTGCTGTTTCAGTCAACTGAGCCATCATCCATTTCAACTAGAAGCCTAAAATAGATGGGGTCTGCAGGGACTGGATGTACAAAACTGGAGAAACGGGGGAAAGAATGTACCTAATGTTGCCCTCATCCTGACGGCTATCTTTGAGTGCGGCTGCATCAAACTGTGCGTAAACCCTTGGCACGCACATGCCAAGTGTCACTACGTAGTGAGATTCTACCTTCCCCCGGTGTTGTGAAGGATGGGACTGGCCTCACTGCCACGGAACACTCCAAGTCTTTGGACCATTCTGTATCACCTGTCCTTCATAGAGAAATTAGCAACGAAAAACACCTTTGACCACAGGTCTATCAGGAAACAGTCAGCACATAGTGTACTCAAGACCCTATGGGAAAAGGAGAGGGTGGATCCTATTGCGTGGTTGCCTGAGCAGACTGTCAAAATCATTTGACAGAATGCCTCAAAACCAGAACTTTCCAACAACCATCAAGACCGCTTGGCTGGCAGTGAGAAGGGCACTACCTGTGAGATCCCATATGTATGCCCGCTCAGCCGACGCCACAGCATGCTGCCATCGAAGCAGCTGTGGGGGGTACAGTCTGTGCCTTTGCAGAGGAAGTCTGGAGGAAGATGCAATGGTTTTTGTCGAGATTCGTCCTGGGCAGCTCCGTGATGTGGGACTCCGTGCTGTACGGTTCTGTCGCCTGGGACACAGACCGAGACAAACATCAGTTGTGCCTGGAGGACCATCAACTTATTGACAAATGCTCTTTGGTCTGCCCGAATCTTGTAGTTCTTCCAGAACAAGGAGTTGACCCCGACCGAGTGTTGCAGACTGGCACATTCCAAAGTCCAGGACTGTGTGCTGAGGGATGCAGTAAAGTTTGGGGCAGCTGCCGCCAAGGTGCAGTGGGGAAAGACCACCATCTAGATCTTCCTGGTAAAGGTAAACGGGGGCCGGTTCAGTTATCGGACCCTCCTAGTGTGTCAAATATATGTGAGTATTAGTATCGTATGTGTTAGAGAGATCTTTGGTTTTGTGTATAGACAAGCTCCAATATTTTGTGCTTACTTGATAGGCAACTGTGCAGAACTGAACTGCATTTGTGTTAATGTACATACACAAAGTTTTTTTTAATGAATAAAGTGTATCTTTGAAATTTAAAAAAAAGGGGTTTGGTTGGAATAGGCTGCTCTTCTCACGTCCTCAGTACAGTCACTTTGGGGAGGTTAAAATTAGCTCCCATGTTTCTGATTCCTATCTATTTATTTGACTGCCTGATTACAGTTTCATTTCAGAGTGATGATTCTAATCATATTTCTATATTTCTAAATGACCCACCATCAGATAATGCAGGTTACCAAGCATAATCCTAATGCACAGCAAACAATAAAATTCTACATTACCAATCTCTGTCAGAATATTTGGAAGATCAAGGCAGGATTTTGGGCTAAGGTCCTTCTGTTGAGGTCAAATGGGGACCTTACCTGACACGCATTGTGCTTGATGGAGTAATCCAGTGAAACGTTTCAATGAATTAGTGAATTAGTTGTGCCATAGACAATACAGAGAAGTGATTCAAATAATTCTTACTGCTCGGTCTGTAATGAATTGAGTGTTTAATTTTATTTTCTTATTTTCTTCTTCGTTTTTAACGTAGATGGAGTGTAACTCTCCAAACTTTGCTTGTAAAGTCCTATTTAAAGTGATCCACAGCAAATCTTTAGGGTTAAAACAAAGTTGGGTTTCTGACTGCATTCAAAACCCAGGAGAATGATGTGCAACATTCACACACACACACACACACACACACACACACACACACACACACACACACACACATACACATCAAAGAAAGAAATAAAAGAAGAAAGGGGAGAAGTTACAAATTATTTAAAAGCCAAAGGTATTGGAATTAGTCTCACAGCATTTACAGAGTTCAGTAAAGCAGTGTCCAGTAGAAGTTCTTCAAAGCTGATTATGTACAGAAGTCCTTTTCCTAGGAGCTCCAATGCAGTGGAATTATATTTGAAGGTGCTTTTTTTCCTTTATTCATTCACGGGCGTCACTGGCTAGGCAGCATTTATTGCCCATTCCTAATTGCCCAGAGGGCAGTTAAGAGTCAACCACATTGCTGTGGGTCTGGAGTCACATGTAGGCCAGACCAGGTAAGGATGGCACTTTCCTTCCCTAAAGGACATTAGTGAACCAGATGGGTTTTTCCAACAATTAGACTGTTAATTCCAGATATTTATTGAATTCAAATTCCACCATCTGCCGTGGCGAGATCACCCCACCAACCTCCGGATCCAACGCATCATCCTCCGACACTTCCGCCATCTGCAATCAGACCCCACCACCAAAGACATTTTTCCCTCCCCACCCTTATCTGCCTTCCGGAGGGACCACTCCCTCCGCGACTCCCTTGTCCGCTCCACACTCCCCTCCAGCCCCACCACACCCGGCACTTTTCCCCGCAACCACAGGAAGTGCTACACCTGCCCCCACACCTCCTCCCTCACCCCAATCCCAGGCCCCAAGAAGACTTTCCATAACAGGCAGATGTTTACCTGCACATCTGCCAATGTGGTATACTGCATCCGCTGTACCCGTTGTGGCTTCCTCTACGTCGGGGAAACCAAGCAGAGGCTTGGGGACCGCTTTGCAGAACACCTGCGCTCAGTTTGCAACAAACAACTGCACCTCCCAGTTGCGAACCATTTCAACTCCCCCTCGCATTCCTCAGATGACATGTCCATCCTGGGCCTCCTGCAATGCCACAGTGATGCCACCCAAAGGCTGCAGGAACAGCAAATCATATTCAGCCTGGGAACCCTGCAGCCCAATGGCATCAATGTGGATTTCACAAGCTTCAATATCCCCCCTCCCCCAACCGCATCCCAAAACCAGCCCAGCTCATCTCGACCTCCCTAACCTGTTTTTCCTCTCACCTATCCCCTCCTCCCACCTCAAGCCACACCCCCATCTCCTATCTACCAACATCATCCCGCCCCCTTGACCTGTCCGTCCTCCTTGGACTGACCTATCTCCTCCCTACCCCCCTACCTACACTCACCTTCACTGGCTCCATCTCCGCCTCTTCGACTTGTCTGCCTCCTCTCCACCTATCCTCTCCTCTATCCATCCTTTATCCACCTCCTCCTCTCTCCCTATTTATTTCAGAACCCTCTTCCCCTCCCCCATTTCTGATGAAGGGTCTAGGCCCGAAACGTCAAGTTTTCCTGCTCCTATGATGCTGCTTGACCTGCTGTGTTCATCCAGCCCCATGCTTGTTATCTCTGAAATAACAGTCCAGTGATAATACCACTAAGCCATTGCCTCCTCTATAGTTGTAAACTGGGTATTTGTTCACTTTACAGCTGAAATACATGATTATTTTCAGAAATTAAACTTTTGAGAGGTGTTGAGATCAGAAGCTAAGGCTAGAGCTGCTTACTTTCTGGTGTTATAGGCAGACTGAGGAAAGACATCAAAAACATCATAATTTAAAGTGATTCAAACAAACCTGCCATTTTGGTCATGTGATTGGGGCTTCCAGATTGGCTATTTAGTTAACAAGATCTACTGTGTTCTGATGAAGGGTGATGTAGACTCTCTTGCTCCTCTGATGCTGCCTGACCTGCTGTTTTCTTCCAGCTCCATATTGTATTAACAAGATCTGTTGTGTTTTGTGGCTGGTAGCTATGGAGTCATTAACATTAAATTAAGCATTAACAGGTTTTGATAGTCTCCTTTGTTTAGGAGTGAATGAGATAGATGTCTCATCATCTCTTCTTTTGTATTGGTTTAGTGGAATGTCTACACACCATAAGGAGTGTGACATTCCAGGAAGAGGATGTAAGTTATTATTCCTTGTTTATTACTGATGAGAGCTTTCCGGAAATTGTGGTCCATAAAACAATAGAGCAGAATTAGGCCATTCAGTTAATCTGCTCTGCCATTTAATCTTGGCTAATATGTTCTCAGTCCCATTCTCTTGTCTTCCCCCCTTAATTCTTGATCCCCTTACAAACCAAGTAGCTATCTATCTCTGTCTTAAATGCACTCAATGACTTGGCCTCCACAGCCTTCTGTGGCAACGAGTTCCACAGATTCACCACCTTTTGCCTGAGGAAGTTCCTCCTCATCTCAGTTCAAAAGGGTTGTCCTCGCACGCTGATGCTGTGCCCTTGGTTCCTAGTCTTTTCTATTAGTTGAAACATCTTCACCACATCCACTCTATCCAGGCTTCTCAGTATTCTGTAAGTTTCAGTCAGATCCCGCCCCTATCCTTCTAAACTCCATCAAGTACAGACCAAGAGTCCTCAACCCGCTCCTCATATGATAAGCCCTTCATACCCTGGGATCATTCTTGTCAACCTCCTCTGGACTTCCTCCTAGGCCAGCATATCCTTCCTTAGTCACGGGGCTCAAAACTGTTCACATGTTCAAAATGCAGTCTGACCAGTGCCTTATACAACCTCAGCTGTATATCCATGCACTTGTATTCTAGTCCTCTTGAAATGAATGCAAACATTACATTTGCATTCCGAACTGGCAACTGAACCTGCATGTTAACCTCAAGAGAATCTTGAACTAGGGTTCCTAAGTCCCTTTGTGCTTCAGATTTCTGAAGCCTTTTCACATTTAGAAAATAGCAAATGCCTCTATTCTTCCTGCCATCAAGTGATCCATAATAGCCCACATTGCCTGTTAGAGTATCCTTTGGGCATCTCAGTGGTGAGAGGGTGCACTGGTTAACCAGCTGTATGGTTCTTGAAGCGTGAGTACCGACAGGAGCAATGTTCCCTCTAAGCTGCACAGACTGAATCTCTGATATCTTCTATCAACGTTACTGAATTATATCTGCTTGATGGTATTTAGGATAGGTTTTCATCTTGTCAAATAACTTGAAGATTATGTTAAAACTGAGTGCAATACTTAACATTATTACCAATAAATGATTGTGCTATATTCTCAGATGATTCTCCCTTCCTCAAGTGCAAAGCAGCATTAAGTAATCATAAATAGTATCAGAGATAAAAGGTACTGCAGATGCTGGAGAATCCGAGATAACAAGCATGGGGCTGGATGAACACAGCAGGTTCCTGCTCCTATGATGCTGCTTGACCTGCTGTGTTCATCCAGCCCCATGCTTGTTATCTTAAGTAATCATAAATCTATTTTCATCTGCCCTACATTAAATGATTAAAACGTCTCCATTTCTGGATCGACGAAGCAAAGAAGGTTATGCATTCACATGTTCATCCTGAAATCTAAAGTTATGTCACTCACACATACTCTTTAAAAGTACAGATAAAGAGGATAGTACGCTTTTACAAAGGAATAGTTCTAAGTCATGTGATTTGTGTTATTGTTAGGGACAGCATATTGTTAGGATCTCAGATGATGTTACAACTGGAGAAGTCAGATTTCAGAATGAAGTCTAGCTTGATAGATTTTAAAATTATTTAACATGGTGGTCATTCACTGAAACATAAGCACAGAAGGCTGCAGATTTTCTTTAACAATGAAGCAAAAGTTTATGACATAAAATAAAAAGGTAAAATGAAACAAACCAAGTTAATTAAATGTAGAACACTGTTGGAAAGATCTTAACACATATGATAAAACAATTCATTCATCCTTACACATTCCCCAACACCATCACTTTACAACAATCCAAATCCAGAGAAATTACCCTTCAATATCAAATCTTCAGGTTTGACTTAATTTCTTCTACCCAGATCTGTACTGTGAAGTCTTCCTACATGAATACTCACGAAACTAAAAGCTCTTTAATTTTCTCAATCTTTAATAATCTGCTGATTTCGCTTGGTTTGAAAGTTTTGCACAAAGACAACCAAACTTTCCCTAAACTATTCGACAGTGCTTTCTAGGAGAGAAACTATATTTGATTCTGACTCTAGTAAAGTCTCCTCTAAAACTGACCCAAAGGTTTTCAACAAAATAAGAAAAGAACTATGGATGCTGAAGATCTGAAACTAAAACAGAAATTGTTGGGCAGAACCAGCAGGTCTGGCAGCCTCTGTGGTGAGAAAGCACATAATGTTTTGAGTCCAGTGATCCAGTAAAGCTTTCTCTCCACAGATGTCATCGGACCTGCTGAGTTTCTGTAGCAATTTCTGCAAAAGTTTTCAAGTTGTGTTCTTCTAAGTTAATATTAATTCTTAATTATTCTAAACAAGAGAAGTTTTTTTTGCTATTCATTTGTGGGATGTGGGTGTCGCTGGCTGGCCAGCATTTCTTGCCCATCCCTAAGTAAGCTAATGTCTTTGAATGTTTGATTGTAAACCCCATAGTATAAACAAACCATCTTCCATTAACACTTCAGATGGTTTACAGTTACCTGCTCTCTGACATATACTGGATTAGGTCACAATTATGGAAGGTCTCCCAGACATTGTTTTTTTCAAACCCTTCACAAATGTAACCAAAACACATACATCACGCGTTTGAAATCCAAACTCAAAAAATGATATAGAGTCATTGAATCATACAGCATTGAAACAGACCCTTCGGTCCAATCAGTCCATGCTGAACATAATTCCAAACTAAACTAGTCTCACCTGCCTGCTCCTGGCCCATATCCCTCCAAACCTTTCTTATTAATGTACTTATCCAAATGTCTTTTAAATGTTGTAATTGTACCCACATCCACCACTTCCTCAGGAAGTTCATTCAACACATAAACCACCCTCCGTGTAAAAAAAAAATGCCCCTCATGTCTTTTCTAAATCTCTCTCCTCTCACCTTAAAAATGTGCTCTCTAGTCTTGAAATCCCCCATCCTAGGGAAAAGACGACCACCCTTAACCCTACCTATTACCCCTCATGATTTTTTAAACTTTGATGGATAGCCTCGGTAGATTCAATTGCCTGAGTCTTTTATGAGGATCATTGCTAGATTCCTTCAAAGATCTGGATTTTCAGTACATCGTCAAGTTATTTGCATGTATTCTTCATTGCAGAAAGTCTTTTCTGTCCTGATGTACTTGAAAATGAAAAAGCTCAAGACTTAAAAGATTTTGTAATCTCCAGTTTTAAGAAAAGGTCAATGTTGCATTTGCTACTGCTCCTGTCCCTGCAGTTGCTGTTCTCAAACTCACTAGTTTGCCCTTGATATATCAAGATTTGTTATCTGTAGTTGAGCTCAGTCATGTGACCATGTTAGTCACATGACCATGCAGTCTTTCTTTTTGTTATACACATGTGAGATGTGGAGACGGAAGCCATTTCTACAGAATGGAAATACAAGAAAGTTTTCACGCTTACTTATGATTAACAGACTTCTCTACAGCATCCTTGTTAGCTAATAAACTCGGAGACAGTGGATTTGTAGGGGTGGGCGATCCATGGAATTTGGCTTTTGGGTAAGTCCACAGACATAGGAGATATAAATCCTACAAATGGTTTCAGCTCAGCCAGTCTTTCAGTGGAGACAACCCATTCATCGTCATTCAATTAGGAATTTCTGGAGGCTTAAGACAAGTTTGAGTTTATGCAAAAAAAACCAGTAGCTTCCTGATTGTCTGCAATTATCTTAGCAGCCTTTTAATCTTCATTTTTTAGAATGAAAGACTGATTCAGAAAATTCTGTACTAAATACAGTATAATGGTTTACATTGTGAATATGACATGCCTTTACTGGGCAACACAACATTTTAAGAAAAAAATGTTTATACATGTATGTGACAGATGTAATTTGACCGAATGGCAGGTAATAAGGAAGAAAGAAATGCTTGCATTTATTTCACATCTTTCAGTACCTTCAAATGTCACAAAGTACTTCACAGTCAATCAAGTACTTTTTTCAATTATAGTCACTGTTGCAATGCATTTAATGGGAATACAACTACAGAACACCTACTCAGCTAATGACTAATGTTCCTCCTAAACTGTGTGGCCACATTGACTTTTGGTTTTGGAGTTGCTGCTGCACACAGACCTCAGAAGTCCTGAACTGAAAAAGAAAATCAAAGGGATTATTGCTTATGACTCCCCAGAGCTTACCCAATGTGTACAAGACATGTGTCAGAAGAGTAATGGAATACTCTCCACTTGCCTGGATGGGTGCAGCTCTAACAACACTCAAGAAGTTTGACAGCATCCTGTACAAAGCAGCCCTTGAACTACTCCATTCAACACTCATTCCTCCACCACTGGCACCCATTGGCAGCAATCAGTATCATCCATGCAGTGTAGCCACTTGCTGAAGATCCTTCAGAAGCACCTTTCAAGCGTCAACAACTTATAATAACAAGGTCAGAGGAGACCTGGCAACACCATCTGACTTGGAACTATATTAGAGTTCCTTCACTGAAACTGGGACAAGACTCTGGAACTCCCTCCCTATCACCATAGTGGGTGTACTTACCATCATCTTCTCAAGGGCAGAGGAGAATAGGCAACAACTTCTGATAGAAAACAGAACATTCCAGCATAACAGCATGTTAAGTACATGTCATTGACAAGTGCATTCATTGCTGCTGAAGATAAAAGTGCAGACTAGACTGGGATGAAGAATCCATCCACTTAACAGCTCCTAACAAGTAGAGGAAACCTGTTAAAAAGAATTTCTTCACCGTTTATATATTATTCAGAATTCTGAAGCTATTTTCCCCACCTGCAGGAGAGTTTTGTGAGTGCAGCTGAGAGTTAAAGCAGGAAAATATCTGAAAGTGCTTAACAGCACCACCATTGTAGGAAAGTGACCTGTGAGCAGTTAAAGCATTGATTCATGTGGTGATTGGAACCGGGAATCCAAGATAGAGGACGGGAAACATTTGTGGCTGTATGAGCTGCTCCTTTTCTGAGATATTTTCAGTGTTGGAACAGATTTCTTCAAATTCTAGGCGCTGAAATTACTGTTTTATAAGCTGTTGCATTGTTTCGGATCTTTGGGGAGAAAAGATCAAAACAATGGCACGTTAAAAAGGAGGAAGACAGACAAAGGTAGTGACCACATGGGAAGTGAATCAAACAGAGAAATAAACGTGCACTGCTGTCTGACTCAGCAGTGAATCTGCACAGCTCACTGTTCTGCTTCTTGATTTCAAGTGTCTCTGGACCTTGGAGTTCATCCAAGAAAAATGAACAAACAGCAAAATTCACAGCTGACCTTGGAGAAACCTGTGTGGGATAGCTCACAGCAGGGGGGTGGCAGCTAAGTGGCTTTTTAAAGTGTAACCTTACTTTTTTTTGTAAATCTACAATAGCATGTAGAATGGGTTCTTTTTTGAAAATATGTTTTATTGAGACAATTACAACATTTAAAACGCATCTGGATGGGTATATGAATAGCCAGAGTTTAGATGGATGTGGGTCAAATACTGGCAAACGTGACTAGATTTATTTGGGAGATCTGGTTGGCATGGACGAGTTGGACCAAAGGGTCTGTTTCCTGCTGTACATCTCTATGACTTTATGACACTATGACTCTAACTGTGGCCAGGTAGATGTCATTCACTATGATATCCTTGATTGGGCCAATCAGGGAGTCCTGGCTGACAGATAGAAACAGGAGATTCAGAGGGTCTCGTCATCACAGAGACTGGTTCTGAGCTGGCTGGTCAGAGCCCATGCACTGTGAACATATAAATAAAGGGTGACTTGGTGACAGGATACTGGCTTCTGTGCATTATTTAAATTCAGGAACACAGAACTCAGTTGACCCTAGAAAAGCTGGAATAACCTTGCATCACAGTGAAACGTCTAGAAAGCATTAAAAATCTGATTAAAAATTGAAAGATGACCACAAAATGGATTTACGAACTTAATTTGCCTTTATCTGGCAAAGCTTTGAGCTGTATTTTCTGCACTTCAATTTTTCTAAAGCAGATAAACCTGCCATTAAAAATTATTCTAGGGAAGGCCTCCACTAATTGGACATTGCAGGTAGTCAAACAACTATCTTGAGAATCCAGATGAAATATGGCCAGCACTTAAAGATCAATTACATGTGGAGATCAATTTCTGAGCACACCATTTGCAATTTATATCCATTTGACAACCTTTTTTTAGAGACCTGAGATCAATTCATAACTAGATGCACAAAAAAAGGGTGTTATTGCAACCTCACAGCAGCAGAGTTAGCTGATGGGATAATTGAGCTCACTACCCATTCATCTACCTGATGGCAGAGTTCTGTAAAGGACATTGTGGACCGTGGTTCAGAGGAGGTTTACTGCAATGCTACCTGGAAGAATGGGTTTGTTTCCTGTGGAGTTTCCTAGGACTTGATTGAAACGTATTAGATTCTGAAACATCTTGACCAAGTGATTGTGAAGAGGTGCTTCCTCTTTTGGGTCAGTCCAGAACTAGGAGGCGCTGTTTTAAAATTAGACGGTTCCTCTTTTCGGACAGAGGTGAGGGGAATGATTTATTTTTCTGCTCAGAGGGTTGTGCGACTTTGGAACTCTCTACCTCAGAAGGTGGTGAGGCAGGGTAATTAAATGTTTTTAAGATTAAATCTTGTTGGCAATAGCATCAAAGGTTTTTGGGGTTCACCAAAACATTGTTACACTCAGCTGCAGAGGTTCATTAACAACAGGGCAGAAATGTGGAATTCACAACACAAACATATCAGCCATGATTATTTTGAATGGTAGAGCAGGTTAGAGGGGCTGAATGACCCACTTCTGCTCCTAAGCCACAAAATTTTTAACCCAAATGTTACGCACCAGAAGCGCTACTACAAAGTGGGTGCAAGCATAAATGATTTGGCACAGTCTACAGGGCATGTGCAATTCAACCACCATTAGCACAATAGCCAATGCATCCAAGGCTAGTAAGCAATGTGGGTTATGCAGCCACAAAGTAATTCACAGAATTTGACAAGGCATATGGTACCAGAACACATTGGAAGCACTAATACAATGCACAAAGACCAAACCAAGCAGCTCAACATCAAAGGAAGTTACATCCAAAGGCCAAACTTGTTAATAGCCTAATCAACCAGGAATTCTTACCGAACAAAGACAAGATCCACAAAATGTCTAGCCGGGTTGTATGATCAGATGGTGAGGATGACCAGACCATGAGCACACGACATGAGATACCTTTTAGCACAGAGACCATCAAAGAACGTTGTACAGTATGAGGCCATCTATTAGTTCTACTGCAGAATGAAACCTGTCTTGATCAATTTTTTTTTAGTTAATGTGGTAGTGATTCACGAAAACATTTTTGCACAAGGCTGCAGAGTTTCTTTAACAGCAGGACAGAAATTTATTACGCAAAAAAGAAAAAGAAACTAAAAATCAAGCTATTTAAATATGGAACACTTAGGAAAAACTTAAAACACCAGCAAAAAACAAAGTTTCAAACTGGCTTCTGATTCTAGTTGTTACAGAGACTCAAATCCAAAGAAATAATTCCCCATATCAAATCTTTACTTTCTCCTCAACTGATTCTCCCCTATTTCTGGCTTGTGAATTGTAGAGTCTTCCTACTCACAAATCAGAGACCATAAACCTTCTCATCTTTTAATATCTGCAGATTTCTAATCAAACACTCCTTGTTTGGAAGCTTCTCAAATTAAACTTTTCTACTTTTTGGGCCACCTCTGAACTTTCCTGGAAACTTATAATCTCTGTCTTTTCTAAACTTAAATGAATCCTTTATTGTTCTGAACTGAAAACCAGCTGATGGTCTTCAATGTTTACTCCACCTATCTTAAAACACCGCAGTATAAACAATTTTCCAAGAAAACTCCAGGGGCTCGCAATTATCTGCTCTTTGACACATATTGGATTAGGTCACTATTTTGGAAGGACTGTCTGACCTAGATCTTATATTTTTAAGAAATATCTTCATATAAGTAACCAACAGTCATATGAAATCACTTTTAGAAAGTGGATTTTCAAAATTATTTTGAAAATCCACTTTCTAAAAGTGATTTCATATCCCTTTCATCACAGTACCAATGGAAGCATAACCTGTTACCATCTAGATTATTTTCATACATATGGACCCCAAAAATAGGTGTTAAGTTGTTCCTGATTAATATTGCAATTTGGATATTGGTGAATCAGGAGCCCAACT
The DNA here is from genome assembly GCA_024137785.1 of Ginglymostoma cirratum. Taxonomy (NCBI): domain Eukaryota; kingdom Metazoa; phylum Chordata; class Chondrichthyes; order Orectolobiformes; family Ginglymostomatidae; genus Ginglymostoma; species Ginglymostoma cirratum. The sequence goes on along the minus strand of JAHRHZ010000267.1, from coordinate 55,583,558 downwards.
TACAGCCGCAAAGATGTTTTGCATTAATTTAAATAATGGAAGAAAGATTTGCCTTCATAAATTATGTTTCATAACCTTAGGTTGCACCATAGTGCTTTACAATCTATAAAGTTTGAAGTACAGTTACTATTGTAGTGTAGGTAGTGTGGAAATCAATTCAACTGCTCCCACAAGCAGTAATGTAATAATGACCAGATAAACTGTTTCAGTGGTGTAAGTTAAAAGATTAGTATCAATTAGGATACCAACTCACAACTTCCTTGAAATAGTGCTATAAGGCCATTTATGTCCATCTGAGATAGCAGATGGGGTCTTGGTTTAATGTCTCATCCAAAAGGCAGCACCTCTAATGGTGAAGCACCTTGTTTCTACTGTGGTGGAATGACAGATTGGATTTTGTGCTTAAATCTCTGGAATGGGGTTTCAACTCTTCACTCTGAGACAGATATGCTTCAAACAGAGACATGACTGTCAATGGAAAATTATACCTGGTCAAAAAGAGCTAAAAATTTGCTTTTGTCCAATTTTTCGAAAGACTAGCCAGGACCAATTCACCCACAGTGTGTTGGAATGCTGGTCATTCTTGTTTGCACCAGAGAGGGCAATGCAACTGCCTTCAACCCGTTACAACAGACAAACGACCTAAGGGGTAAAATTTGCATAGTGGCAATGCTAGACTTGAAGAACGTCATGCGAGTCACATAGCAGCTTATGGTGCCACCTCCCCAAGGGGATTGAGGTAAGTCTACACTATGCAAATAAATTTCTGACCCAATGTGCCCTCTGTGTAACCATGAGCAGAGCTATGGGAGAATCCCCAATGTTTCACAACATGGTCCCCACACAGCACAACCTTTTGAGTTATTCAGTTTGTTTCTCTTTGAATGTAAACCATGCACAGTAAGATGTTTAGTGAATGATGTGCAAAGAGAACCATTTGCAGTTTAGAAACATCTTATGCTGCTACCATATGGGTATTGGGATAAAGAACTTAAAATAGGAAACAACGTCTCATTTCTTTTGTTTTAACCAGGGTTTGTTATATGAAGACAGCACAAATATGATCAGTTGTAAACCTATGAAACAGAGCCTCCTTCTGTTTATGGAGGAATGCTTTTCAATTAAGCGAGTTATACTTTAAAGTGTACTATCTCCAAGTACTTTATTTCATTGCTTCAATGTCTTGTATCATTTAATTATTACTGACATACTGACACAGTAATCAGGAAGCTTTCTGTACATCTGCTAAGTAACTGATGTGACAATGCCAAGGTGTTCCAACAGGAAATAACGTACTGTGAGGCATTGCTGAATATCCAGGACTTTGTGAAGACTGTGGTAATATAACAGCACTGTGAACTCAAACTAAACTTGCCATTGGTATCCTGCCTCTCACTGATTCAGGAAAACCTGACTGGGAAGAAAGGGGAAGATAAAGATCAAGTGGTTACTGGAACCGAAGTGATGGCAACCAAAAATGGCAAATCCTGGGATGAAAAAATGAAAAACTTTAAAATTTTTCTGTGGAACCCAGAAAGGAGAGAATTCTTGGGAAGAACATCCAGGAGTTGGTGTGAGTAAAACTAACTGCACATTTGATGCTGGCTTATGGTTGCAGATGGCCGCAAAGATTGAGGCCAGTGAAAAGTTAATTTCAGAATCACATCGTGCGTCCATAGCGAATGGATTTTGAGCCATTTTAAAGTGTCAGTAATATGAATTTTCATTTAAAAGACTAAGGTACTGTGATTAATTAGAAAAGCTAACAGGCGCTAAAGAATAAACTGACAATAGAAGAGTGCAGATTTAAAATAGTTTTCACATTAAAAGTACAATGGAAATACTATATTCAAGCAGCACTCAATTCTGATTCAATACGTAATGTAAGATTTTGTAAATAACACAGCATGTTAATTAATACAAATTAATTAACACAGCATTCAAGCTAATAGGAATAGCTAATTGTGAAGACCCTGGCAAATGTGTGTGAGTGTGCAGAAGCATTCAAAAATTAGGAGCATGAGTAAACCACTTCATCTTGCTCCACAATTCAATAAGATCATTACTGTGGCCTCAAAGGACTTAGGAACGTAAGAACAGGAGTAGGTCATTCAGTCGTTTGAGACTACTTAGCCATCCAATATCATGGCTGATTATCTCAGTGCCACTTTACTGCCCTATCCACATATTCTTTGGTTACATTTGCTACTTCCCAGTCCACAGAACCTTTCCAGATGCTACAGAAGTTTGGAAGATAACTACCAATGCATCCACTCTCTTATAGCCATCTCCTACAACACTCTGGCATGAAACTCATCTGGTCCGAGGATTTACCAAACTTCTATCTGGTTAACTTTTCAATTATTATCTCTTTACTAATACTAATTTCTCACAGCTTCTCCTTTTCAAAAGGCCATTGGTTGCTTAGTATTCCTGAGAGATTTTCGGTATTTTCTTCTGTGAAGACAAAATGCAGAGTAATGCTTTAGTTTCTCTGTTATAAATTGTCCTGTCTCCATCTATAATAGGCCCACGTTTGTCCAAGCTACTCTTTTCCTTTCTCATAACTGAAGAAGCTTTTAGAGTCTACTGTGATGTTTCTCACCAGCTCACATTCGTATTCTTGGTTCCTATAATACTCACATTAAAAACATCTCTAATTTCCTCATTCATATCATGCCCAACATTAGCATTACTGTTTAGTGGCATATACACATCTCCCACGTATGTTAGCTGCTCTGGCTGTATCTTAGCTCCATTCAACAGATGCTATGCCATGACTACTTGATCTAAGATCCACTCTTACTAACATTCTAACCACTTCCCTTATTAAGAGTGCTATATCACCTTCCTTTCCCCTCTGCGTATTCTTCCTAAATGATGAACATCTGGATATTCAGGTTCCAATCTTGGTCATCCTGTAGCCATGTCTCTTTAATGGCAATTACATTAGATCCATTTACTTCAATCTGTTCCTTCTGTGAATTGTAAATGGCTTCAGATAGAGTGTCTTTAACTCTGCCGTTTAAATATTATTCTTATTCTGATCCAATTTGATGCCTTATCTTTCTTCGAATTTTGCTTGCTACTTTTCTACTTCCCATTAGCAGTTTTGTCGCAATCCATTCTGAATTTCCTCTAAGGTTCTCATCCCCTGTCAATTTAGTTCAAATCCTCAAATAAAGCAAAGAACTTTGGGTGCTGGAAATCTGAAACAAAAACAGAAATTGCTGGAGAAACTGAAATTTGTGGTGAATATTTTATGGTGGAATAAGATGAATAAGATCACCTCTTGTTCTTCTGAACTCCAAACTTCCTAATATAACCCTTTAATTCCTGGAATCACTCGAGTGAACTGCTTCTGTAATTGTATCCTTTTGTTGAGGAAGAAGACCAGAACTGTGTACAGTGCTCCAGATGTGATCTCAGTAATGCTTTACACAACTTCCCTACTATCAGTTCTGATGAAGAGTCACCAGATTGAAAATGTTAAATCTACTTTCTCCCCGCAGATTCTGGTAGATCTGCTGACTTTTGCCAGCACTTTCTGTTTTTGTTTCATATCTCCAGCATCTGCTGTTCTTTGTTTTATTCCCCTATATACTGGATGGAATATAAAAGATGGAGTAACACATGAAATTTGTATAAGTATTCCAAAAGGAATAGGGAAGAATTCATAATCCTGTTACACCTCACTGGAGTGGCGCACTGGAAATCAAGCCCTGCTACTCCTGGGGTCCTCACAATTTCATCAAACATTTTCATCAAAGTACACAAAGCCCCAGATTTACCTGTCTGATAGACGCGGGGTTAACAAGTTAACAGAAAACATAGACCAGGCTTCTTAACAAGACTAGCTATTCATTACAAACAAATAGATTCTAACCACAGGTAAACAACTATGAACTGTCAACAAATAACTTTACTAGTTAAAACTGTAACCCCTTTTTAACCTTCCCTCCCCCACAACGCACACTTACAGAGACAGACAGGCAAAACGGAAAATATTGTTAGAGATGGGGGAAGTGGCCTAAGTGTGTAGGGAAAGCCAATTGCAAAATATTCATTTAACACCCCAGCCACGCTCTTTGGCTCTTTGTCTTTAAGTGTAAATCCCCTCCTTGATTGCTAAAAAACTGGGTCAATTTCTCCTTTTACTATCCTTTTACTATTAATGTGTTTACAGATTTCCTTTTAGGTTAGCTGCTTATCTATTCAATTAATCACTCTTGGCTTCATCTGATTGCTTTTTCACTTCACTTCTGAATATTCTGTATGCATCTTGTAGCATTTGGTCATGGAACAACATTTGAAAATTCATATGTTGTTGATTTAGAAATCCCTTTGAAAACAAGGGATGTGTTTACTCATTAGCTGCACATTTATGAACGTTCCAGACTCTGCTAATAAATGTAGTGCACATCCCCTCCTGAAGAGCTGAAACAATTTAACTAAGTTCTTTTAAGACACTGAGCGAGTGCCAGTAATTGAATTTTTTTCTGAATTATGGTCACAAACTGAAATGTTAACTCTGTTTCTCTCTCACAGATGCCTCCAGATCTGCTGGGCAATCCCAGCATTTCTGTTTTTATTTCAGATCATCAGCATCTACAGTATTTTGCTTTTTGGTTATATTTTCTCAATTAGTTAAGTCAGAATGGCCTCCTGTAAATTGACTAAAATATAAATTTGCAGTAACCTGTGCACAGAAAGGACTGGAAATGATCAAATCAGGAAATTGAAGGCTCCACACTATTCCTTATGTCACCAGAAAGTCTCATTGAGTACAATAAACCCATTAATAGGAAAATCTGTACAACTTCGAAATGTCTAAAAAAAGCTTCAGTAATGTTCTTGTCTGTCAGTGACTTGGAACAAGCTGTAACTGTAGTTGAGAAATTAGCCAACAACCACTTTTTTAATCAAAAACTAGGCAACTGCAATGAGCAAGTACATGCTGCCTTCCATTGAAAGAATTACAAGAGTGAACTGCATAATGATTTGCTATATTTATTTCCCTCACTTAGGGTGTACATAACAGCGCAGTACAGGCCCTTCGGCCCTCCATGGAGTAGATGCAATCACCTTAGGACAATTATCAATAGTTTATCCAAAGTGGTCTAAACATGTTGGTCCCAAATAAATACTTGGCTCTGAGTTGCAATTTTATTAGCAGGTAGTTAATTAAATGTGATTTGGACTTCTTTTGCTGATGTGGAAGGTAAATGTCAGCTGTAACTTCAATACATTTTTAAAGCAAGTGTTCCATTGTCTTACACTAAAAGGAATTACCTCAGTGTGATATTTCACCTTTTATGATCTTTTGTGGAGGTTTGCACAATATTTTCATCACCTAATTAATTATGGCCAGGAAATTCAATGGAGCTGTTCCCACTCCACTAGCTGCAACTTAGGAGAAGTTTGGCAGAAATTTTTTTAATGCACAAGATACAGGGCTTCCACTATACTTCTGGTGAAATAATGCCAGTGAAGTGAGAGTCACTTAACTTCCTTTACAGACAAACCTCTATGAATTAAAATTAAATCAAAGAGATTGAAATTCCATTTGTTGCACTGTTTTGTTTTATCAGTTATTGCACTTTCCCATAATTCATTACTGCCCTATTTTAATCATGCTATTTAAAGTAAATTATGTAAGGTTTTTGTGTGACTGTGTTTAGTGAAATGCTAAAAGTGGTGTTGAACATAATTTGAACCTCTGAATCTGCACTGCCCTGATGTTGTGATTTTTATATTTACATTCTTATTTTGCCATGTTATTCAGTACTGTGACTATGAGGCAATACGTTGCTTAATATGATCAATAACTTACTATGTCAACAGCTGAAATATCTCAGGGATTAACGTTATTTTGCACGTATGATTGATGATAACAGCTCAGTCATACAGAACTTAAACATAACTGAAAAGAGGCACAAAGTCTAAGCTTTTCATCTCATAAGGACTGGGGTACAAGAAACCAAACTTTGCAAGAAAACACAAATTTAGAAGGGGTGGTGATTGGTTGGACCATGGTTGCATGGAAATGCAGCAGGGTCTGGTACCTGCCTATTTCAGTTAGCAGATTTACTTCAGACCAAGCAAGTGGACTCTAACTGGTCAGGGTGTTACCACAGGGAATGAAGCAGGATTTGGCAGTCTCCATAACCATTTCTCAATGAAAAAGACCTTTAATGTACTGTTCTGTGTGTCCATTGCCCTAACATCAATTGCAGGATGACATGGTGGCTCAGTGGGTTAGCGCTGCTGCTTCATGGTGCCAGGGACCTGGGTTTGATTCCACTCTCGGTGACTGTCCAAGTGGAGTTTACATATTCTCCCTGTGTCTGTGTGGGTTTCCTCCAGGTGCTCCAGTTTCCTACCACAGTCCAAAGATGTGCAGATTCGGTGGATTGGCCATGCTAAATTGCTCATAGTGCCCAGGGATGTGCAGGCTGGGTGGATTAGCCATGGGAAATGCAGGGTTAAAGGAATAGGGTAGGCATTAGGGTCTGGGTGGGATGTGCTTTGGAGGGTTGATGTGGACTCAATGGGCTGAATGGCCTTCTTCCTCACAGTAGGAATTTTATGACTGTAATTTACAGAAATGGGTTCCAACATTCTTTCAATCTTTGTGTGATAAAGTTTCTTAAATACATCCTGTAAAGTCTGGCTCTAAATCCTGAGCTGTGCTCCCAAGTTCTACCCTCTCCAACTACAGTAAAAATTTCCTCATTATATAACCTCACAAGAATGAGGATGTTGCAATAGCCATAAACTATTTGCTGTCCATCATATTTTAACATTACTCGTAAATATCCCATGATATTGCCTTTGGTAAGTCAAATTACAGGTTGTGTAAGGTACCATTCAATGCGGAAGACTATTCTGTTGCTAATGTGAAATTATTCCTTAAGGCCCACGGTCTGTGAATGTGAGGTAGAAGTTAGAATGCTGGTTAGAATTCTTCAGTTTTAAGTGGTAGCCTGTTGGGGATGAATAGCATTTTGCCTCTTGTGCAACGTATGTTATTTTTTGCTGACTAATTTTGTTTGTTTAAATTCTTTTCAGTCTGTGACACAGAAAACATCAGTGTAACAGGCAACATATGTATACTGAAACACAATTGTTTCTCCAAGGTTTCCTCAGATCCCCAGTCACATTTACGGTAGATGATCATTAGCATCCCCAATCCCAATATCTTTATGTATAGAAGTGCAATTAAATAATGAATGCCTAATCGTAATGAAACTATTCATCATGCAATATTCATAATATTTGAAATGATAGCAGAGGCATCAGTTTAGTGAATTCCTTGTGATTCAGAGATTATTGTGATGGTTAAATAATGATAGATTGTATCAGCAAAATGAGACTCTCGCCAGACTTTGAAGGCCAATTATTTCTGACCATATAAGGATGTCAATGGGAATACCTAAATAACTACCAGGTCTCTGTAAAAGTGGCTTTGAAGCCAACTATTCACTGCTGTCGTTTACGGAAGGACACCTTACTGTCCTTACTCAGTAAAGCTTGTATGTGATTGCTGTTCCATAACAATATGTTTGACACTCGAATGTCTCCCTGAATTGACCAATCTCCTGCGGTCATTCAAAAAGAAAGTCTACCATCACCTTCTTAGCGTAATCTTGCCAGGGACACCCACATCCCCAGAATGTATTTTCAAATCATGATTTTACTTCACCGAAATGCTGCAAAAATATTGAAAATTCACAAATAAAGTAGGTGATTACAACATCTTGCATTGTAAAGAGGTAGTGTGGTGTGATACAGTACATTGGAGTACCAATGCAGGCTCACTCCATTCACCTATTAAACTCTGCAATGTGGCTGAAGTCATGTGGTGATTGGAGCCTACAGAGCTTTGCCATGGGAAGCGCAAAGTGTTATCATTGGGCTATGTATGTGTGCGCTTCTCAGTGAGAAAACAGCAGAGGAAGAGGTATGTGGACAGCATCACCGCAAAAGGTGCATAATTCAAGTCGAGACTGGAAGAAGGCACTAAATGTTGGAGAAATTAGACAGTAATGTTTTACGTTTTGAAAATGATGAATTAATGCATATGTATGGTACTGACACAAATACGTCTTCTCTTTACCTTGCAGCACTTATCGTATTTTTCTACCTTTGTTTATATTCCTGTCTGGCTGGAATGTTTTCTCTGTGCCTGTATGGCATGCTTACCACAATCAGTCCATATACACCAAGATATCGTGACCGAGTCAACAATCCAGGTACTTAACCATTGGCTGGACCTTACATTTCTCGGTTTGGTGAGGGAAGTCCAATAAAAACTCAGGGTGCAGCTCCCTCTTGCCACCACTGCCTCTGCACATCCAATTAAGTGTCAGATTGTCAATTCATGGCCATCCAATGGGAAGGAGACCAATCATTGGCTGGTTCCTGACCATTAACCTTTCACCTTGTCCTTTGCAGAGGTTATCAGTGCCAAGTGTCTCACAGCTGTGTTCGGATGTCACAATATAGTCAGCTCTTGAGACTTTGAGATCTTGTATTAAAAACATTGCTGGACTTTTGTTGAAGCTACACTCACAGTGCATTATTAGTCATATCTTGGTATAAACACATAACATATAGTTTCTGAGAATCAGCACTGTCAGCCAGAATGGCATGTGCAGAGGGATAATGCTGTGGTCACTGCTGAAATTGTAAACCCCCATGCTTTCAGCATCAGTCTTTGTTATTCGTTGAAGGCTCCAATAGTCATTTGACAGCAAGTCATTAAAAATCACAAAGAGGCTGCCCATATTCCTCACCAGAATCTGCCTGTGCATTCAACCAGGTTCCCCACAGTATGGCTTGTCTGTTGCCCTTGGGCGGTTTTAATTTTAGGTTTGGGATCATTGCTGATCACCTCCTAGATGTCCTGCATGCAGAAATGACCATTGCTTCTGGTGACTTCCTGCTGGAATGAAAATCTCACCTCATAGGTAAAGCTGCATCAGCTCAGAAAAGTTGAGGCACTGAGTGAGAGGGGCTCACCTCTTGACTCTTATACTGGGGTATGGGGAATTCACCCTCAGTAAAGAATCCAGCCCAAATCATAAGGCGCACTAGAGATTATGGATAATCCAGTAGAAGACTAGAAACTGTGTTTGATCATCACGAGAATGTCCAACCATTGACAAATCGTCTTTAAGTCGTTTGCAGATGCAATGTTCAATTATTTTCATCCATTTATTGAAATGATCTAATTTTGTACAGATTGACTCCTAAAGAAATAAAACCTTTAATTAGTTGAAGTATAAATACACTATTATATGGAACGGTCAAGATTAGTGATAGTTGCCTGTTAGATCTTGTCTTAATGTTAGCTGCCTGGTGAAATTCTGGACTACCAATAACCTTTCGATTTTCCCAGGGGTGATGATAAGACCATATATTCGTGGATTTATGATTGCATTCAACTCATCGGAGGAGAGCACATGGTCACTTTATGTGCAAAGCCTGCATCAGTTTCTGGAATGTAAGTTTCTGCATCACTTCCTTAGGAGCAAAAGCAATAAGCGATCATCTAAATTTTTAAAAATTACCAAACAAGTGTCAGGGGCTGAATTTTCATGTTTGAGGCAGGAATCAGCAGTCAAGAATTTTCTCGACTTGGTGATTCCACTTCTGTCCTAGTAATACGCATCCCCCGTATGGGCACCTTGAGGTGGTGAGGATGATCTGAAGAAGGACCCATCACCTTCAGAAGCAGGTGCAAGGTGGCCATAGAGACAGGTAAGTGCTGCAAAGGGCAGGTTAGAAGGTGTGCTTGCATCCTCTGGTATATCAGTCCTGTTTTCAACATGGTTGCAAAACTTGCTTCACCCTGCCCACTGACCACCCTTGCTCATTCACATCTCCCATGCTGCCACTGTACACCATCATGCCACCCATGGCTTTTCTAAGCCTCCCATGCATCCTTGATACCCACTCTTCCTGCATATTGCAAAGCAATTTTCTCATAGGGCTCATGAGTTCTGCTGATGGTGGATGCTGAAAGAATGTTTCAAAGGCTTAATAGGTCTCTGGACTTTAAGTCAATCTGAAGATAAAAGCACAGTGTCTGGATGAGGCATTAAAGTCAGTTCCTCAGTAATATTGATATTGTTAGAACCATTTATTCATGGGCTAGAGTACTTTGATAAATGTCAACATTTGTATAATGTTGGTCAATGTAATAGTCATTTACTATTTCAGATTAAAGCAATTTGATCAATCATGGCTATGAAACCATATTTAACTTTCCATACAGCATTTAATTCTGAGAGCCGAAGTTGGCAGGATCTTCTAAATGTGTCTGTTTAACAGTTCCCAACTCTACAAGGTCCTTGGAGTCTTCATGACATTGCAAGTGTCCAGCTCCAAGTCACTTAATTAAACAGACCCAACCGCAGGAAAATAGTGGGAGTTAGAAAATGTCCAACCCCTCAAGGCCAAGGGTGGAATTGCTGTAGGTGGCTCCTAAACCACATCTTTATCGCTGGGCCATAAAAATCCCACATACTGGGTCTGGAGGCAGCAATCCCAGAATCAGGTCCATGTTTATGATTCCGTCTTCGATCTGACCATTTAAGAAAATGAAAGGAAAATTGCCAAATGTACTGAATTGTAAGGCTGAACATAAGTACTCTTCATTGATGTGGTCTTCACTGCAGTCAGTTTTCAATACACAGCATCTGAAAATATTAACCATTGATGTAACATCTTGCTGCTTGAATCATTTCCCTGCTCCCTCTCACTTTCTCCCATTGCATCGCTCTTCTTATGATCTGTCCTTCCCTTCTAATCCTAACAAATTCCCGACCAACCTACATCCTACGATGTTCATTTTCTTAGAAAAACTGAATAGACATTTAGTGTTCGATGGAATGTCAATGTACAGTGATGCGCTACAGGAACTTGTTTGTTTTTGCTTACTGCCACAGTTTGCAGCAACTGCTGGCATCGTTTTAAATTGAATTTACTGTTTGAAGGTGCTGGCAATAACAATAATATCCCATCAGAAATTGCTTCTGTTACTGTGTTTGGTAAGGAATTTCGCATCTTTTGTGCAAACTATTGCAATAGGACTTCTGCTCTTCTGTTGAAATAGAGAACCATTTTTGAAATTATTTTGGAATCAGAGAAAGTTGCTGAGAAGAAATGGCTCCTAAAAGTAAGGGTAAGGTTGCCGTAGTCCTGCCAGACCATAGGGCTGCTCTCTGTTTAGAGAGAGAGAGATCTGGTGGTAGTTTAACCTGAGGGTCACCATGCCTCAGGTGAGGGGAGGGCATGAAAAGGAGAATTCTTCATGGTAATCTCAGTTGGTGTGGGAATTGAGCTCCACACTGTTGGCATTACTCTGTATTGCCAATCAGCCATCTAAACATAGGGGAGGCAATGGCCTACTAATCCAGAGACTCAGATAATGCTCGGGAGACCCAGGTTCATATCCTACCATGGCAAATGGTGGAATTTGAACTCAGTAAACATCTGGAATTAAGAATCTAATAATGGCCATGAATCCATTGTTGGGGGAATAACTCATCTGGTTCACTAATATCCTTTAGAGAAGGAAACTGCCAAGCTTACCTGGTCTGGCCTACATGTGACTCCAGACCCATAGCAAAATGGTTGACTCTTAACTGCCTTCTGGCAACTAGAGATGGGTAATAATTGCTGGTCTAGTTAATGACACCCTCATCCCATGAATGAATTTAAAGACAATGTATACCAGTGCATTTTATTCACATAGACCACCTAATCTCATTCAGTTACCTACTTGTTCTGCAGTCTCTTTCTTCATTTTAGTAATGAGGTGTCTAATTCCCTTTTTAAGAGTCAGGAGGCACCACTTCAATGAGTTGCAGGTAGATAATTCCATTTAATAGCCACCCTGCATATAATGACACTCTCTCAGTTGCTTTTTTCCTGTTATCTGAAAAAAATCTGTTGCTAATGTCAACTCATGTTTTTTGAAATTTTCTTTTTGTTCTTACAGCCTACAATGACAGTATTCAGACAATTAAGAACATTCCATGTTCTCCTGGGCAATACTTCATTCAAAAGAAGAGTGAAAGTGAAGAACGGTTAGCTTGTCAGTTTAATAGGACCATGCTGAAGAACTGCTCCGGAATTGAAGATCCTACTTTTGGATACTCTGCAGGAAAACCCTGCATTTTCCTGAAGATGAATAGAGTATGTTGGTTTGTTGAGAACACAGGGATCCATCATTACTTTCCCCGTCATTTGTTGTAACAGCAATGGTGTGGCGGTGAGCAGTGGATGATGGGAGTGCTCTCTGCACATCCACTATCCATTTTGCATCAATTGTTAAAATTGGTCCAAGTTGTTACATTTGTTTCTGTAGGTTTTATCCTATGGAAGTAAGGGGTAATTACGCCAAACTACCTTCAACTTATAAAAGACATCCACAGATGAGATCCATTGGGAAAGCTAATGCTTTTGTGACACAGAATGTTCAAAAACCATCCCATATGCAGATCCTAAGCATTCTGCATGACCATAAACTGAGCTTCTGATCCCATGTGTTGTCCTCTTTCATTTTCTAAAATGTCAGCTGCCTCTGGCCTTACTGCAATCCGTTTGCCACTCTAACTTTCATATGTGACTTTGTTATTTCTGGACTCTATTACTCATGCACTGTTTTGGTGGGCTCCCCCATCCTCCTCAAATGTAACTCGTTTAAACTCTGCTGTCTATTTCAAATCCTACTTACACATTACTCTTCTCCTTTCTGAGTAATGTTGGTTCCCTGTCCCTAGGATTTAAAATTCTTACGTGCTCAAATTGTGAATTTGCCCCTTTCCTTTGTTTGTTAACTTCCTATTACCTTACAGTCCCTCCTCTTGAATATTCCATTCTTGAGCACCCTGCTTTCCTTCACCACAGCATTGTTGGCCACGCCTTCAGTCATCAAGGTCTCACATTCAGTCATTCCTTCACTAAATGACTCTGTTCCTGCACTTCCATCTATCTCTTTGACTTTTTACAACACGTCCTAATGTTCCCCTCTATGGCTTGGCACCTGCTCATCCTCATTTCTACCTGTGTCAACATTAAAGGTGCTGTATAAATACAATAAATTGTTGTAAGAGTTCTAACCCATCTCCGATATACTTTGTTTGGGCCAGTTTTATGTTCACTGAAGATTTATTGATATTTGTTTCCACATGCCAATAAATCTTGGAACTTCGATCTGCTCTGGAGTTAACTGGTATCAAATATATGACTATTCTCCGGCACACACACAATCTGTTGATTAAATTAAGAAGGATGAAAGAATATATGTTTTCATATGGCCTTTCCTGTCCTGAGGACATCTCAAGGTGCCTATAATCAATGATTTTCAGGAACTACACATTAGACGTAACGTAGGCAGCTAAGTTGTCCGTGGCAAAACCCTAAAAACAGCGTATTAAATAAATGACCAGTTAACCTGTTTTGATCTTGCAGGTTTTTAAAAACAAAATCTTTCTCAGGATGTGGAAAATACTAACAAGTCCGATATTTATTATTGCTGTGGTCCCAGTTGATGTAACAGTAGGACAAATTAGAGCCCAACTGAAATGTGGCTTGATAGATCATATTTTGTTTTCTTCTAAGTTTTAATGAGATGGTATTTCACTGAAAGACAAACTCACAATGCTGTAGATCTTTTAAACAATAAAACAGACATTCATTGTGCAGAAGAAATGAGGATAGAATGGAGTAAACCAAACTACTCAAATATCATACGTTTAAAGATTTTGAAACACATAATAAAATTACAAGCTTCAAATAACTTCTCCAGGGTTTTAACCAAACATTTCTGGTCTGGAACTTTTAAACTAAAATCCTTACACTGAGGAAATTAATTTTAACAATTGTAGACTATTTTCCTTTCTTACACATCCAGCTTCAGCTAAGAACTCAGTAGAACCGCCCAAGCTAAAACTAAAAACTGACAGAACTGCAGATGCTGTAGATCAAAAATAAAACAGAAATTGTTGGAAAAGTTCAGCAGGTCTGGCAGCATCTGTGGAGAGAAATCAGAGTTAATGTTTCAGGTCAAGTGACCCTTCCACAGAACTGAGGAAGGGTCACTCAACCCGAAACATTAACTCTGATTTCTCTCCACAGATGCTGCCAGAACTGTTGAGCTTTTCCAGCAATTTCTGTTTTGTTTAAAACTAAAAAGTTGTTTTCCAAGCTGTTGGTGTTTCCCCCAGCCCAAACCAAAAGCTAGAACCTTTTATTTATAAATATAATGCACCGCACTGTTTACTTTGCTCAAATTCTTCCAATAGCCGCCAAAACTATCTCTCTAGCACTGTTTTTTTGAAAGACATCGCCTTGGCTATATACATAAATGTTAGTCATTAAACCTGTCAGACACACAGAAAATCCATATGCCACTAGTTCAAATAAAAATGTTGAAATAAAAAATAAATGATATTATATTTAAATCACACATGTTGCATCATCTTACCAATCTCTAGTTGCCCAGGAGAAAGGAATGGTGAAACTTCCTGATTCAGTGCAGTCCAAATATAGCTAGGTAGGGACTGCCAGGATTTTGTCTCAGGGATGATAAAGAAATGATGTCATCGTCCAAGTCAGGAGGGTGTGAGATTAGAAGGGAATTTGTTGGTGGTGGGTCCTCCGTGAATCTTCCAAATGGAAAACATCTTGGTGATTTGCCGATGTTGTGGTATAAGTAATAGCCAGAACACAGGGAGAAAGTTTCCACTTATCTTGGAAAGGATACATTTGATCATTTATACTTACCACTATAGAGACTGCGTTTAATGTCTCCAAGAATGTAGTATTCCCATAATTCAATGAAGCATTTATCCAGATCATACATGTAGTTTTCTGGAGTGGGGCTTTGAACTCATTTTCTTCTGACTCAGAGTCAGTGATACCAGTGATCAAAATGACTTTTAGAGTCATAGACATATACAGCACAGAAACAGACCCTTCGGTCCAACTTGTCCATGCCGACCAGATATCCTTCATAAATCTATCCCATTTGCCAGCATTTGGCTCATATTGCTGTAAACCCTTCCTAGTCATATACGCATCCAGATGCCTTTTAGTTATCAATTCATTCTCAGAATTTATTGTTTACCCTAAATACAAATAACATTCATTTTGTATTTATCAACTATTACTTCAATTTCTCTATTATGATACCTTGACTATCAGTTACGTCTGGAACTAAATAATAAATATTGTACGCCATTACAATATGTTCTTTAATACAGATTTTATATCTTAAACAATTGCATTATTTTGTTTATTAACTTAATTTTCTACTCTATTTTCAGTTCATCCACCATTATTCAGGAGGTTGATATGACCTGTTATTGTAGAATATAGAACATAGAACATAGAACAGTACAGCACAGTACAGGCCCTTTGGCCCATGATGTTGTGCCAAAATTTTACCCTAATCCTAAGGTCTATCTAACCTCTACCCCTACCTTATATTATCATCCATATGTCTATCTAATAGCCACTTAAATGCCCCTAATGAGGCCGACTCCACTACCCTCTCCGGCAATGCATTCCACGCCCCTACCACTCTCTGAGTAAAGAACCTACCTCTGACATCTCCCCTGTATCTACCTCCACTCACTTTAAAACTATGCCCCCTCATAATAGCTACCTCCACCCAAGGAATAAGTCTCTGGCTGTCCACTCTATCTATACCTCTGATCATTTTGTACACCTCTATCAAGTCACCTCTCATCCTTCGTCGCTCTAAAGAGAAAAGCCCTAGCTCTCTCAACCTTTCCTCGTGAGACCTTCCCTCCATTCCAGGCAACATCCTGGTAAATCTCCTCTGCACCTTTTCCAACGCCTCCACTTCTTTCCTGTAATGAGGCGACCAGAACTGGACACAATACTCCAGATGTGGCTTTTGTATAGCTGGAGCATAACGCCACGGCTCTTGAACTCACTCCCTCTATTAATGAAAGCTAACACACCATACGCCTTCTTAACAACTCTATCCACCAGGGTGGCAGCTTTCAGGGAACTGTGGACATGAACCCCAAGATCCCTCTGTTCCTCCACACTGCCAAGTATCTTTCAGTTAACCCTGTATTCTGCTTTCAAGTTTGTCCTTCCAAAATGAATCACCTCACACTTTTCAGGGTTAAACTCCATCTGCCACTTCTCAGCCCAGCTCTGCATCCTATCAAAGTCCCTTTGTAACCTATAACAGCCCTCCGCACTGTCCACAACACGACCCACCTTCATATCGTCCACAAACTTGCTAATCCACCCTTCCACTCCTTCATCCAAATCATTTACAAATAATTGTAGTGTGGCACTACTGCACAAAAATTGGCCATTATAGATTCAGGTCATTTTTTCAAAGTCTTTAGTAATCTATTTTCTGCCTCTTTCTATGGAGATACCTTTGCTTGGTGAAATAACTCCACAGAGGCTAGTATCCCATCACCAAGTCACCCTTTCTTACACATAAATGGTCCTTGAATTTAGTACTGCCTCATTCAGAGTCAGCTACCAGTGTATCTGTGATGCTCATTCTGTTTGTATGTCAGCCAGGGCTGGCTGTTTGGAGCAGTTAATCTGGTCCAGCCAGGGAACTCATTCTATGATGTCCACCTCGCTGACCTCATTATAATCACTATAGTTAGTACCTCCATTGTGACAAGATCACAATGTGATAAATCACGGGTTCAAACTTGTACATTTGTACTGTTTAGGTCCAGAGATTAACTCAGGCTAAGTTATTTCTTTTAATTAATTTTACATTAATTAGCATGAAGAACTTTTTAAAATTGGATCAACGGTTTTCATGAGACTTTGAGTTTGCAGTAAAGAAGATGTGCCCTGCAGAGGAAACTGTTATTCTTATTCACTTTAACATATAAAATTAATATTCATGAGCAATGTGGCAATATCTGCTTCTTTTTTATAGATAATTGGCTATCTGCCTGGCAAAGGAACAACGCCATATGTGACCTGTGAATTTTTGGTGAGTGACATCAATGTCTAAAGTAAATCATGCATTGAAATAGCCTCACCTTGAGTTAAAATACAGTTGTTAGCTTCGGATTCCATAGTGACATATAGATGCTGGTTAACACGTGGTTCAAAGTCAAAGAAGAGGAACGAAACTGGAAAGACCACTTGGCATTGACCTCCACATTGGAAATGATAATGATGAACCCAACTTCGTCAATATTGCTGTACCTTTACTTTTGCTGGGTCAGTGTTTTGGAACTCCTTTCTAACAGCACTGTGAGTGTAGCTTCATTTCAAAGACTACAGCAGTTCAAGAAGGTGACTCAACACTGCCCTCTTGAATACAATAAATACTGGTCTAATGCATGACAGAAACATCCCATGAATGAATAAAATTAGTTCATTGACAATTAGTCAATGGTGCTCAAAGATATTACACATGGCAATGTCTTAATCTGGTACGCCATTCAAATAATGCTGTCAATTGATGTTGTCACGTAAAAATGTTTGTCCGCAATCTCAAACTTTATAAACTGGGAAAACTCATTCTGAATTGGACCCTTGTAGCCAGCAAAGAGATAAGGAATTTTTGGCTCAACACTTCAGATCTGATTTGAATCAAGGTCCCAAGAGATAGTGCATGAAGCCGCTACTACACCATTGCCATTCCATATCTACTTTTTATAACTTAGAAAGTATTAGGAACTTAGGTTTATTGTATTACAGTGAATGTAAATACAGCACACATGCTGTGCTTCAAGTAATAAAAGTTAGTAGAAATACAGCATGAACCTTTGAATTTGCCTCTCCATAACTGGATTAATCGTTTTAAGTACTGTGCCCATTATTGAAGACGGGCAGAGAGCCATTATGGCACAGAGCAAGGCCATTCAGTCTATTGAGTCCATATGATCGCACTTAAAATTATCAACACCCCTGAATAAAATATACTGGCTGCTGCAAGTTCACTGGGTTTCCCAACATAAATCTCTTCTTAAGCAGGAGTAGCAAGTGATCAATTTCCCTAAAGTTTTACTATCTGAAAGAAAATGTTAACGTCAAAGAGCCTTTTAAAAGTATAGAACGCTTATAAAAAGTGTTAGAGTTAGACCTGCTATAGGAGCCCACAAGGAATCGTCTGGTGTCAATGCCATCTCGCATCTTACCAACAACCCGTCGGTCTTGTTTCAATATTGTACTTTTATTAATTTTTCTAAACTAACTGATAATCTCTGGTTTTAAAATGCAATGCTTGTGAAAGAGTTCTAGGCTCCATGCGTTGGCAGGTCGCTGAAGCCGAAAAATACAGCATGTTGCTATTTTTAAGTGGATTTACTGTTCTGAGGAACACTTTTTTAAAGCTTCCCCAACTGTGCCAAATTCCAAGCGATACTTTGATACATGGCCCATTGACATGCTTTAGCTGAGTTTGAGTCAGTTGAGACCTTCATAAATCTTCCATGTTGTGCTTTCTTCTTTTTATTGTTGCTTTCCTAGATCAAAACTATATGAGCTTTATTTACATTGTTTCATTTGTCCAGAGAGACGAGCTGATGCAATAGGTTAGCACACTGTCTTTAAACTCTGGAAGCTGGGTTTGAATGCTGTACGAACTAATTGGTTGAAAATCTCCTCACTCTCTGCATCTTGATGGTGTTTTTGGAGATATTAGCTTGGGCAGACTCACATTGGTGCCAAGTTGGCATGGTCCTACAACACAAACCTATTCAAAGCAAATGATAAATAGTCCTCTAAGTAGGAAGGGGAACTGGGGAGGCTGCACAAGATGTGAAAATATTCCGATTGTGCTCTGTATGATCTAATGGTGGGTTTAAGGCACATTGCTAATGAAAAATAAAGGTGAGATCTTCTCTGAACTTGGCTGCTGCATTCCTGACTAGGTGGTAAGTAGCAGTAGTAGTAAGTGCCCAAAATGGAAAAACATGCAAATTTACGACATGAATTGATTAACGCCTGAGAAAGCTCACTGTTTTCTGCAGTGGAGGATGGATTGACAATAAGCTTCCTTCTACTATGTATTAGTACATCACTGCTAGTGAAGCTTTAGGAACCTCTGCATGAGTTGGTTAATTCTAGTCATTGGTCTTCAGGAATAAGCTACTCTCTCAGGTGTGGCAATCTGAAATCTGAGCAAATTACCAGTATTCAAAATATGCATGTTTTTGTGCGTTCATTGATCTGGAGATTCTATGAGTGGTTCACTTTGGTGTCTTGGTGTAACTCTGCTTGGAGAAGAGGTGGAAATGGCTGTTTTTTAGCCTCTGCTGAAGTGACAGCAGCAAACCATGGAAAACCATCTGAATATCAGTCAGAGCCATTAGCTCCAATGGTTCACTGTTTATTCTTCTAATATTCAGACAAAGTTAATTTAAATACTTAAAAATAATTCTAGCCATCAAATGGCAAGTAGCCATTAACGCATTTTTCTGTGTTGGTTGACTAATTTAAAACCAACAATTCAAAAATTAACGTTAGGAAAATGGTCGCCCTTATGCATGTTTAAATTAAAGAAAAACTCATCACTTATCAACTCAATTGCAGACCATTTCAAACAAAAATGGAACCAAAATGTCTCAATATTACAAGCCAAACACTTAAGTTCTACCTAGTCTTTCTACATTGTGTAGAATGTATAATTTCTATGTACAATAGAAATGACTTATATGGTTTACCCAGAAACTACTGCTGTCCATCTATGTAACAAAATGGTGTGAGCTGGCGAAACCTAACTGCTTAAGTACTGGGTGGAAAGTGGAATAGGAACTTTCAGGCCTACAAATCCTGTTCTATTTGATCATGGCTGAACTACATTGTCATGTAGTTTAAACATCAATTGACCACATTAATAGAAATCCTGGTTGGGACCCCTTCAAAGATTCCAGTATCCCCAGCTATTTGAGAACATGATGCTTCCAGTCCAAGGTATTTCTGTATTTAAGGTGACCACTCTATTTTGATATATGCTTGCTAAAGCAAATCTTCACAGTACATAATGTCCTTTTGGAAATGTGGCTATAAGTATGCTCTGCTTCCTTTCAGAAAGAAAAGAAGAACAATGCTACAATTCACTTCTATCCAAATGATGGAACCTTTGATCTCACATACTTTCCTTATTATGGAAAACTGACACATGTAAGTGGATTGAAACGTTCTAATTCAGAAGCTGATTTTCAATGTTCTTTTGCTTCCTCTTGAGTGATTGATCATAATATTTACTGTTTTTTGACATTCCTTCTTTAATCCTGTGTGAACATTCAAGGCTTTGACAAAGGATGATAAAATATATTAGCCTTTATTAAAAAGAGTTAGGGATATGAAAATAAGTAAGTCTTAATGTAATTATAGGACCATAACCTGTAGGAGTAGAATTAGGTCATTGAGCCTATCGCATTTGCTTTGCCATTTGATCACAGCTGATATGTTTCTCAACCCCATTCTCCTGTCATGTCCCTGTAACCTCTGATCCCCTTACTAATCAAGAATTATGCACGGCTTTGGTGAAATCAGACACAAGGTATTGTGCATGGTTTTGGGTTGGTTTACCTAAGGGAAGATTTACTAGCATTAGATTTAGCTTACCACATGATCACTAAATTGATGCCAGGAATGGGGGGCTTATCCTATGAGGAGAGATTGAATAAAATGGGCCTGTACTTGCTGAGGTTTGAAAGTGGGAAAGGTGATCTAACTGAAACAATGTAAGATTCTTAGACAGCCTTTGTTTATACTTTTAATTGATTTGTACATTATTGGAACAGCCAGCATTTGTTGCCCATACTTAGACTGCTTTCTTAGAGGCATGTAAGAGTTAACCCGAAACCAATCACTATCCAGAGATAGTAGGAACTGCAGATGCTGGACAATCTGAGATAACAAGGTGTAGAGCTGGA
>JAHRHZ010000267.1:55548707-55562234 GCA_024137785.1 Ginglymostoma cirratum | reverse complement strand
GGCCTAGACCCTTCTTCAGAAAATGAAGAAGGGTCTAGGCCCGAAACGTCAGCCTTCCTGCTCCTCTGATGCTGCTTGGCCGGCTGTGTTCATCCAGCTCTACACCTTGTTATCACCAATCACTGTCCACTTGGGTGTCTTCTTTACACCAGACCAGATAAGGATTGGCAGAACTTCTTCCCTAAAGGTATTAGTGAACAAAATTATTTTTCATGACAATTAGTGATAAATATTGCGATCAATGAGACTAGCTTTTTTTAAAATTCTAGATTTTATTAATTGAGCTTATATACCACCAGTTGCTGTGATCAGATTTGAACTCATGCCTCCTGGATTATAGTCACATTGCCACTCTGCCACCATCCTGGCAGAGTAGCTGCTGAGAATGGTCTGTTTCTATTTCTATAATTTTATAGTTACTGATAAGAAGAGGTGGAGAAACTTGATCAATTAGCACTGTGGTGACCCCAAGTAACCCAAAAAAGGAGAGCAAAATATGACAGATACAGCCAGAAGTTAGCCATAAGATCACATCATCATGGTGATTATCCAGTGAAACAATAAGGGTTAAAGAGATTGCATACAGCTCCTTCAGTGACTCTTTCACAGGAAGAATAGTAACTATTATTTCAAGTGCTCATTGTGGAAATAATCATCATTTTTTTAACATCGCCTTCCAAACAGGATCTAGAAGACTTGTTCCTTCCTTAATATTTCATGGAATGTGGGTGTCAGTGCTAGCATTTATTGCCCATTCCTAATTGCCGAGAGAACCGTTAAGAATCAACTGTATTCGTTTCAGTCTGGAGTCACTTGTCGGTTAGACTGGGTAAGGACAGCAACTTTCCTTCCAAAAAGACAATAGTGAACCAGATGCTTTTGCACAACAATCAACAATTGCTTATGGTGACAATTAGACAATCTTTTCCATTTTATTCCAAATTTTTAAAAGGTAAATTCTGATGTGCCAATGTGGGATTCAAACCCATGACCACCCCCCAATAATAACCTGGATGACTAGTCCAGTGTCATTATCACTATGTCATTGTCTCCTCATGTCATAATGCACATGGCCTCGTAATATAAAAGCAAAATATTGCAGGTACTGGAGAGCTGAAAAGAAAAATAGAATGTATGAGAGAAACTCAGCAGGTTTGGGAGCATCTGAGAGAAATAGTGTTAAGCTTTGAGTCTCGTATGAATCTACTTCAGAAACCCTTAAAGTACTCATGATTCAAAGCACTTAGTTAACAGTTAATGTTAATGGGAACAAAGAGGGAGAAACAATTTCCATTGGTGGAAGAGTCAAGAACTAGAGGATACTGATTTGAAGTGACTGGTAAAAGACCCAGGAAAATGAGGTAAATCTTTGTATGCAGCAAGTGTTTAGGATCTGGAATGTAGTGCCTTACAGTATGATGGAGTCAGATTCAGTACCGAATTTTGAAAGGGAATTGGATAATTATCTGAAGGAAAAAGATTTTACAGGGCTAAGGGGAAAAGGCAGAGGAGCTGAACTATCTGTGTTGCTGGTACAGACAGCCAGCACTGTACAAATGTGGAACCATGACCTCTGGCTGTTCACCCTCTCCGAAGAGAATGTCCTGCAGCCACTCTGTGACACCCTTGGTTTTGGCACCGGGAAGATAACATACCATCCTTGAGCTATGACTTTGGCCACAGAAACACCTGTTTCCCTAACTAATGGATCCCCCATCACTATTGCTCTTCCTTTCTTCTTTTTCTCCGCCTGTACAGCCAAGCGGCTCCTGGGCCACAAGCCTGCACTCCCTTGGGGCATCAAAGCCTTCCCCCTCTATTTAGACTAAATTCCTCTCTAGCTCACTGGAACACCAGCCCAACAGGGTTCAGATGAAGTCTATTCCAATGGTCAGCCTCCTCCACTGGTGCTAGTGTCCCACAAATCCACTTCTCCTACACCAGTCATTCATTCACATTTATCTCTCAATATTATTTGCGCCAAGCTGATTTGCATGTGGCTCAGAAAGTCGAGATTATTATCTGAGAGGTTCTGCTCTATAATGTAGTGCCTTGCTCCTCAAATTGTTAAAACCTCATTCGTAGTTTTTCCTATGTTGTTCATCACTGCATGGACTATCATAGCTCATACTGTTCTTCCATTGCAAGTTCCTCTCCAGATATTCTGAAATCTGGCACAGGGCATGCATTGGATTTTCAGTCTTAAGTGGAAAGAATTATATCTATCCTCATAATAGTGCAGTCCCCTAGTAATTATATTCCTAATTATCCACCCTATTTGAATGGTTTTACTGGACCAGCCACATTAATACTCTAATCCAACATCAGGCTAGCGGTTGGGAATTCTGGAGGAAGTGACACAGAACTTGTTTCCTCAAAATCTGTCTACCATTTTGTAAGTACAAGTCAGGAGTCTAATGGAATACTCTTCATTTTGCTGGATGAGTGCAGCTCCAATAACACTCAGAAAGCTCAATATTAGAGAGGTCAGGGTAGCCCTACTTGATTGGGACTCTCTCCATTCATTCCATGCTCCAGTAGCACACCATGGCTGCAGTGTGTACAAGATACTCTGCATTAACTCACCAAGACTCCTTTGAGAGCACCCCTCAAACCCACAACCCCAGCACCCAGAAAGATAAAGGACAGCAAATACACGGAGTGGGGCAAGACTGTGGTAAGGTCACAGAATAGGAATCCAGAAACCAAGGCTAATGCTTCAGGCTCATGGACTCAAATCCCACTGATGGCAGCTGGTGGAATTTAAATTCAATTCATAAAACTGATTGTTGCAAAATCCCATCTGGTTCACTAGTGTTCTTTAGAGAAGGCAATCTGCCACCTTTACCTTGTCTGGCTGACATGTGACTCCGGACACACATCAATGTGGTTGACCCTTAACTGCCCTCTATAATGGTGCTAGCAAATCACTCAGTTCAAGAGTAATTAGGGATGGGTACTGAATGCAAGCCTTGCTAATGACGTCTGCCTACCATGCAAGTTCCTTCCAAGTCTGATACGATTCTATCCTGGAATGGTGACTGGGTGAAAGTCCTGGAACTTTTTATCTTTTCACTTTTAATAGTACTATGGGTATATCATTACCACATTCTGAAGGACAATTAGTGATGGGCAATAAATGCTGGCCTTGCAAGCAACACTCACACCCCATGAATGAACAAGAAAAGAAAGTGCAAGATCACGTGTATATTTATAAAGTTAGTAACAGAATCAGGTTTTAAGTAACTATTCTACATTCACCACCTTTAATTAAAAGCACTTGAGTGCATTTTCTGATTTTCTTATTAAATCTTACGTATTTCCATTTTAGTGGCAAGAGGCATGTCTAGAATAAAAGTTAGAGCTTGGATTTTTAAGAAACTCTGATGTTTCACTTCTTGTCTTTTAATCGTTCTAGGTAAACTATTCCACCCCCCTCGTGGCCATGCAGTATGAGAATATGAAGAGGAACAGTGATGTGAGCATTCAATGTAAAGTAAATGGGCCCGGCATCAAAAATGACATCTTTCAAGACCGATTTTCTGGCAGGATTGTTTTCACACTTAATATTCAAGAATAATATAAAATGAAAGTTCCTTTGCGGAAGATGTAGACGACGGTGCAATATGTGATGATTTGATTTCTCTGCTAGGGAAGACTTGTATTAACTAGCATGATTATTCTACCAGTAAGGTTCACAAATATAGCAGCTTAATCCTTCCCCTCTTAAGTTACTGAACAGCCAAGAGATTTATCTGAAGATAAAATCAGACTTTGTTTGACTTTGGTTTTGGTAGAGGTCACTGATGGAACATATTTCTGTAAAGTTTCCACAATGTCAAATCATTACAACAAAACCAAACAATTGTCAAATTATAAAAGGTTAAGTTGTGCAGTTACAAATACTTTAATGAAATTATTATTGTTTTACTTTGCAGAAGTAATTTGGACCTTCAGTAATTATCCAATGTCTTAAGAGATAAAAGGTACTGCAGATGCTGGAGAATCCGAGACAACAAGCATGGGGCTGGATGAACACAGCAGGTCAAGCAGCATCATAGGAGCAGGAAAACTTGACGTTTCGGGCCTAAACCCTTCATCAGAAATGGGGGAGGGGAAGAGGGTTCTGAAATAAATAGGGAGAGAGGGGGAGGCGGATAGAGGATGGATAGAGGAGAGGATAGGTGGAGAGGAGGCAGACAAGTCGAAGAGGCGGGGATGGAGCCAGTAAAGGTGCGTGTAGGTAGGGGGGTAGGGAGGAGATAGGTCAGTCCAGGGAGGATGGACAGGTCAAGGGGGTGGGATGATGTTAGTAGATAGGAGATGGGGGTGTGGCTTGGGGTGAGAGGGAAAACAGGTTAGGGAGGTGGAGATGAGCTGGGCTGGTTTTCATCCCGCCCCCTTGACCTGTCCATCCTCCCTGGACTGACCTATCTCCTCCCTACCCCCCTACCTACACTCACCTTTACTGGCTCCATCCCCGCTTCTTCGACTTGTCTGCCTCCTCTCCACCTATCCTCTCCTGTATCCATCCTCTATCTGCCTCCCCCTCTCTCCTTATTTATTTCAGAACCCTCTTCCCCTCCCCCATTTCTGATGAAGGGTTTAGGCCCGAAACGTCAAGTTTTCCTGCTCCTATGATGCTGCTTGACCTGCTATGTTCATCCAGCCCCATGCTTGTTATCCAATGTCTTAATTTTGCCAGAAATGTCTATATTCTGCATGGAGAGGGAAATAAAAGTTTTATATTGATGAGTAATTTTTCGAGTTATTTTCTGTCTGGGCATGCCTACTATGTACTGGATAAAAGATATCAGTGTCTCACCAGTCTCAATAACAAAAATATCAAGATCAAACACTGTTTAAGAATACCGGGATTGGGTAAATTACTTTGGTGTCCACTCATGCAAAATTGAAAGTCTCATAAGAACACAACAAATGACAGAAGGCAATGTTGATTCTTGAAGGATTCTTGCTTCTTAAATTTTATAAAAATCTAGGAAATGAAGTTCAAAAATGGTTGAATTTGCCTTTGATCAGTTAATGCTGCAAAATAACTTTTGCTAAAAACAAGGCCGAAAATTCTAAAAGAGAAAATGTTAAAAATTGGGTATTTGTAAATAGCTTGCAGGACACTCGGGAAGGTGTTCCAAATTCAGGTCTGATACTCAGGTCCTGCGGAGTGGTGTTCTGCTTCGGCATCTTCATGGATCCGGCCCGGGATTCCTTGAAGCGGCTTCTTTGGTTTCCTCGGTGGCATGGTGGTCCGGCCCGGGATTCGCCGGTTTCAATGTCGGCTTTCTGCAGCAGTGCAGAATGTGGTTCTTGTCTTTTCCTCTACCTTGGGAAGCCATGAGCTGTGAATTGAACAAAAATGGTCTTTGTCTTAACTTTTTTTTGGTGCATGATCTCTGTTATTAATATAGTCGCCAGACTTAAATACTTTGCTGTATTTTTTATAAAGATACAGGTGACAATAAATTCTACACTACTTCTGTACATGGATAAATTACAGCCTGCCCTCCTGTGGTCTGTTATATTATTTCAGCTGTTGCCCTGTTACAGCTTTCCCAGGCTAATGCAACAGAAATTACACTTTATTGAACAGTTTTAAAAGAAACTTGTAAAGACTATCTTCTAAGTTTTTTTGTTGATTGTGGACAGAAATGAGAAAAGGACTGTTTTGAAGAACCAAGGATTGTGGAAAGGACTACAGCACTTTTTTAAAAGCAGATCATAATACTCATTATAATAAGTACTGTTAGCAATGATGTTTGCTCAAGCAGTGGCAAGGTGTTTACTGCAGATGAGCTGAAAGCAGGCGACGTGTATAATGGGAGATTTGGCCGGCAACAAGTAGTTGATTGAGCTGTGGCGTGTTGACCAGTCGAAGACATGCACCGTCTGCACATAACTATCGCTTGCGGGTTTGAATGTTTGATCAGAAGCCATCAGAATTCTGGAAAGGAAGCCATGGCCCTTTCTCTGCAGTAAAAATAAGGAGGAAAGCCTTTTTAAAAAATTTCTTTCCAGTATTTGGGTGCAAGCAGTGGCTTTTCACGCATAAGTAATACGCTTATTATGATAAGTGTGAACTAGTCATTTTGTGCCTCCTGTAAGCAAGTAGAAGTACTTGGAGGAGGATGATTGAGGAACAGCATGTCCTGACAAGCTAAAAGGATCATCTCAGTGAACAAGGATCATTAAACTGTCTTCCCAGTCTTTCCTGTCACCCACAATACCCACGATTTCTTTTTATCCATTCATGTCTGCCTGTAAGGGAGGCACTGTATGAGGGGTTAAAGTTTTAACTAGTAGTGTTATATATCAATGGTTCATAATTATTTGCGGGAACAGGCAGTCCCTGGGTTGTGAACAGGTTCTGTTCTGGAGTCCATCCACAAGCTGTACATAAGTACAGAAAATGTTCATAGGTCAGGTCTTTAAAAATTAAAACCATGTATGGGATCGTGATCATAAGTATGAGTATTTGTAAGTTGGATATTCGTAAAGCGGGAACCTCCATAGCTAGAATCTACTGGTGTATAATAGTAAATATTATTAAGTACAGAAACCTGGTCTGTGGTTTTTGTTAACCTGGATCTAAAAGGTTGTGAAATTGTAGAACTTTTATAAAATCTTTATCTTTAGTGAGGGCTCCAGAAATAGTAAGGTTTGATTTATATCATGCTTTTCTGCTGAGGCAAGTTGTATATAAAAGCCAATCCTTGCCTTCTGGTCCTGAAAACCCACCTCTTTGTTGACAACAGAAGTAGCTACAATTAGTTACTGTATGTCAGAAATCTTCAGGAGAAATTGGCCTTTAACTGACCTCAGACATACTTAAACAACCTCACAGAATCTTGTTTAATTTTACCACAGAGGTAATTTGGTCCATTATGTTTGTGCTGACTCTGGCAAAAGCAATTCACTTAGTGTCAGAGATAGTAGGAACTGCAGATGCTGGAGAATCTGAGATAACAAGGTGTAGAACTGGATGAACACAGCAGGCCAAGCAGCACCAGAGGAGCAGGAAAGCTGACGTTTCGGGTCCAGACCCTTTTTTTTTCTGAAGAAGGGTCTGGACCCGAAACGTCAGCTTTCCTGCTCCTCTGATGCTACTTGGCCTGCTGTGTTCATCCAGCCCTACACCTTGTTATCTCACTTAGTGTCACTTGTGTTTCTCTTTAGCTCTGTAGAGCTTTCCTAAAGACAATTATCCAATTTTACTTTGAAGAGAACAATTGAATCTGTTTCCACCACACTCTCAGGCAGTGCATTCCAGGTTCTAAGCGGTGGAAAAAAGTTCATCCTGTCACTGTTGCCCCCGTTTTGCCAATAAATTGAAAATTCCTTTGGGTCGCAATCCTTCTATCAATGGGAACTGCTTCTCCTGATCTACTACATTCAGACTCCTGATGAGTTTCAGAACTTCTGCCACATCTCCTTTGAATTCTATCAATGGAAAACCACCTTATTTCTTCAATTTGTCTACATAGCTAACATTAATGTTGCCTGCAGCCATTCAAATGCACATTTTCAGCAATCTTTAATGCCTTCAAATCCTTCCTAAAGTCTCACGCTTGGAACTTAGGATCCTATACTCTGGTTGAGGTCAATGTTTGTAACAGGGTCATCATAAGCCTGCTAAAACCACTAATATCTCCTCTCTCTCAATGCTGGTTTGTTCAAGTATATCATAGTCTCCTCCCCTGATTTATACGCCTTCATCTCCCCTCTGTATTGTGAATACACATACAAAGTACTCATTTAAAATCTCAGTATGTCTTCCAGCTGTAAACACAGATTGCTACTTTGGTCCACAATGGGCTCTACTCTTTCCCTGATTATTCTCTTAGGATTTCGGTCCCTAAATGCATAAAAAGAGGCCATTCAGCCCATCAAGTCTGCACCAACCCTCTGAAGACTATCCCACCCAGATCCAGACCCCTGACTCTATTTATGTAACCCTGCATGTCCCATGGCCAAACCACCTAACCTGCACATATTTGAACTGTGGGAGGAAACCCACACAGACATGGGAAGTCTGCACAGTCACCCAAGGCTAGAATTGAACCCAAGTCCCTGGCACTGTGAGGCAGCAGTGCTAACCACTGAACCACCATGTCACTCAAATATACTTATCTACTTCTTTTATATAAAAAGTATATTTATATGCAGTACTTATATACAAATGTACTTCTTGCCTCTAATGTACTTATAAAATGTCTTTGGATTTTCTTTTATGTCAGCCACCAGTGCATTTTCATATCCCCTTTTTGCTCTCCTAATTTCTTTAGTTATCAAATCTCTGGACATTCTTTATTTCCCTAAGCATCTGCTGTTTAGAGTCTTGGGTATCTACTTTACAAGCTCTTTTTCTTATTCAACCCTGTACATCCCTTGACATTCAGGGCTCCCTGAACTTGTTGGTCCCTGACTAGCCTGGTTCTTTTTCTCGACTTGTCTGTGCATAACCCTGTTCTGTACATCCGCTGCAAGTCCCACCCCACTGCCTAATCAATTTTAAACCTCACCAACTACGCTGAAAAATCTCCCTGCAGAGGTCCTGGTCCCATTCCAGTCCACGAGCAATGCATCAGGCTTGTATATGTCCCACCCTGCCCAAAAATGGAATGCCATGATCCAAGAATCAAAAGCACCCTCCTCCTCCTGCTCCAACTCTTCAGCTGAACATTCGTCTGCTCTATCTGCCTATTTCTATATTCACCAGCACTCGACACTGAGAATAATGCAGAGATTACAACTTTTGAGGTCCTGCTTTTGAATCTAACGAGCTACATAAATTCTTATTCTAGGATCTCATCCCTCTTTCTGTCTATGCTGTTGAGTCCACTCCAAACTCTACTCTGACTTTTTGCCCTCCCCCTTCACAATGCCCTACAGCCATTCAGTAACATCCTTGACCTATGTCCCAGGAGGCAAGACAGCATCCTGGAATCATATCTGTGGCAGCAGAAATGCCAGTCTATATCCCTCACTGATCAAGTCTCCAACCACTATTGTTCTCCCACTCAATTTACTCTTCCTTGTGCAGCTGGGCTCTGGCTGCATTCCCCAGAGGAAACATCACTCTTACTGTTTTCCAACACAGAAAAATCTGTGTATCTGGAAATTTCCTGATTACTTGCCCCACCTCCTTTCTTCTGAATGATGGTCACCCATTCCTTCTCTGAACTTCCTTAGGCTAGGAATGACTGTGTCTAAAAACATGCATACCCTTATGGATGTACTGCTGTGCTTCCAGCAATGCTCAAGCTCCAAAACCTGGTGTTCAAGCTGATAAGACCATGGTATTTCCTGCAGACGTGATTATCCAGATTGTCAGGAGCATCTATTATATCCCACGTACTGCAGGTTGTGAAACAAACAGGATCGAGTTCCACTGCCAAACTCTTGTGGATTTTTCATTGCCACACCAGCTGCTGGACACTCTTTCTGGATTACTTCCTCATGATGCTGAATGCAGGAAACTCACTTTTGACTCGGTCAACTGCAAGCGATTATGGAGCATCCTCCTCAAATCTAATTTCTGGATGTTTGGAATTCTCCACCCAAGAGGACGCTAGATAACTGGAAGTATTTCAAGAGGAGGCAGATAGGTTTTTGAAATAGAGGAGTTGACTTCCATGAGGAACTGTCACAAAAGAGGAGTTGAGGACAGGGGCAGATCAGCCATCAGCTTAATGGGGTTGGCTTGAGGGGCTGAGTGGTCCATACTTGCTCCTATTTCTTATATTCTTGTGTTGGGCAGACCACAAGACCTCCAGAACAAATTCTCCACTAAGAATTTTGTTACGGCACATTGTAATAGTCCCATGGACTCACGAGAATCTCGAACCTAAGACCATCCAATTTAGAGAAGAAGTATCAATGAAGGAGCCAATCATTCTGAGTGTCTCTAACAGGCTTAGAAAAAGATTAAGTGCAAACAGAGGAAGTAGTGTGTGAAATTCCAAGAACCCCACTACACTCCTCTTTGAACACCTATCTTAGCTGTGGCAGGGTAGGAGGATCCAGCATTGGGTTTATCACTTCAGGTCCCACAACACAGCAATAGAAGAAAGTAATCCTTGATCCTGAGGGACATTGCCAGAAGAAATATCCATCTGGATTGATCCTGAGTCAATGATGTTAAGCTATTGCATTGGAACAATCTTTATGGAAGAAGCTCATCAAAGCAAGTCTGCAGAGAGTGTTGTAGCTGCCTCCTTTGTAAGTCTAATTTCTTACAAAACTTCTTCTTGTATCAAGACTTTGTATGGAATAGTCTGACTTTAAATTGAGTCTTTGTAGTCCACAGTTTTAGTGAGGATTTGATGGACCACATACTGACTCTATATCCACCAGCAAGGAGGTCCAGGGTAAACACATGCCTCAGTAATTAGTAATCAATGGGAACCTTCTTCGGAATGAATGCATCAGACTCTGTGAATGCATCTATTGCCCCTTGCTGAAACTTCTTGATGACTGATCAGATCTTGATTTTGCAAAAATCACTGTAGCCTGAACAACAACCACATCAAAGGCAAAGATATCTGTGCCTTACTTTACATCTATTGGCTGGATCAATTACCTCTGGCTTTCAAAATATGCCAAAGGACCTTCAACTAGGTGAACCTTCTAACCATTCAGCTTGTGAACAATTGGTATTTTGAAAGAGAAGTACACTAGCATAGAATATGAGAAATTGTAGTGTGGACTTTCTTCTGTGCATGAGATTTGGTGAGATTCTTCCTTTGAATTATCCTCTTTGTGAAGTCATATTCTTTTAGCCTAGCCCTCTTTTCACCTTTAGATTTTTGGCTGACATGCCATTTCTAGTAATTTCCTTTACCCAGGTTAATTTACAGAATGCTACCCACTTCACCCAGAAATTCATGATGTAAGATGGTGTAAGCAGCCAGCACCCAGAATCCACAGTGATATCAAGTACTATCAACCAAACTGCATTAACATAGCACTTTATACTTGACCCCAAACTGTACAAACCTACATGAAGAATTCTATGGTTTTAGAGTTGATTTGTAGCTTGGGTTGTGGATGTTGTGCTTGGTTGGCTCACCGAGCTCGTTCATTGTTTCGCAGACGTTTCATTACCCTGCTGGGTAACATCATCAGTGCAGCTTCTGATGAAGCGCTGTTGTGTTTTCCCACCTGTTATTTAAACTCTGGTGTCCATTGAGCTGGATTACATCATTTCCAGTTTTCCTCCACAGTGGAGTGTATATAGGTTCGAGCTATATGTGTTTATTGATGGCTTTCTTAGTGAAATACCAGGCTTCTCGGAATTCCCATCAGGGTAATGAAACATCTGCGGAATAATGAACCAGCTTGGCGAGCCAACCAACCACAACATCTCTTCCAAATCATTTACGTATTAGAAACAGATCCCTGCAAAGCAGCACTGCTCATAGATCTCCGTTCAGAAAAACATCTTCCACTACTACAAGGTCTTCTGTGACTAAGCCAGTTCTGTATTCATCCTACCAGCTCAGTGTGGATCCCATGTGAATTCACCTTCTGTTACCAACCAGCCAAGAGACCTTAGCAAAGGTCTGGCTAAAGTCTATACAGACAACATTTACTGCTCTGCCCTCCATCATCTTGTCACTTCCTCAAAAGACTCAATCAAGTTTGACACACGACATTCCGCACATAAAGCCATGCTGCCTGTCAAGTCAATATTTTTCTAAACGTGGGTAAATCCTATCCCTAAGAATATTCTCCAACCTTACACAAACCTTTCCGACACATCACCAATCTCAGATTTCTCACTGCCTGCTCTCTATTTCTAGCAGACAGCAACTACAAAAAGTACTTTATTTCTCTCCAGACTCCACACAGTCAGCAAACCTGGCTCCTGAGCAGCCAAGCCTATGTCATGTTTTGAGTTGTGACGTCACCTCCGGAACACTGCCCGAGATTCAGCTTCATCTTCACTGTCGGACCCTGCTCCTCAGCTATTTATCCTGCTACCATGGTTCACTCTCCTTTGCTCTGTTGTTGTTGCTATCACTGCTCAGACCGACCTCCTTTGATCTTGAGATTTGGGCATTACTTGCTGTGCCAGCATTCATTGCTCATCTATTATTTCCCTTGAACTGAGTAGCAAGGGGCAGTTAAGAGCCAACCACTTTGCTGTGGGTTTGCAGACCAAATGAGGATGGCAGATTTTCTCCCCTAAAAGGACATACCAGATTTGTATGCGTAACAATCAACAATTACATTGTTAGACCAGCTTTTAATTCCAAATCTTCCAAAACCGAATTCAAATTTCATCTTGGGTCATGGTGGGATTCGAATCAATTCCCCCCAGAATATTACTTCAAGACTCTGGATTACAAGTCTAGTGACATTACCACAAACTCACTATTTACTAGCTGGTAAATGATTTTTGGCTTCCCCTTTTACTGCTATTCCATTCCCATTCTTTCATTGCCCATCATCTTTTCCTCCTCATTATCCCTCTCAAAATTATTGTACTGGATCTGGTTTTCACTAGAAGAATCAACCTGACATAGAGCATACATTTTTTTTGGTTCATGAAATTCGGTCTCTAAACTTCCACTGACCTTGATGGAATGCATCAAGTCCTTACCACAAAGCATTTCTTTTGTAAATATTACCCAACGTTCTCTCTTCCTTCCTTCTCCCTTGTGGGTCTTTGGTTCTACTTAATCTGGGCTAGATATATTCTGATCCCATTAAAAGTTAGAATATGCTCTACTGGATTTTTTCCCCCGACCTGCTGTGTAATAGTCAACTTGGTTTGAGAAATTAGGAGGGGAGTTACCGCAGAATTCCCAACCTCTGAACTGGTCATGTAGCCACAGTAATTGTATAGGGTTCACTTGTGAGTAACCCCCAAGTTATTTATGGCCAGAGATGCAGCAACTGTGATGCCCTTGAAGTTCAAGGGTGAATTAGTCTCTCTTTTTGGACATGGTTATCGATAGAACACAGATGTAAGAAAAATGTTATTTGTCACTGGATAATCCCAACTTGTATGATGTCACATCAACACAGCCTTCTTCAGGATCCACTGCATTCAACAAAACCATTGTAAGGTCAGAAATAGAGATGGAAGGCAGTTGATTTATGAAACAGTTCAAGATGGCCAGGCTTAGGACACCATATTGAGCATATACTAGAACAACATATAGGGTCAGGGGCTGAGACTCATTACTCTTAATTACGGAGCCTTGTGTTTTGCAGGTATTGGAAGTCCTGCGTGAGACATTTTGCTAAATGAAATAAAGCAATCCAAAGTCTATTCAAAGTATTATAGTCAAACCTTTCAATGAAATTATCTTTGATTTTAGCACCCTCTCAGACATCTATCAGAAACAGAGCTGAATTTAGTGAAGGAGATAATAGGTACTGCAGATGCTGGAGAATCCGAGATAACAAGGTGTGCAGCTAGATGAACACAGCAGGCCAAGCAGCATCATAGGAGCAGGAAAGCTTGACGTTTCGGGCCTAGACCCTGATGAAGGGTCTAGG
>JAHRHZ010000267.1:55523827-55548307 GCA_024137785.1 Ginglymostoma cirratum | reverse complement strand
AGGGTCTAGGCCCGAAACGTCAAGCTTTCCTGCTCCTATGATGCTGCTTGGCCTGCTGTGTTCATCTAGCTGCACACCTTGTTATCCTGAATTTAGTGAAGGTTGAGAGAACAAGAAAGTGGCAAATGGGATGAGTTTCAACTCAAACAAACCTTCATCAGGTCTTTACATGTCATTATGCAATCAATCAGCACGAACATTGCAACCTTACTGAATTTTTAAGAAGAATTGTTGGATATGTTCTAAATATAGTGTTCTTGCCTTGAACTACTTGTGTAATAAACAATTGTGAACACTTTTACTAGTTATGATCAGTTTTGCTCTACACTGATGCAGCTGCAGTATCATTCAGTGGCAAATAGATGTATTCTCTAATGCCGATAATTAGTTCTGTATTGACCGTCAGCATCAGGAAAATAAATTTCATGGGCCAGGACATGGTCAATGCTAATTAATGGCTATATGACACATTTCTGGGGATTGTGGTACCAATCAGGTGCTCGACACAGAAATCAGCATGCGCATTACAAAAACTGCAGCTATTAAGATGAAGCTGAATAAGGGAGTGTGGTGCACAATGACTCACTGAGAATACCAAATTCTAGTCTACTGAGCCAGTTTCCTTATCAATCATCCTCAATAGTAAGAGACCTGGACAACATGTGCTAGACAGGGGTAAAAGGCTAACAGGTTACACCTTCGTTGTCTCAGATGTGATCTTGGCTGGGTAAGGTCACTAGCTGAAGATGTCCTGAAGCATGCCAATTCTATCAGCATGCTCTCATTACAAGGAAAATGTACCTGCATTGGTCTGACTATTTCATCAGATGATGATAGCCATATTCCCAAAAATGTTCTCTCAGATGAATTGGCCACTGTGTCACAATCTGCTGGATGTCTACATCTCCGCTGCAAGGACACCTATTAGCAAGGTAGGATAAACAAACAGCTACCAAAAGATTTGACTTCTAGAAGCTAACTGTTCAGAGGGGTATTTGAAGAGACAGGGGCAACTGAACACTCAGCTGGCTATCAGGGTCCAAGAGAAACAGAACTTTGCATTTTTAAAAACCTATTGTCCTTTATTGCAATGGCAGAGGCTTTCATGCTAGAAACAGAAAATGCTGTCAGGCATTTGTGGAGATCAAGAGTTAACCTTACAGTTCAGTGACCTTTCAGCAAAAGTTTAATAGATTATCCCATATTCATTGTATTTCATGAAAACTAGAGAACTGTTACAAACTTTCAATATCTTCATTTCTTTTCAAGTCCAGCTTACCTTGATGTGGAGTTATTTCACAACAGCAGGATCATGTTCTTTTAAAAACATTATACGCTCACTAGAACTTTACACATCCCACTAAATGATCAGTTACATGAGGAAGAATACTAGTTACCTGGTGCTTTTTGCTGATTTTTATGAATAGACTTCTAATTCTAGATGTCAGACTGTTAGGCATAACCAGTGTTCAGGTGCCCCTGAGGACCATTGTACATTGATACCTGGTGTGATAAAATAATTATTCAAAATGTAGTTCATTCTGTTCGTCAGTTACCAAAAACACAACCAGCAATTTAAAAACTCCATCATTGCTACTGTAACATGAAATTTTCCTTAGCTAGATTTTAATGATCCTTTACCCCAATAGCCAATCATGGGCACGGATTAATCGATTGTGTTGGGCAGCAACCAGCTTTCTAAGACAGCAAGGTAGCAAAATCTTTGCTTAACTGTTTCTGTAGCAAGAACAAGTCAGATCTGAGGCTTTTGATACCGTATGGTGAGTATTTGGAACCTAAATGGGTCTCCACAGATGCAGTCCCAATAAGAAGATTTTTGTTTTGAAAGATACTGGATACTAAAACCCACCCATCCTTCAATGGTGTCTTCATACAGAAATCAAAAAGGGTTAAAAATACAAACAATAGGTGTATAAGACAAATGTGCTAAATTTTCATCCAACATTTAACATCAGTTGAAATTGAAAACTGGGGTGAAATTTTAATAAGTGCTACTATATTGCTAAACAAAATCAGAATCAAGGTAGAGCTCCAAGTCACAACAAGAATGACAGAAAATACATTTAATAGCTCTCAAAATTTAAAAGATAATAAATTCACTGAGAAACACAAGAGACTTTCTATGTTAAGGATCATTGGGAATCAAGTTGGCAACAAGAATAAACCTTTGCTTCAAGCACAGCATTGGCACAAGGCTCAAAAGAAATCAGAGAAAATGACTTTAAAAAATGTCCTGTAATTTCCTCAGATTGCATAGCCAATAACTGCTTGCTGCTGATGAAAGAACAAATCCGACATCAACTATTAGTTGAATAAAAACCAAAAAGAACTGCAGATGCTGTAAACCAGGAACAAAAACAGAAACTATTTTTTTGTTACCAACTATTAGCTGATTTATCTGAACCAAATCTAAAAAAATGAAATCTTTTAAATATTCATTCATGGGGTGTGGGCATAACAAGCTAGGCTGGCATTTATTGCTCATTCCTAATTTGTCCAGAAGGCAGTTAAGAGTCAACCACATTTCTGAGAGTCTGGAGTCACATGTAGGCCAGACCAGGTAATGATGGCAGATTTCCTTCCCTAAAGGAGATTAGTGAAGCAGAAGGGATTTTCTTCAACAATGGTTTTGTGATCATCATTAGACTCTTATTTTTAGATTATTATTGAATTCAAATTCCAAGACCTGCCATGGTGGGACTTGAACCCAGATCCTCTGAATGTTACCTGGGTCTCTGTGCTAACAGTCTAGCGATATTACCACTGGGCCATCGCCTATCCTTGAATGGTGTCATAAATAAGTTGGACTTATGACTCTTTCCTCTTGATTCAATTTATCTCCCTTCAGCAATAAACAAAAATGCAGAACAATTTAGAAAGACAAAGGACATATCCAACACTGACAATCATTGTAATTTGCGTTAAACTTCAGGCGATTTGAAATGTTCCAAAATGTGACCAATTACTGTAAAAATAATTAATTTTGGACAGTTGCCAGGAAGCAAAGAAACAAAAGTAGCAGCAAATTAATCAGAAGTACTGAAACCTTGAGTTAAAGAAATAGTATAATTCAACCAAAGTCAAATATAAGATTACAGTTTTATTTCAAGCTTATAAATTTTAATGAGTCATGAAACTAAAAACATCCTTGTATGTAACAATGTAGACAGAATTATGTTTGAATTACAGATATTAAACTGCAGCATTGAGAAATCAGGTTTTGTCTCAACATTTACAATCTCTTCCCCCAACTCTCATTTTGCAACCAAAAAACGTATTTAGGATAGGAAAAGATTATCTGTAACTACATTGTTTGTAATGTGGAAGAAAGATGTTGCATCATTGAAGCATACTATTGCCAACAAAATATACACCTTCGGGATTTCATAAATTTTAAATACTGTATTTTTTAATATTGTAGATTGCTTTGTTCCAAGTGTGTTTTAGAGACTTGTCAGTCTTAAATAATTTCTATTCCAGTTATTGCCTTCTCTTTATATTCAAGATGGGTCTACAAATCGACCTAGTGTTTATAGAAAATTCTGTGAATAAGTTTCTGAAAATTTACAAAGCTCCTCAAAAAGTTGCTTCAGGAAACTTCCCGAAAATCAATTTAAGAATCAAGATACAGACTTAGTTTATTAGATTACCATGGGGCCACAGTTCCTATGTTTTATTCAATCCGAATGCTCAATCACAAACCTGGGAGAGAGAGAGAGAGAGAGAGAGACACACACATACACACACGCACACACACACGAGCTTAAGTTTCACTTCAAATCCAAATATTCAGATATTTGATCTTACTGATAATTTTCTTTTATAAAATGCACTGCTTATGAGGATGAAAAGTTTCACCCTATTGTTAGATTAACAAACAGCAAGTAATGAAGTCAATTTGTATTGCTCCAAACAGTGAATTAAATAAACATGAAAAGGAGAGACACGATGAAAAGGGTACAAAGTTGCTGCACCCCATGTGTTTTCAGGAGATGAAAGGTGTGATGGACAAGAAAGTGTTTTGAATAACAAAACTATACATGAAAACACTTTTGCTTGTAGTCAACAGGGCAAAAGCAAACTTCTGAGGGATTCTTCATAACTTGATTCCATTTTCTTTACTCTAACTGCATTTAAATAAATCCAAGAAATCGCATGCTTGATGGCAAACCTTTTTGCCCCCTTTTTCTTTCCAGCTGGCTTTCTGAAGGCACCCATATAAACGTGGAAATACAACTGATCCAAGTTGTAGACTTCCATGTTCAATACTCAAATAATTAACTGGAAGCATGCTTCCAACAGAGAGATAGGAAATGCCAGCTTTCCACGATGAATTCTTCAGTAATGGGAAACAATTCAGCAAATCACTTCAGCAATAAAAATAAATCAACTACGTGGTACTGGGCAAAGATCTCCAATGCTTCATTATCCGTTTAGGAAGTCAGACCTACATTAGGCATTCATCCCATATCTATGTCCAATTGAAGAAGCAAAGCTTTTTCCCTTTCTGCTTGTAACCTATTAATAAGAAGTGCAGCTATACAAGTGTTTCACATGCTTTCCTTTCACCCTGTTGCGCAGCCCAGCCTAACCCTGATCCTCCAACAGCATGTAGCAGACAGTCTGGAATTAGCCATACTGAGGAAAAGTGGTGCAAATTATCAAATTGAGTGGAGGATCAGAAAGCTAGGTGCATTAAACCGACAAATGTTGCTATACTACGAAAGCAATTTCACTCTAAAATAAACCTATACAGGTAGTAAGCCTAGAAATACCACAGTGTAAAATATTAAGCTTTTAGCTTAGCTGCAGAAAACTAAGCATTTGTATACACACTGCAAAAAGTTTTAAAATCCCAAGGGTCAGCAAGAGAGTTCTTTAAATTAAGAATGTGTTTAATAAAAACTGTTGATTCCACAACAGGCTTTGTTCAGCATTTATTTGTAGGTGGTTACAAAGATAAGATGGGTAAAAAGATCTGCATCTGATCAGTGAATATACCACTATATTTGTGGTTGAAAAGGTGAAGTCAAACTTTAAGAAGTACTTCATACATTACTGCTGTTTCAGAAGCATACTAAATTGAACTATATGGTGCACTGTGTATTTGACCTAGTACCAGGAATTCTATTACACCAATCACAGATTGCCTTTTACAAAGTTTTCTGGCAGCAGCAAAAAGCTTTAAAATTACATATAACACTTCAAACAGATTTTTTTTGCCGCACTAGTATTTTTTTAAACCCCTTCTTATAAGTGAGCCCAACTATTTCTTCAAAACATCATCTCGGAGCTGATGAGATACGACAAATCACTGACCCATCTGTGACCACTTTCAATGCCTTTTGGTGATCAACAGCACACAAATTTGTAGCAGGAGGAGATAACAACTCCACTTCTTTTGCCCCTGAAATGGGACATATCTGTAAAGTGCTACACCAGCTCAGCTGAGAATAGCAAAATCACAACATGTAAACATCAGTATCAGGCAGTGAAGCCAGAGATGTTACGGTGATAGTGCCCTATGATATAATTGAACAAACAGTAGCTTTTTATAGCTGCACTTGGTGCAATTAGAAAACACATTGTAGATCCTCAACAGAGAAGCAAAAACTTCTTTAAAATTTCAACTGTTGCTCGTAAATTCAGAAAAGTTCTCTCTACAGTCCAGTATTCAAAGTTTTTGATGTTTAAATTAGAAGAGAATAGAATTAAGTTAAACCCCTCACAAGTCAAATAACAATTCTTTAGAGTCTCTGCCTCAAGAGACAGTTCTTTCCAGAGATGCCATTTTAAGCAACAGAAAACAGGAAGAAATGCAGAATGATTATTAATTCATTCATACTCCTCTTCGTCGTCATCATCATCATCTTCAATATAGGACGTAGGAGTTTCCATTCTGGGATCAGAACAATGTGTACCATTGAAACTTCCTTGTGCTTGACTGGTCACTAAGGCCACTTCGGTATCAGTTGGTAAGGCTATTTCATCACTGGCACCAAACGCTCTGAAATTAAAATCATTTATTAAAAGAAATTTTTAAGAGAAAATGAAATTAAAAGAATAAAACAGGTGAGGGGGGTGAGAAGAAGCAGGGAAGAGGAGCAATATACATAATTATTGATAAAGTAGTAAAAGAGTAAGCAGGCAGGGTCCCTGCTGAGTCCAGTTGAATTCAACTAATGGAGGGTTGTTATTTCAAAGCCACAAATTCTTGTTTGAGGCTGTTTTAACTGGCCCATTGGAAGTTAAATACGTTTTCTCTTTTTCACATAATCTGGAAAATTAGTTTCAAACCAAATGGTTATGAAAATTATCTTTCAGTCACAGGAGTAAGCTAATATTAAGTTTCAATAGAACCCTCTGAACATTATTTGTGATAGAGCAAATTACAATGTCAGCTCAGTAAGTTAATTTCAAAATTATCAGAAGCATTTTCATTCAAAAATGTTCAGAAAAATAAACAATGTGTACATAACACTTGAGAATATAGAAGTCATATTACAGACAAAAATAATGCTAAAAGCAAGTTAGACAGTGGAATTTTATAAAGTGTGCCAAGTATATGCATGGTATGTGAAGATGGTCAAATGAAGAACCAGAGCTATATAAAAAAAATTTAAAAGCACTGCCTGGGAAACGATTCTTTTTCAAACTATCACTACTATTTTTGTTTCAATGGTACTTTCATCTTGAGCAAATATTGAGGTGAAATCATTCAGTTGTATGAAGTCAGTTTTTAAAACAATAGGAGATGCAACTAGCTTCCACAGACTTACCTGCTAGATTGGAAGCTTGTCGAAGATGTAGATGCTGCTACTGAACTTGGGCCTGAGTTAACGTTTTGCACTACTTTCGCCATTTCTGTGTAATAACAAAAGAAAATTAGAGCTTTTAAAAAATTGCTATGAATACCATATTAGGGTATTTTAAATTAGCTGCATTTGGCAAAGATTTCCAGAGACTGGAAATTAAAGGAAAATTTGATTTCAAGGAAGCATAAATTCTGGTTGTAGCCAAAAAATTTTAGAAAATCAAAACCAAGTCATCGATCAGGCTACGCTGAGTTGTAGATGACAGCATAAAATTACAAAAGGATATTGATGAACTAGGTGAATAGGCACAATTATAGCTGATGTATTTCAATGTAAGCAAGTGAGAGTTTATCCATTTGAGGGAAAAAGGTTGGATCAGCGTTCTTTCTAGATGGCATGAAGTTAAATCCAGTCGATGGCCAAAGAAGCTTAGGTGTTCAGATCTTTAAAATGTCACAAGCAGGTGCAAAATAAAAATCAAAAAATTGAATGTTGGTCTTTATATCTGGAGGACTAAAATACAAGGACGCAAAAATTATGCTGTACAAAACCCTGGTTAGACCCCACTTGGAGTTCTGAGAACACATCTGGGCACCACATCTCAGGACGGCAATACTGGTCTTGGAGGGAGTACAATGTAGGTTTATAGGAATGATACCTGGGCCCAGGGGTTAAGTTACGAGAGATTCTACAAATTAAGCCTGTTTTCTCTACAATTTAGAAGGTCAAGAGGTGAGCTGATCGAAGTTTTCTAGGTATTAACGAGAAGAGACAACATATACAAAGATAAACTATTTCCACTGGTTGGAGATTCTACAACTAGGAGGCATAACCTGAGAATTAACGGCAGAGATGTTAAAAAGCACACGTACGCACAAGAAGTGGTAGAGCTTGGTTTGAAACTCTTCTAGCTATTCGTTTTAAATCTGAGGTAGCCACATTTTTGTTAAGCAAATGTATTATGGGATATGGGCCAAAGGCAGGTACGTGACTTACAGATCAGCTGTGATCTCACTGAATGGCAGAACAGATTCAAGGGGCTGAATGACTCCTGTTCCCATGCCCTATTGGTATCATTAAAAAAAATTCTTGACGACCAGAAGGTATATCAAAAGCTCAGTTGAGTCCTTGAGTAATATGGGACTTGAGGATTTGAGTTAGAAGGAGACTCTAAAAAAGCTGGGTCATTTTTCCACTGGAACACAGAAGGTTGAGGGGTGACCTTATAGGAGGTTTATAATATCTTGAGGGGCACAGATATGGTGAATTGCAAAGGTCTTTTCCCTAGGGTGGGGGCAGTTAAAAAATTAGAGGGCACAGTTTTAAGGTGAGAGGAGAAAAATTTAAAAAGGGACCCGAGTGGCAACTTCTTCCACACAGAGGGTGGTTTGTATATGGAATGAACTGCCAAAGTGGTAGATGCAGGTACAATTACAACAAGTAAAAAGACATTTGGATTGGTACATGAAAGGAAAGGTTGAGGGATATGCACCAAATGGGACTAGTTTAGTTTGGGAAGCCTGATCCACATGGATAAGTTGGACCGAAGGGTTTGTTTCCATGCTGTATGGCTATAACCAACATGGTTATGATAGATAACTAATACAAAAAATCCTGGAACAGCAAATGTATACAGTCCAATTATGTTCAATATTAAGATTTTTGTGATAAAATGTGGAATTCGGCATTGCTGAACATTGGTCTGTACTTTCTCATCTTCACTTTACATCATGTTCTAACCAGGAAGAGGAGACATGCTCCAATGATTTTCAAAACTGTCCATCACAGCGATTCGTAATATCAATGACTAAAAGCTATTCCCCACTTAATATTGAAATGTGTAAATAAATACATAGGCATGGGTGGGGGGGAAACAGAAAGAAAAACCCTTCAAAGATCAGTTTATCACAAGCTAATATAAAAATGCCAATTCAACAAACTTTGCACTCCCATTCAAACACTGTGTCCTGAGAACAAAGTGTGTCAGTCAATCCTGGAACTCAGCCAAGCAGTCATAACGAGGTCAACTGTAAATATGGATATCTGGCGATCTGTTCAGTTTGTTGGTGACAGTTGCCAGATGGTCTCCTATGAATACTTGGCTGAGCTCGAAGAATATTTGCTTACGTATCTCTGAGCAAGCAATGCAAGCTTAGTGTTTTTTTAAAATTGACATATTTATTAAATTGTAAGAAATGACCTTCCTTCATGTGTTTATTTTTGAATGGCTGCACAATTAAAGGGGGTTAAATGTATAATAGCTTTTGGTCACTATTAGGATTAGTGGCTGCAATTGACACTTTGAGATTGTGAGCTGAGCAGTTTTATCCCCCCCTTTGCCTATAGTATCAGTTTCAGGTGAATTTCAAGGGCTTCAGATTGACTAAATGCTCTGATTCTGTACAGAGTGATATTGGGAGCGCGGATATGGAGAAGATACGGGGAGAATGGTAGAAGCATAGGAAATATGAGTGGCTATGGAGGGGTTGGTGAAGGTCTCAGGGCCTGACAATCATAATTACAACTGGGCTGATGTCCAGTAAATGGAGGCAAGTCCTCAAACTGCGCTATTCACCCACTTCAGACTTGTTCCAGAGGTCTGGACCCAACTTCATCCTACACTTGCTTGCCCGGAATGAAAATGGTATGGGTGGGGACATCGGCAAGAAAGGTCAGCCCCAGCGTTGCTCAAACTGGCCCCAAATTCATTTCCCTTCTTCAGTGAAGAGTGTTGATTCTTTCCTCAACCGTTCATACAGGCAGAATAAAAAAATTCCAGTGGTTAGACCATTACCTCAGTAATGTCAGGGCTTCTATTTCTATATTGGAATTGTATAATGCATCAAGCTCAATCCTGCAAAACCATAGTCACGTAACGTGGGTTTACAGCGATACCAGATTTCTAAAAACTCTGCTGCAGGAATGCAATTACACATCCCTCCTGGCTCTGAACCCATGGGGTCTCCATTGCTGCACTTCAAGTTCAATTTTTAGCTTTCTCTCATTACCTACTATCTTCAGAGACCCATCATGCAAGACACTGCAATGGACAGGTCACTCACCCCTACTCACTGCCTTCTCCATTTCCAGAAATAACACATCATGTTGAATTCTCAACATTAAAACTGGCACATGCTTAAACTTCGTCCAGCAAATAGACACCACACTCTTTACTACCATTGGTACCATCAATCAACTTCAACTAGAGACAAGGTGCAGAGCTGGACGAACACAGCAGGTCAAGCAGC
This sequence comes from Ginglymostoma cirratum, assembly GCA_024137785.1. Lineage (NCBI taxonomy): Eukaryota > Metazoa > Chordata > Chondrichthyes > Orectolobiformes > Ginglymostomatidae > Ginglymostoma > Ginglymostoma cirratum. The sequence continues at coordinate 55,538,223 of JAHRHZ010000267.1, read as the reverse complement.
ATCAGAGGAGCAGGAGAGCTCTCCTGCTCCAATGATGCTGCTTGGCCTGCTGTGTTCGTCCAGCTCTGCACCTTGTTGTCTCAGATTCTCCAGCATCTGCAGTTCCTACTATCTCTGAAACAATTTTCACCCCCTCAACATCAACTAGAATAATTTTTCTGGCTGGCCTCTTAGGCTATACATAGCTAAGTCAAAAACATTCTAAAACCAATTCTCTCCATCACATCTGAGCTAACATATGTTTTTCACCTCCAAAAATATTTCCATCTCCACTCCCATCTTTCACCTTCTAATATGAAAACTACAATGCATTCTTTTAGTGCTTGAAAGATTTCCTGGTTGAACATTTGCTTTACAACCTCTAATAGGTAGAAACCTTATGATGCATTGCACTACACCTGGTCATGGTAAAGTTCTGCTGGTCTCTCATGTTTCGAGACTTAATTCAAGATTCATTTTCTAAACCTGAAATACTTCCTTGGCTTCACCCCTCCTTTCAATGGTTGAACACACTAATACAAAGCCATTTCTCATTCCTGCTGTTACTGCTACACCATTACTACCGACAGATGGGTCAGCTACACTGTCACCACCCCAGATTCTTTCCTCAGCACCTCCAGCAGAATTCCACCCAGAAACATCTTGAAAAGCTATCAGTCCACCCTGATGAAACTGCACCCTTCCACACTATCCCAGTGTTTGAATGATCCCTTAGTTTAGGAAAAAAATCTTGACGAACTGAAATTCAAACATTTCAAAAAATTAAAACTGTGGTGAAAATTTGAAATTAAGTAAAGGCTATTCCTTTAGCCCTGAATGCAATACCCTGGGACACAAGCAACTATTTTTTTTTAAATTTTAAAGGAAACAATTTATATACATTGGGAACTAGTTATAGAACAAGATGTTTAAACTTAGAGAAGGCCTATTGGTTCACGCTTAGTCACCAAAAGAGAAACTCAGCTAGTCCCATTCCTCCACCTTATCCAGTACCCTTGCAAATTTTCTCTTCAATTACCCAATTCCCTTTGAAAACCATGACTGAATTTGTGTTCAGCACTGTCAGGCATTTCAGATTATAACCACTGCTGTAATGAAAAAAAATGTTCCATCCTATCTGGAAATATTACACAAACCCTTCACATCTTTCCAAAAACGTGGTGCCCAGAACCAACTGGAATTTTCCAGCTGAGGTCAAACATTGTTGGACAAAGTTTTATCATAGCTTTCTTGCTTTTGTATTCCATTTCCACGTTGATAAAGCCTGGGTTTCCATATACCATTCCTAACATGTTCAACGAGGAACACGCTAAGGTTTTTTTTTTTCTATTCATAAACAGGATTGCTGCACAGTGGCTCAGTGGTTAGCACTGCTGCTTCACAGCGCCAGGGACCCGGGTTTGATTCTGGCTTCGGGCAACCGTCCATGTGAAGTCTGCACATTCTCCCCATGTCAGTGTGGGTTTCGTTCAGGTACTCCAGTTTCCTCTCACAGTCCAAAAAACATGCAGGTTAGGTGGTATGACCATGCTAAATTGCCCACAGTGTCCCGGAGGGTGCAGGCAAGGTGGGTTACTGACATGAAATGCAGGGTTACAAGGATAGAGTAGGGGTGGGGTCTAGGTGGCATACTCTTTGGAGGGTCGTTGTATACTTGATGGGCTGAATGGCCTGCATCCATACTGGAGGAATTCTATGACAAGTCTACTGTTATGTGGCTTTTTGGAGGCTAACAGTCATGAAATGGGACATGGTCAATTACAGAAACTGCCTTAGGAGACTTGGAATCAAAACACAGCACAGAGTGATTAATGTATCACCATTTCACACCCAGCTGCCCCAACCACCCAAAACAGAAGACTCAAAAGAATTAATCCTGAATTATGCAAAAGTTTTGCATGTTGATTCTTGCCATGTGCAGCATTAACCAGAGTTATCGTTACACTATCCACGAACTATAGATAATTAAGTAACCAGATTTCAATACTATGTAACTACTCAGTAAAATGAAGTTCCAGTGTCCGTCCTTCCTTCCTCTCTGCAAGTAGGCTGAGCTCTTTTCTGGCACTTGTAAAATAATGCGATGGACACCATGAATAAATCACATCCCCTTCCATTTTACCTATGACATATGGTTCCAGTACGTGGGGTACTAGACTCTTAGCCATCTTCAACTCATCAGCAGAACAGCCACCAGACTCCAATCCAAAAGCCATTCGCATTCTCTTAAGAATTTCAATGTCATCATGGATTTCAAATGTATTATCAAAATTAAAAAAATATTCAAACCTGTGAAGAAATGTTATAATGTTGAATTTTTCACTTTGCAAAGTTTGAAGTAATATCCTAAGATAGAGATCACATCAGCTTTTCAAATATTTCTGACATCATATCCACTCCCAAAATTCTTTAAAATTTAAGATTAAAATAATTGTGTTTGGCTAGTCTGAACATTTTAAAAGACAACTAGACTGGAGGCCTGTGACCAGCAGTGTGCCACAACGATCGGTGGTGGGTCCACTGCTTTTTGTTATTTATATAAATGATTTGGATGTGAACTTAGGCGGAATGGTTACTAAGTTTTCAGATGACACCAAAGTTGGTGGTGCACTGGACAGTGAAGAAGGTTACCTCAGAGTAAAACAAGACCTTGAACAGATGGGCTCATGGATGGCAAATGAAGTTTAACTTACATAAATGTGAGGTGCTGCATTTTGAAAGGCAAATCAGAATAGGACTTATACACTTAATGGTTAAGGTCCAGGAGAGCGTTGCTGAACAAAGACCTCGGAGTGCCGGTTCATAGTTCTTTGAAAGTAGAGTCACAGGTGGACAGGACAGTGAAGGTAGTGTTTGGCATGCCTGCCTTTATTGGTCAGTGCACTGAATACATAAGTTGGAAGGTCATGCTGCAGCTGTACAGGACATTGGTTAGGCCGCTTTTGTCAGGGTTGGAGGGTTTGAGCTATGGAGAGAGGCTGAACAGGCTGGGGCTATTTTCCCTAGGGTGTCGGAGGCTGAAGGGTGACGTCATAGAAGTTTATAAAATCATGAGGGGCACGGATAGGGTGAATAGCCAAGGTCTTTCTCCAGGGTAGGAAGTCCAAAAATAGAGGGCAAAGGTTTAAGGTGAGCGGGGAAAGATTTAAAAGGGACCTAAGGGGCAACTTTTTCATACAGAGGGTGATGTGTGTATGGAATGAGCTGCCAGAGGAAGTGGAGGAGGCTGGTACATATCCAACATTCAAGAGGTATCTGGATGGGTATATGAATAGGAAGGGTTTAAGAGCCAAATATGGGCCAAATGCTGGCAAATGGGACAAGATATTTGGTCAGCATGAACGAGTTGGACCAAAGGGTCTGTTTCCATGCTGTACAGGTCTATGACATTAAGATTGTAAGAGTTATTGCGGAAGTCTTCTAAAATGATCAATTTACGTACATTTAATCGGCCTATTAATCTTGAAGGAGGCTATATTTCACATGATATGATGGCACATCCTATCAGGATTTCAAATATAACCTATGTGATTAATGGTTTTAACATTAAATGAATCCATATTAAATTTTTCACCAATACATGTCCCTGTTATTTAAAAAAAAGCAGCGCTAGTAAAATTTCAATTAAAAATAAAATAATTTAATGCTTTAAAAGCAAACATTAACCTGTGTTCCAAATCTATGATCAGACTCTACCATTTATTTTGTTATCCTTACTAGTTATATCACAAGGTATGAGTCACAGTATCTTGCAGTTTGATAGGGTAGGTATTTTGAGAATATAATTTTTCATGTAATCTAATTGATGGAATAACAAGTTTGCTCATCAAACATAACATGGTCAGTTTTGAACTACTTACTTGTCAGGAGAGATGCTGCAGTCTATGATTGTTTTTTTGCTGGTGTTGACTAAAATGAAGGGCAGTTGAATTGCAGTATTAGGAGGAGGAACCCTCCCAGACTGTTGTTCTACAAGGCGATTTCGCTGAACCAGGTTCTTAAAGGCAATTTGCTGCAAAACACAAATAACTTGTAATTTAACTTCCGTTATGTACTCAATAAATGATTATAATTTTACGTGCATTTACTATGCCTCTCTTCTTTTTCTCTCGAAAGCATCCAACCTTTCAAAAGGATAACTACTGATCAGGACTCAAAGGGAATTCCCATTTCTTCTTCAAAAAGTGCACTATGATCTAGCCATCTGACACAAATGCAAAAATTACCCCGGAATGAAAGCAGGCACTTAAGAAAATCTCTGACGTAATGTGAAATCTTCTGTACAACTCTCATTGCATTAACACTATTAAAAATATTACAGTAAAGAAGTAAGCTAGGCAAGATTTTTGAAAAAAATACATTTACCCATCATGTGGATGTGTGTAGCAGGTATGAAATACTGCAAGATGTTTCATTTTCTTTACATTTTATTTTACCTGCAGCAGCAACTCCTTAAGTTGTGATTGCTTCTGTTTAATCATCTCCATTTTCTTTCGTTTCTCCATCTATTTACAAAAATTAAAAAGAAGTCTATCATTAGCTGCAAACTACAGACCACAATAAGCAGTGCTTGTAACAAGGTAATACATCTCGAGGAATATCACTGGAGCATCATCAAGCATCATTTGAAACTGAGCCACGTAAGGATTTACTAGGAGAGGAGCATTTTAACAGAGTTAGAGAATCTTGTGTAACTTAGAGACAAGACAGCCCTGTGTGTAGCTGGAAATTCAGGTGTTTTTCTCAAGCCAAAAACTGGAATCCAATGGGTCTTCCAAAGGCACTGAAGAAAATTAACTGAAAATTACTGGCCTTCAGTCACTCAAAATGTACATAGCAGGCCTAACAGATGGAGACTGGGCAGAATAATCAGGAAGGGAAAAAAGGTAGTTTACTGGCAATAGGGAAAAATCAAATAAAAACGTAGATGAACTGCACAAAATAATTCACAGATGTTAACTGTTTAGACCAGAATTACAGAACTTGTTCCAAATGGAACAGCCTCTTGCATCAGTCTTAGCACACCAATTTAGGTCCCCACATACTGGATGCTTGCAGGATGGCTTTTTGGAACAGCTTGTGATGGAGCCCACAAGGGAGCAGGCTATTCCGGACTTAGTGCTATGTAATGAGCCAGACTTTATAAAAGATCTTAAAGTAAGGGAACACTTAGGAGGCAGCGATCATAATATGGTAGAGTTCAGTCTGCGGTTTGAAAGAGAGAAGGCAAAATCGGATGTAATGGTGTTACAGTTAAATAAAGGTAATTACTGGGGCATGAGAGAGGAACTGACGAAAATCAACTGGAAGCAGAGCCTAGCAGGGAAGACAGTACAGCAACAATGGCAGGAGTTTCTGGGTGTAATTGAGGACACAATACAGAGGTTCAGCCCAAAGAAAAGAAAGATTATCCAGGGGAGGATTAGACAGCCATGGCTGACAAAGGAAGTCAGGAAATGTATCAAAGAAAAAGAGACAGCCTATATAGTGACCAAGAGCACTGGGAAATCAGAAGATTGGGAAGGGTACAAGAACAAACAGAGGATAACAAAGAGAGAAATAAGGAAGGAGAGGATCAAATACGAAGGTAGGCTAGCCAGTAATATTAGAAATGATAGTAAAAGTTTCTTTCAATACATAAGAAACAAACGAGAGGCGAAAGTAGACACTGGGCCGCTCCAAATTGATGCTGGAAGGCTAGTGATGGGAGATGGGGAAATAGCTGAAGAACTTAGTAAGTATTTTGCGTCGGTCTTCACAGTGGAAGACATGAGTAATATCCCAACAATTAAGGAGAGTCAGGGGGCAGAGTTGAGTATGGTAGGCATTACAAAAGAGAAAGTGCTAGAAAAGCTAAAAGGTCTAAAAATTGATAAATCTCCTGGCCCCGATGGGCTACATCCTAGAGTTCTGAGGGAGGTGGCTGAGGAAATAGCAGAGGCGTTGGTTGTGATCTTTCAAAAGTCACTGGAGTCAGGGGAAGTCCCAGATGATTGGAAAATCGCTGTTGTAACCCCCTTGTTTAAGAAAGGATCAAGACAAAAGATGGAAAATTATAGGCCGATTAGCCTAACCTCGGTTGTTGGTAAAATTCTAGAATCTATCGTTAAGGATGAGATTTCTAAATTCTTGGAAGTGCAGGGTCGGATTAGAACAAGTCAGCATGGATTTAGTAAGGGGAGGTCGTGCCTGACAAACCTGTTCGAATTCTTTGTAGAGGTAACAAGTAGGTTAGACCAGGGAAACCCAGTGGATGTTATCTATCTAGACTTCCAAAAGGCCTTTGATAAGGTGCCTCACAGGAGGCTGCTAAGTAAGGTGAGGGCCCATGGTGTTCGAGGTGAGTTACTGGTGTGGATTGAGGACTGGCTGTCTGACAGAAGGCAGACAGTTGGGATAAAAGGCTCTTTTTTGGAATGGCAACCAGTGACAAGTGGTGTCCCGCAGGGTTCAGTGTTGGAGCCGCAGCTGTTCACTTTATATATTAATGATCTGGATGAAGGGACTGGGGGCATTCTGGCGAAGTTTGCCGATGATACGAAGGTAGGTGGACAGGCAGGTAGTACGGAGGAGGTGGGGAGACTGCAGAATGATTCAGACAGTTTAGGAGAGCGGTCCAGGAAATGGCTGATGAAATTCAACGTGAGAAAATGCGAGGTCTTGCACTTTGGAAAAAAGAATACAGGCATGGACTATGTTCTGAATGGTGAGAAAATTCATAAAGCCGAAGTACAAAGGGATCTGGGAGTGCTAGTACAGGATTCTCTAAAGGTTAACTTGCAGGTTGAGTCTGTGATTAAGAAAGCGAACGGAATGTTGTCATTTATCTCAAGAGGGTTGGAATATAAAAGCAGCGATGTGCTTCTGAGACTTTATAAAGCTCTAGTTAGGCCCCATGTAGAATACTGTGCCCAATTTTGGGCCCCACACCTCAGGAAGGACATACTGGCACTGGAGCGTGTCCAGTGGAGATTCACATGGATGATCCCTAGAATGGTAGGCCTAACATATGATGAACGGCTGAGGATCCTGGGATTGTATTCATTAGAGTTTAGAAGGTTGAGGGGAGATCTAATAGAAACTTACAAGATAATGCATGGCTTAGAAAGGGTGGACGCTGGGAAGTTGTTTCCGTTAGGTGGGGATACTAGGACCCGTGGGCACAGCCTTAGAATTAGAGGGGATCAATTTAGAACGGAAATGAGGAGACATTTCTTCAGCCAGAGAGTGGTGGGCCTGTGGAATTCATTGCCATGGAGCGCAGTGGAGGCCGGGACGTTGAATGTCTTCAAGGCAGAGACTGATAAATTCTTGATCTCGCAAGGAATCAAGGGCTAAGGGGAGAGTGCGGGTAAGTGGAGTTGAAATGCCCATCAGCCATGATTAAATGGTGGAGTGGACTCAATGGGCCGAATGGGCTTACTTCCACTCCTACGACTTATGGTCTTATGTGTGCTATGCTTTGTGAAGAGAACTCTTACCTCTAGATTCTGGCACTCTTGAGCTGAGTTTGTAGGAAGTCCTATCCACTTGATTTCCTTCTTCTCTTTGGAGATGATATTCATTGCCATGAGCACATTCAAGGCATCATATACACGACGTCTTATATTCTTTTGATCATAACCCTGTTGTGAATGAGAAGCTGTACAATATAATACCAAATACAATTGCAATTTGCTCCAAAGTAAAAGTATTCCAATGGACAACTAATTTCATTAAAGTCATATTGAGGAGTCAGTTATGTCAGCCTGCTATGGTTACATACATGCTCTTCACAAAACAGCTACCAGAGAAGAGCCGAATAGAATCTTTAATAATAAATGGAAGGAACTTGAACGGGTTCTTAGTTGAACAGTGTGGAAAATGGAACTTGGCTACTCTTATCTGCACAGCAGAGAGTCACAGAGAGGGGCTAATTACAAAACAAAAATGTACAACTTCCAGCTGCCCAAAATCTGAGTGCTTGAAGGAGGAACAGAAACCATCCCTCATCTTTGACATGTTGCATTGATTGTTTCAGCAACATCCCTTCATCCAAACTCAAAAATGAAAAAATAAACAAATTCTTAATATCTATCATGAACATAGTGGCAAATTATAAGATTAGTAATCCAGGGGTCCAGACCGATACTCTGACTCAATTAAATAAAATTGGAATCAACAGCTAATCATCAGTAATGGTGACCATCAAACTACTAGACTATTGGGAAAAACTATCTGTCAGACTTTGGACAGGTGAAAAAGTGATACATGTTCTGTAATGAGCAAACAGCATAATCATGTAGTATTAATCTTAGTGAGAAATGTATTAATAAAGTCATAAATATTTAAAAATACAAACTTTCCATGTAACAATTCTAAAGGGCTCAACAGGTAGTGTTTTCATTCCCAAATGAGAAATAGGTACTCTTTCATTTATTTCATAATATAATTAGGGGCTTTGTGAAGCATAAAACAATGAGATAAAAATATTTTTCCAAACTGGACAAAATTATGAGCAGCACAACTAGAATTTAAACAGCTTACTATATTTAATAATAATTTCCACACCACAATAACCAATCATATTCCAGATTGGCAGCATAGCAACTAATGGTGACAGGTGCGTAAAATTATAAACAGATAGATACTCTGAGTGGGCAAAATTGTAGCAGATGGATTTCAAAGCAGGAGGGGCACCCTTTTTGGTCACAAAGTAAAACAGATTAATTGCTTTTTAAATTGCAAACATCTGGGAACAGTGGAGATCCAAAGAGACTTAGTGGTCTATGTATGCAGATCATGAGAATGTGCAAAGAAAAAAAAATCAAAAACTTCAATGGGAAGTTGGCCTTTATGCTTTAAGAGGGACAAATATAAAAGCGAGAAAACTTAACTGTTAGACAAAGTTCTGATTAATAAAATTCTGCACTTTTCTAGCACTCAACATGATCAACAGGCATCTCTATATGGCTTAAAGCCAATGACATACTTAAAAGAACTCACTGCTGTAGGAGATACAACAGTCAATGTGTGCACAGAAAATTCCTACAACAGGGCTTCTCAATCGAGGTCACCAGTTGAAATTTTGGTGTCACGAGGTCGTAAGCAGCAATGGCCCTTACACAGCTCCTCCTTCTCATTTCTGTTGTCTATCCCGTACTCTCATGCGTGCTCCTATCCGCAACCTGTTCTCAGCTTTTGCAGAGGGACTGTTACAATTTTCAAGCCTCTAAATGGCATCATAGTGGGGAAAATGTTTGACAAGCATTGCCTTTCAAGCAGCAGCATGATAATGACCGATAATCTGTTTGTTGAGATGTTGGCTGATATATAAACATTGCTAGGATGCCTGGGATAATTCCCCTGCTCTTCAAAAAATCTCTAAAGAGGTCTGTTACAGCCATTTCAGGAGGAAAACACAGCCTTAGTTTAATGTTTTATCTGAAAAGCATTTCCATCAGTGCAGCATTTCCTTTGTACTACACTGGAGCTGCACCTTGATTTTGGTGTTCAGGTTCTGAGTAGGATTTGAATCCAAAACCTCATGAATGAAGGTGCTACAAACTGATCAATGCTGACTCTTTACTGGCGTTGCAAGCTGCAGTGCAGGAACCTACTGCAGATTTAAAAAAATGAAACCAGTGCTCCAAGTGTTCATTATGAGTAGAGCAGCAGATTTCATAAACTGGACTTTATATTCCACGCAAGATAGAAAGTGTTCCGATTCATTTTGTTTCGGATTGTGTAGTGTTTTTGAATAGTGTAGTTGAAAAGAGAAAATTTCCACTGCTGGAGGAGTCCAGGACAAGGTTCATGACACTGAATTGAAGTTAGAGTTAGGCTAGCTGGGGAAGTGGTAGAAGTCTGTCAATCTTTCCCTCAAAAAGCAGCAAATATTAGCTCAATTTACAATTTCAATTCTAAGACTGATTGATCTTTGTTAGCCAAAGGTGATAAAGGATAGGAAGCCATTGAACGTCGGTTGAATTAGGACACAAAATAACGACAACCTCACTGAGCAGCAGAACAGATTTGAAGAGTTGAATGGCCCACTGTATTTCTTACACTCAATCAATCTGATGAAGCTTACTAAACTAAATTTTGAAAGTGAAGCAATCCCCAAAAGAAAATCAATAGGTAACAGTATACACAGAATGAATTACTAAACTGTACTTGGAAAGAATTGAAAATCTGCCAAATGTACTTTTCCTTCAAACACAGAAATTGGAGAAACTCATATTACTCTCTCAACTGCCTTAATTTGGTTTAAAGGTACAGCAAAGTTACCACTAATTGAAGTTCAAGGATGTAAACTGTTGGCTTACAAAGTGACATGAAATACATTGAGATGAAAATTCAAATAATACAAAAAGGCTTGGGTATATTAGGAACACAGATTTTTACCACTAGACAACTTCTATTACATAGGTCACACAAGCCCTCTAGTGGAAGGATTTAAATGCGGCAATAGTAAGCTTGAAAACAATTAATCATGCATCATCCACATTGGGCCATGAGGTGGAGGTGCCAGCGTAGGACTCAAGTGTCAGAAGTCACATGACACCAGGTTATAGCCCAACAGGTTTATTTGAACTCACAAACTTTTGGACTGTAGCCCTTTCATCAGGTGTGCCCATCAACAGAAAAAGATACCATCATGAAACAGATCTTCCTAATTTGTTCTTAACTGCATACGCTTAATTTATGTCCCCTTGCAGAAGTTTTCTTCCAGCTTTAATATTGCACATTACTATCATAATTTGTTTTCTCACTGGGCAGGGTGAGATTACAAATGACTTAAGAAGAAATATTTTCTTCCTATTCTGATTACTCAGGAGTAGCACCTTAATTCCTGATCATCTATTTAACAGTTTGAAAGGTAACTGATAAACCCCTCCAGGTGAGGCAATTCAACAATTGGGAAGATTTTGGTTTAGAGTTAAAAACTATTTATGTTACACAGTTTGCTCATTTCCTTTAAAAGATATTGTCACAATTGTTCCCTTAGGGAGGGAATTCCAGGATTTTGAACCTGTGACAGTGAAGAAATGTTGATATATTTCTAAGATAGAACATAGAACATAACAGCGCAGTACAGGCCCTTCGGCCCTCAATGTTGCGCCGACCTGTGAAACCAATCTGAAGCCCATCTAACCTACATTATTCCATTATCATCCATATGTTTATCCAATGACCATTTAAATGCCCTTAAAGTTGGTGAGTCTACAACTGCTGCAGGCAAGGCATTCCATGTCCTGACTACTCTCTGAGTAAAGAATCTACCTCTGACATCTGTCCTATATCTATCACCCCTCAATTTAAAGCTATGTCCCCTTGTGCTAGCCATCACCATCCGAGGAAAAACGCTCTCGTCGTCCGCCCTATCCAATCCTCTGATCATCTTGTATGTCTCTATTAAGTCATCTCTTAACCTTCTTCTCTCTAATGAAAACAGCCTCGAGTCCCTCAGCCTTTCCTCATAAGACCTTCCCTCCATACCAGGCAACATCCTGGTAAATCTCCTCTGCACCTTTTCCAATGCTTCCACATCCTTCCTATAATGCGGTGACCAGAACTGTATGCAATACTCCAAGTGCGGCCGCACCAGAGTTTTGTACAGCTGCAACATGACCTCACGGCTCCGAAACTCAATCCCTCTACCAATAAAACCTAACACACCATACGCCTTCTTAACAACCCTATTGACCTGGGTTGATAGGATACCATAGGATGGTGAGGGGCTTGGAAGGGTACTTGCAGGTGGTGCTGTTCCCATCTATCTGCTGCCGTGGTTTTTCTAGAGAGAAGTTGTCATGAGTCTGGAATGTGCTGTCTAAAAGACCTTTGGTGAATTTCAAAGTGCATCCTATAGGTAGTAAACACTGCTGCTGAGTGTCAGTGGTCGAGTGACTGAATGTTTGTGGATATGGTGCCAAATAAGCGGGCTGGTTTGTCCTGCATGGTGTCAAGCTTCTTGAGTGTTGGTGGAGCTGTACTAATCTAGGCAAGTGGAGACTATTCCATCACACTCCTGACTCGTGCCTTGTAGATGGTGGACAGGGTTTGGGGAGTCAGCTGGTGAGTTACTCATTGCAGTATTCTTAGCCTTTGAACTGCTTGTGTCACCACTGTAAATGTTTGGCAAAACCAATCCAGCTTGTGGTCAATGGTAACCCCACAGATATTGATAGTGGGGGATTCAGTGATGGTAACACCATTAGATTCTCTCTTATTGGAGATGGTCATTGCCTGGCATTTGTGTGGCGCAAATGTTACTTGTTACTTTTCACTTTAAACCTGGACAATATCCAGGCCTTGTTGCAATTGGACATGGACTGCTTCAGTATCTGAGCAGTTATAGTCACAGAATCATACAACATGGAAGCAGATCTTCTGACCAACTTGTCCATGCCGACCAGGTTTCCCAAACTGAACTAGTCCCATTTGCCTGCGTTTGGGCCATACCCCTGTAAACCTTTTCCATCCACTTACCTGTCCAAATGTCTTTTAAATGTGGCAAATGTTTGCACATCCCACTTCAAGCCTTATGATAGAGGCACGGTCATTGATAAAGCAGCTGAAGTTGTTTGGACCTAGAACCTACCCTGAGAAGCTCCTGCTGAGATGTCCTGGAGCTGAGATGACTGACCTCCAGAAACCACAAATATTTTCTTATGTGCCAGGTACAACTCCAACCATTTGGACAGTTTGCGTCCTGATCCCTATTGACTCGTGTTTTAATAAGGCTCCTTGATGCCACACTTGGTCAAATGAGGCCTTGAAATCAAAGGCTGTCACTCTCACATCAGCTCTGAAATTCTGTTCTTTTGCCAATGTTTAAACCAAGGCTGCAACGAGGTCAGCAGCGGAGAGGCCCTGGCACAATCTAAGCTGGATACCAGTGAGCAGGTTAGGTGGATTGAAAGCACTGTTGATGACACCTTACGTCACTTTATTAATGATCAAGAGTAGACTGATGGGGTTGGGATAGTTAGATTGTGTACACTACATTATACGAAAAATGTGAATGGAATGGAGGGAGTGCAGCAGTAATTTACTAGAATGGTTCCTAAGTGTGAAAAACTTCAGCTGTGAGGATAGACTGAGCAATATGAGACTGCTCTCCCTGGACAGAAGGCAGATCTGGACAGGAGTCTGAAGATGTGCTGGACAGATTAGATAGGGCAACATTGCTTCAGCTTGTAAATAAAAACAAGACTGAGACGGCACAGATTTAAAGTGATATGTAAATGAAACAAGGACGATGTGAGAAAACACTTTTTCCACACAGCATGTTTTAGGGTATGAAATACACTACCTGGAAATGTGGTCAAGGCAGGTTCAGTTCAGGCATTCAAGCAGGCACTGATGATAGACTGAATGACCTCCTTGTGTGTATCATAATAATTCTGGGATTCTGTATTACCCTCCAAAATTATGAGCCATAGGCATAGTATAATATCATTGCTGCATCACAGGCCATTACTGTCCAGGCCACTCTTTACTATTTCCACGTTGATCAGTCTATTCACCTAAAATGCCATGCGAAATAGCTATTTGCATTAACACATTCAAACATATCCAACATGTTTCCGCACACAGCTATACGGAATCTTCGACAGGAATAAAGCATCAAATGGACACTACTCTCAAAGTCACATAAAACCAACGTTTTCAGTGTTTTAAATGCTATGGACAACAGTTTGTCTCATTTTTAAAATTTCCACTGATTTGCACACAAATTCATTAGTCCTCTCCCTTCATTTTTCAGCAATGTCACTTCTAAATGAGCTTCTGATTAACAGATATTGACTATTCTTTCCAGCAGAGTCCCATTAGTTCAAGATAATAACAAGGAATTATCCATCTTCATATGTTGGCCGTACACTTTAAAGGGTTACAATTTTAAAAACATTTCTTGAATTACCGAGTTCAAACATACCAACTCAAGCACTTTCTTCTTTCTTTTGGCGGGGGCGGGGGAGACCACATATTTTCATTAGACTGGATAAGCAGAAAGCTGATTCCACCTTCAAACAATTCTGCATTCTGTTGAGGAGTTTCCACCCATTTTAACTCTACTTTTACTGTCAATTTCCAATTCAAAATATTGATCTTCTCAGTTAATTCAACATTTTTTTAACCTTTATTTCATAGTTCGAATGAATCAGTTGGTCACACCTGCTTCTGGGTTCCTCACCCTTCAACTCTTTACCGCAGACTCAAATTCAGCAGTCCATCATCAGTCCCTTAAATTCCTTAGGTTGTTCTAACAGCGGACACTGTCATACATAGAAATAGTAGGAACTGCCGATGCTGGAGTCTGAGGTAACAAGGTGTAGAGCTGGATGAACACAGCAGGCCAGGCAGCATCAGAGGAGCAGGAAAGCTGACATTTCAGGTCTGGACCCTTT
>JAHRHZ010000267.1:55473302-55523427 GCA_024137785.1 Ginglymostoma cirratum | reverse complement strand
TGATGTTGCCTGGCCTGCTGTGTTCATCCAGCCCTACACCGTCATACATACTACTTTCCTATTTTCCTGGTCGAAACATCTGCTACTTTTTAAGTCTTTCTGCTTTTTAAGCCAGGTCAGCCAGTGAATTGTACGTCAATCACCAACATGAACTCAACAGCACAAGAACAAAAATACTGCAGATGCTAGAAATCTGAAGTAAAACAAAAACAAATGCTGAGGAAGGGTCACTGGACCCGAAATGTTAACTCTGTTTTCTCCTTCACAGGTGCTGCCAGACCTGCTGAGCTTTTCCAGCAACTTTGCTTTTGTGATAGAAATACTCAGTCCAGGCAGCATCTGTGAATCTAAACCTTGTGCTCTTTGTTACACACCTAATTCAGCAACAGGTAATGATTCAATTTAGTTTTACCCACACTATTGCAATGTAGTCCACACTTCTCTCTATTTAGTTAACCAAACTTTAACTACACTATTTGATGGGCTCAAGTCAACTTGTTCAAAGTCTGTAGAATGGAAGAATAAAATCCAACCTCTCCTCTGTTGCTGCTCCCTTTGTCAATCAACAAAAGAATTGTGTTGAGGAACAATATTCAAATGGTCCTTATATTATACTTGCAAGACATTTTCACTGAACATCTTATTTATTTCACAATCTTGTCCATTGTAGAGTGTCTGCCGCATAAATATATCACTACCATTTTATATATCCAGATTTATTAAAATACCAATGCTTTGTAAAGTTTTTGTGAATAAAAACAATACAACTACTTTTGAAATTCTAAGTATCATAACTGTCTTACTTCATCAGAGCCAGATTCCTGGTTATTGGTGTTACTGAATTCTGCCACGAGCTCATCTGCCACCTCATTGTAGGTAGTTGTTCCTTTCTGCTGCACCTTCTCACAGACCTTCATTGAGAAATGTCGCAGTCCTTTGCCGTTTTTTTCGCCCTTTTTATTCCTTTTACTGAAAAGTAAAAGGTTTTTGTTTTAAAAACTGTGTAATAAATAGTTACGAAATGTAGATATCAATTTACATTTACATTGCACTTTTAAATATGGGAAAAGGTGTCAAGGAGCTTCACAACAGCAATATCAAGCAAAATTTGACACCAAGCCACAAAAAGGCAGGTAACAGAAAACCTGGTCAGCAGAACAAGTATTAAGAAGTGTCTCAAAGGAGTACAAGGAAGGTACAGCAGTTTAAAGGAGAGTATTCCAGGTCTTGGTAATGAAAGTGGAATGAAGAATGCACAAGATGGTAGACTCTTGGGAGGGCTTAGAATTGGAGAAAATTACACAAAAACATTTAAGAACAAACACGATTATGCCATGTAATATGTACTCTGCGAAGCCATCTCAAATGTATATCATTTTTCCGAATGAAATGGTTTCTCACTTTTTGAAACCTCAGAGAGCATAGGCCCACTCTAACTTGTTTATTACAACACAATCCTTTCACTCATGAGTCAATCTAACAGAGCTTTGCTGCGCTTCCTTCCAAAGCAAGCATATGTTGGCAATTAGAGTCCCTTTACAAGTGAAGCGAATTTTTCTAGGAGTTCCAGTGTAGCAGGAATCCTCATATAATGGCTGCTACACCAGTTACATCCCTTCCCAAAAATAAACAAATAGCTGAAAAAAAAAGAAAAACACTAATTAAACTCCAAAGCTACCAGGCTACTGATGCCTGGTGCCTTAAATGATTCAGAAAAATTTCTCAGAATAATGAACACTGACTTATGACATTGTGAATAGGTATCCAATGCTCATTTGCTAAAAAGGATACAGACAAGTGATTTACGCAGCATAGGTTGCAAGCCCCAAAACAAGGCATAGTTACAAGTGCTCAGAGAGAATGCCCTTGTCAATTGGCAGTGCTCGCCAGAAAGTGGTCTCCTTCAGACGAAAGGGAGAATGCTCTGACACTTTGGCTAGAGAGAAGGATGCTGCCTTCACACAAGATTAGTAAAAAAAAAAAAATCCCATTCATTCTCTCGTATTAGTGAATATTCTCTATTGTCAAGAGTTGTCTGCCTTTTTGGTCTCATTAACTAAGGTACAACATTTAACATGCAGCTTCTTAAACTTAAGAAACTATTCGAAAATGCCTTACAAATGATGACTATCTGCAATAGGTAGGTATGGTCGCAAATCCATAAAAGCCAACACTCAGCCTTCACACTCAGATCAAATTGTACTCAATACTCCAGATGTGATTTTATCAGTCTTGTGTAATTACAGCAAGGCTTTCTTATTATTTGACTTGATGTCCCTCAATGTCATTTACATTACTTATTGCTGCAGATTACAGTGCTAAGGCAATAATGTAGAGAAAAGTATGATAACTTTAAAACTGAGGAATTACAGGCACAGTTACCGATACTACTCAGCAAGTACAGCAACGATGACTGAATGGGACTGTTGTTTTGGATAAGCTCACATTTATGGAGGTTGAAGACAGGCATCTGACCTGGCCAACCTTGAAATGGATAACAATCACATGGGTACGTACAAGAAGAAAATAAAGTAACAAAATTGAAGACAGGTGAAGTAACAGATTTGGAAGTAGGCAGTGGTGATGGAGCAGATTTTGGGGTAGGAAGCTCCATTCTGGCTCAAAGTTGTGAACAGCCTGTTTCAACTTCAGACGGTGACCAAGCAGATGGATGGCACTGATGGCTAAGGAACAAAGTTTCCGTCAGGGCTGAAGACAACAGTTTTGGACTTCCAACAATTTGGCAGGAAGGCAATTTACACTCCTTTAGTTCTGCGTGTCAGACAAGTGGCATAACAGATCAAATGTAGGAGGCATCAACGAAGGTATTGAAAGAGATAGATGTCAGTGTTTACACAGAACTTACCACTGGTTTTTCAAATTTTGGCACCCTGTCAGCACACAGATCAGATATAAGAGGCTACCATGGATAGATGTGTGTGGACGAGGTATGTGTGCATAAGTGGGGAAAAAAGCCAAGATAATTCTCAGCAGGACTAGCAGGTTCTGTGGAGACAGAAACAAAGTTAACGTTTCAGATCAATGACTTTCCATTTGAGTGATTCTGATAAAAGGTCATTGGTCAGAAACATTAATGATCACTCCTCCCACCACAGATGTGAATAGACTGCCCGAGTATTTCCAGAAGTATCTGATTTCACTTCAGATTATCTTCTGTCTATGACTTTAATGAGCTGAATGATGGAGAAGAGGTGTAAGAGAACGGTTTGGCCAACCGTGTTAAATGTTTAATGTGAGAAGGATAAGCCAGTTTACAAACATCAAAGTTAGGGCTCCACAGTTGTTAACAAGTCAGGTCCTCCACCTTGAAATTTGTTGTTTCCAAGTAATGGTCATAAATGGTATTTAAAATGATAAACGTCACTCAATTGCTTTTCTGTACAAAATTATATCTGCATACTGAAGCATTCATGCGAAGTTTTTACAGAACACGAAAATAGACAAAAATCGAGGGACACCTCCTTCACTTCTGCATACGCAAGTTTCTCATTTGATGAATTCACAATTTGCCTTTTATTTACAGCTATGGTTCAAAATTACTTTAATAGCGTGCATATATGTGGAAAGTTGCCACCAGTCATCAGAGGAATGGGAAGGGTCCTGTTCCCAATTAAAATTTTTTTGTAACTTAAGTAAGTGAAATAAGAGTCAACTTGTTGCTAGGCTGCTGAACAGCTAAATTCTGTCTAGCCTGCAAACAGAAAACTGAAGAGTAGTTGGAAGGCAGATAATTTTGCGATTTGACAATAGGCTGCTAGGTGGCCAAAAGTAGGAATGGTCTAAAAGCCACAAAGTTAAAGTCAATCAAAAAACCTTGACCATGCATCTCATTGACTACTCTTCTATAAGGGTACCAAGCTCCCCGTCAGTTACAAGTTTCAAGTATTAGTAATAGTATTCAAGCTGGGTGAACACATTTCTAAGTGGAAAAGATACAAACACTATGATTAAATCAATTATTGAAATACAGCAGCTTTGCTTTACAAATTCCAAAGGAAACAGCAAGTACACAAACTTGATGTAGCAAAACCATCAATGCCATTAGACCAAATAAGGTTTCTCCCGTTTAGTGGGGAACGTCTACCTGTTCCATCATTAATCCAGCTAGGCATTCAAATCTTCTCAAACCGGTGCTCAAAATAGTATAAGTGGATGCCAGAGTCTCAGCAGATATCCATTGTCCATGTCACAAACACTACAGCTAATGAGTAAATTGTAACCATCACTAGCTATGTCTATGCTATCAATTCAGTTAGGACATGGTTGAGTGCAGAATAAAAATAGTACAGTATCAGCTTAACTTGTAACAAGCCTTAATGTCCTTAGCAGAAATCTCAAAGATTAAGATTGGAAACTGTTAAAAGCAAGCACATTTATACCAGATGGGGACAAAGGGAGTCAGCATTTACAGGACAAGTAATTTGGCTATGAAATAAATCTCAACTAGATCAAACAAGACTGTTCTCATACATTTAGAGATAGCAAGAACTGCAGATGCTGGAGTCAGAGATAACAGTGTAGAGCTGGAGGGACACAGCAGGCCAGGAGCATCAGAGGAGCTGGAAAGTTGACATTTCGGGTCGGGACTCTTCTTCAGAAGTGGTTTCTGAAGAAGGGCCCCCAACCAAAAATGTCACCTTTCCTGTCCTCTGATGCTGCCTGGCCTGCTGTGCTCCTCCAGCTCCACAGTGTGTTATCTCTGTTCTCATACATTTATCTGGATTTCCTCAGGATACTCCAGTTTCCTCTCCCATTCTGGGTGATGTGGATCGGCTATGCTAAATTGCCCGTACGGTCCAGGGATATGCAGGCTAGGTGGATTCGCCACGGGAAATGCAGAGTTACAATGATTGGGTAGGGGGAAATGAGTCAGTGCGGGATGCTCTTCAGGTCAGTGTGGACTTGATGGGTCAAATGGCCTGTTTCCACACTGTAGGGATTCTATGATTTAGGCAGCACTGGAGTTCAAAGCCAGAAGATGGTAAAATTCCGATGTGTGGAACCTTAGCAGATTTGCTCATTCCAGCCCTGAGACAGTCGAGGAGGCCCACCTGTATCCTCGAGTTGCCTACAAATGCACTTTGTGCAATAATGCCTTTTATTCAATGTTTTCCACTCTTTGCACATCCTGACTTTGTAAAAGGTATTGGAAAAGCTCACTAATTTTCTTCTGTTTAATAACTGTCTTCAGAAAAATGTGATGCTGTCCACCATTTGTTACTGCAATCCTTCATGCCCTGTTGGTTTGCCATAACTACTCCCCTTTACAGCTGGAGTGAACTGGAGTTGGGCATGTTCTCTGCTCCAGCCACCTTGAACTAGATTAGAATAACTTCTTCAACATGAGGATAGGGAGCTATTCTCATTCTTTGCCTTGCTGGACAGATTACAAACCTGACTAACTGTGTCAAGATGTTCATCTTATATTCTGGAATGATTGATTCTATAGTGGAATCTTGCAACCCTTTGCAATGCCTGATGTTTGCTTAATGCCAAAGGCTTCCAGTTACTCTATCTTTCATCTGCTCTTTGATCAATAATATTATCAGTCTTCATACCAGGTTTAGCTATATTTGCAGGTATTAAACATTCTTTCACAGGAAGGTCTCAAATGTCAAACAATGGTTTGTCCCCAAAACTTTATAATTTACTGCTTGTGTGGTTTAACTTTGCAGATTGGTCAGTGCAGTAACATGACAAGTTTACACAAATTCAGCTAATCTCGAATTATCACTGTCTGACTTCTCACAGGTGCTATGCCATTGAATTTGCTATTGTGCCGATTAGAATGATTGACAGCTTTGTCACCAACTGGAGTTCTGCATTATCAGATTTTGAGTCATTGCAATTTCACTGAATGAAATTCATCATGTTTTTGAATATTTGTTTTCAGGATAGGAACACCAGTGGCAAACTGAGTTACTTATTGCCCATCCTCACTTGACCTTGAGAGAGGATAACTGGCTGCCTTCTTAAATCATTAGGGATAATCAACATGGCTTTGTGTGAAGGGAATTGTGTCTCACAAACTTGAGTTTTTTGACAAAGTAACCAAAAGGATTGATGAAGGTACAGCAGTAGATGTTGTTTACTTGGACTTAAGTAAAGCCTTTGATAAAGTTCCATGTGGTAGACTAATTAGTAAAGTTAGATCACATAGGATTCTGGGTGAGCTTGCCAATTGGATACAAAATGGGCTCTATGGTAGAAGATAGAGGGTGGTGGTGGAGGGTTGTTTTTCGGACTGGGGGCCTGTGACCAGCAGGGTTCTGCAGGGATTGGTATTGGATTCACTTTTGTTTGTCATTTGAATGAATAATTTGGATGAGAATATGGGAGGAATGGTTAGTACGTTTGCAAATGACCCCAAAATTGGTAGTATAGTGGACGGTGAAAAAGGTTATCTAAGATTACAAAGAGATCTTGATCAATTGGATCAATGGGCTGAGTAGCAGATAGAGTTTAATTTAGATAAATGTGAGGTGTTGCATTTTGGTAAACAAACAAGGGCAGGACTTATACAGTTAATTATAGGGCCCAGGGTAGTGTCGAAAGTTGCAACACAGGCATACAGGGTGGTTATGAACGTACTTAGCATGCTTGCCTTCATTGCTCAAGACCTTTGAATATAGGAGTTGGGACATCATCTTGAGATTGGTCAGAATGTTGGCGAGGCCTCTCTGGAGCAGCGTGCACAGTTTTGGTTGCCCTGTTATAGGAAGGATATTATTAAACTGGAACAGGTTCAAACAAGATTTACCAGGATGTTGAGAATGGAGGGTTTGAATTATAAAAATAGGGCTGGGACTTAAGGTGAATAGCAAAAGGTCTTTTCCCAAAGGTGGGAGTGTTCAAAACTAAAGGGCATATTTTTAAGGTGAAAAGAGAAAGATTTAAGAATGACATGAAGGGCAACTTTTTTTTTAGAAACATGAACCACTCCTTTTGTGGAATGAGCTGCCAGAGTAAATGGTGGTTACAGTTACAACATTTATTAGGCATTTAGATAAGTACATGAATAGGAAAGATATGGAGAGATATGGGCCAAATGTAGACAGTTGGAACTAGTTGTGTTTGGGGACATGGTCAGCATGAACTGGTTGGACCAAAGGGTCTGTTTCTGTGCTATGACTATGACTATTTACAAAACTAATAAAATGTATGTTCATCCACAAGTCCTGTTTGGAAAGGAGTTCTACCCAGTCACAGCAAGGCAGCAACAGTATATTCTTAAATCAGAACAGCACGAAGTTGAGAGAAACTAGCAAGTGGCGTTTTCATGTTTCTGCTGCTCTTGTTCTTCTATCTGATAGAGTACAGGTTTGTAAGATGCCAAAGAAGATTTGGTTATTTGCTGCAGTTTCTCTTGTCGATGACAGTGGTGGTGCAGCTACCACTGAGCTGGTGGTGGACAGCTTAGAGTGTGGTGCACAAGATACTGTACTGTCCTGCAACTGACTATCGTCTTGATTGTTACTCATCTAGGCAAGCATAGAGTGTTCCATCATATTCTTGACGTGCTGTTTAAATGGTGGTTAGGCTTTGAAACATTTGGAAGTGAATTACTCAAGGCAAAATTCAGACTCTGCCCTGTGTTCTTGTAGACATTCTATTCATGCAGCTGGTCAACGGTAACCTGTAGGATCCTGATGGTGAAGGATTCAGCACTGGTAAGGTCACTGGATATCAAAGTAAAATGGTTAAGATTCTCTCAAATTGGATTAAATTGTCTAAAAATCAAAGAACTGTGGATGCCGTAAATTAGAAACAAAAACAGATTTCTGGAAAAGCTCAGCAGGTCTGGCAGCATCTGTGGAGAGAAAACAGTTAACCTTTCAAGTTGAATGACCCTTCCTCAGAATAGGATTAATTGCTTGCCACTTGTGCAGCATAAAATGGTACTTTTCAGTCCAGCTCAGATGTTGTCCAGACCTTGCTGTGTGATGAAGGCACGATATATTAGGAAACTTGGGTTCTAAAATACACAGGACAATGGTATCACTTTAAGTTTGATTTGTACTTTTTTATTGCACTGAAGAATGATGGAGATAGTTTTAGTTTCGTTTCTAAGCATGGTGATGGGTTGCCTGAAGTTTGCATTCCTACATCTTTAAAATCCTTGCGGTGAATAGTTCAGTCCATTAGTAGTAACAAAGGTAGAAGAGAAAATAAAACCTGCTATTGCTAGTTACAGCAGTGCACTATCTCAAAGGCAGAATCATCCAGATGGTCAAGCAGGTTCAGTCAGAGCAAAAAGGTGCCATTAGTATAGCAGTATCCAAAAAAAAAGTCCTGAGTAGATCAAAAACTCGAGAAGCTGAAAATAGCTGGAAGTGGAGGTGTGGAAAAGCCAAGTGTTTGCTGCTCTGAAAGTGTCTAGAATTCAGTAAGAAAGCAAGCTCTAGAAACAACTTTCAGCTGTGTCAGCTGAACAAGGAAAGTTAAAGTGAATAAAAGATGAACCCTCACTGGGGCTTCGTACGTGCAATGTTATGCTGAGGGTGAAAGGGTTGAATCTTTACTTCTGATAACTGTGGCAAGACTGTTTTAGATAGTTTGTTGCTTTTCTTTTGTAATAAACTTTGAACCCCTTTTGCTCAAAGCACATTGGTTACTTCTTGTAAATATGTTCAGTGGATGATCACCAAGGTAAACAAATAGCAAAAATAAAACTTATGGTCTTTCAAGTTAGGTTTCACCTTGACTTCTGACTTGTCCAGTATGACTATCGGCTGGGATCATAATAGCTGCATGCAGGCATGGACAACTTCATTAACTGAGAAGCCGTGAATAGAATTAAGCACTAACTACTTCTGACCTTATGATGGAGGGAAGGTCATTGATAGACAGAGCTAAAGACAGTTGAGGTGAAGATGATACTGAGAGGAACTGGGCAGTTATACTGCAGTGGTAGTGTCCATACTTCAGAGACAGGAGGCCCTGCTTCAAATCCCACCTGCTCCAGAGTTATGCAATAGCATCTTTGAATGGAGTGATTAGAAAATGTCTATCATGAAGAACTTGGGGTGAGGTGCTTGCCACTACCTCTTAGCCAGGAGGCCTGGGTTCAAGGTACTACAATTTTTGGTCAATGTATGATTCACAAGTAACCTATCAGAGAGAGGTCTCAATTTCTGATCTTTTGATCTTAATGACAAAGTACATTTTGCTAACTCAGTATCTGTAAAATATCAGTATGACTTGCAAGCTTTAATGTGATGAATTTTTTTAAAAACTCAACTTGCAGAAAAAAAATTCTTCCTTCATGACGGAGATTAAAGAAATCAGTTGCATTTATTATTCATCTCATCTTTCCACTACCAAATCTAAATATTTCTACTGGATTTCCACAAATTCATTATGCTTTACATTGGAGAGGCAATGGCGTAGCTGTATTATCGCTGCACTGTTAATCCAGAGACCCAGATAACATTCTGGGGACCTGGGTTCGAATCCTGCCATGGCAGATAGTGGAATTTGAATTCAATAAAAATGTTTGGAATTAAGAATCTAATGTTGATTGTCAGGAAAAGCCCATCTTGTTCACTGGTGTCCTTTAGGGGTGGAAACTGCCATCCTTACCTGGTCTGGCCTTGTTGTGACTTGAGACCCACAGCAATGTGGTTGACTCTGAACTGCCCTCTGGGCAATTAGCGATGGTCAATAAATGCTGCCTAACCAGCAGCACCCTCATCCCATTAATGAATAAAAAAAAATTACACTGCAAATTCAGCATGTTGCCTTTAACATTCTAGCCTTATTTATTCTTATTCCATGGCAAGCAATCAGCTATAAAGAAACAGGACTATTGGTTAATTTCAGGCTGGCACCCCTTGCCCCATTTCCCTAGGGCCAGTTCCTCAATCATAAGCAAAATACTGCAGATTGAGGGATCGCTCTTCCCCAGATGAGAGTCTGCCAGCACTGTCTGACTGGTTGGGTGGATGGCCCCTATTGTTCCCTACCCTGAGCAAAAATAACTGCAGTCCGGTTGGGAATATGCCCTTTAATTAGTCATTAGTCATGGCCAATGGATTCCAAGACAGGTGGAGTTAAGAGGAAAGAGATTTGAAATGAATGGTTGCTTGCAAGGCAGAGGGGCTTAGAAGTTTTGTTTCTGAGGAGAGATATGATTCAAAGGAACTGGGGGGCATGGGGGATGGGAAGGTATGTGAAGAAGTAGAAAATACCAGGAAGAGACAGAATCTGTGTGGTCAGCAGTTATTTGGAATGGGCAGGGAGCAGGAAGGTGGGCTCATTGATGAGGAGAGTTTAGACAGGAGAGGAAGGAAGAGAAGAGTAACTAGGAGGCAGAACTGAACTCATAGTTAAGCAAATGGAGGATGCTATGGGTTAGAAGGGAGTGAAGAACAAATGGTCTTAATCTTTGTAAGAAAAAGAAAAATCCATGAACTCATCACATTTATTGTTGGAGTTGAGGAAGCTGGCTATTACCATTGGCTTCCTGGATGATCTTAGAACAGCAGACAGTTTTTGAGTGATGAAAACCATTGTGAGATAACGCTTTGAGATTTAATCAGATCTGGTGAAGAACTGCTAAGCTATTTAACAATTAATTTCTTACTAGTGGTTAAACACTTAGTCCTTTTAACTGGTGAAGGCAAAAGTCTAATGAACTTGGAACACAACAATATAAAAATCCAATATTTTGTCGACAAATTTGATTAATCTTTCAGTATGACTGCTTTACA
Organism: Ginglymostoma cirratum; assembly: GCA_024137785.1. Lineage (NCBI taxonomy): Eukaryota > Metazoa > Chordata > Chondrichthyes > Orectolobiformes > Ginglymostomatidae > Ginglymostoma > Ginglymostoma cirratum. Next base: position 55,512,694 of record JAHRHZ010000267.1, on the reverse strand, counting down.
GCTTCATGGTCCATAGAAACTATTCCACCCAGGCAGAGCTTCACAAACCGTATCTCAAAAAAGAAATGAATTTCAACAAAACAATGAGTATATGATTTAGAATACTGTTTAATTTTACAAACTTGACGCCAAAATAAAATCTACTTTACTTAAAGTGCAATACAAACAAGTTTGTTTTCTTTACCCTGTACTCCATGGAGAAGAGTCGGATGCCTCACCCTGAGTTAACATGTGTATATTAGGACCATGGGGGCTTCCCACTAGAACAGTAGGTGTTGTCGGTGTCCGTTGAGGTGTACTAATTATCTAAATCGGAAATGGAAGAAATAGAAAGGGATTAAAAATTGTTTAAACAAACAAGACAGTTTAAAGATCACAGTACCATCTTGGACTTACCATCTCAACTCCATCTCAAATTGAAAATAATTCTCAATGAGATCATACTAGTTTAAAGATTAAATACATAACAAATTGTATATTTTTTGTAGAAAAGCCAGAAAACAGTATATTTCAAATGCAATGTATGGCGTTTCAAGAGCAATGGGTAGAGGGGCTCTCCTGTCCATAAGATAATTTATTAAGATGTACGACATAACTTCTCATTTTCATGACTTTTTAAACGAGCTCCTAGTCCTATAATCATGAGTATACAGATATTTTTGTACAGTACGTTATCACATGATGTACTACGGTGAGAGGAAAAAGCCTGGTCTTCGATTTCTCCATCAATGGTCGGTTAGAACTAACTCCTTTAAACAGAGCAACGTGAGAGCATGGAATGTTTAAGGTAGAAATTATTTCAATGCAAGGTAAAATTGGATAAATATTTGAACAGTGGGAAGGAAAAATGGCCATGGTTGCAAGTTTGGGATTTGCTTCAATTGCTTTATATAGCAAGGTGCTATGCCATATCCCCTTCTTAGTCATCCTTAGCTAGGTTTTCTTGCAATAAACAATCCCAGGAACAAAACAAAAAAATGACTTATTTCCAGGTCTTTGTCAATGCTGATCAGAAGCTAATTACTGGAGGTACAAAAGAACAGTTTAGGCAACACTCAGGAAACAGCCAGGAAGTTAATACCTCAAAATTTTACCAAAAATCCCATGATTATTAGCTTGTATTAAAAGTACTAAACCAAACAATTTCAACTCTTTTTCAACAACTTTAACCCTACGCCCAATTTCAATTTTCTCTAAAACATTCTCTGCTGAAATAAAATATCATTAATATCAAAAATCATCAGACACAAATGAAGATAATGAGTGTTGGTAGCCTATTCACCCAGGCACGTGAGAGCAGGCAGAAGAAACGGCGGGTGTAAACGGGGAGAGAAGCTGATAGTCAAGCTTAACACATTCAGGAAGTGTTATGGAATTAGTGATGTTGCAAAAATCCAGTTGAATCATAGTGTAACATGTCCACTCACTATGGAGCAACAAGCATAACACTGACACCTATTGATAAATTAGGAGAATATTAGATAGTATAACACGTCAATGAATGCCATGTTGAAAATGGAAACCATTCAGATTTGATAAGATCACAACCGATGTATTACACCCTGCTGTATCAGCAACACCATGAGAAACATTATTCTATATTCAAGCTCAGAAGGCAAAGGCACAAGGCAAACTTTTATGCTGAGGAAAGTAATTTGATTTTGGGATCTTTGGCATTGAAGATCATAAAAGACAGACGTCACTCAGATAACTATTTATGTTGTTATACAGAAAAGTAACCCTGTGCACTATTTAAAAGGGTATATTTTTAAACTAACATGACAAGTCTAAGTAGTATGTGAAGAATCAATAATTTATTTTCCTGCTCGTTCACAGAAAGTGGGCATTACTGGATTAATTTGTTGCTCAGTTGTAATTACTCGAGAAGGTGGTAGTGATGATTTGCCTTCTTGAATCACCACACTCCGTCTCGCGTTGGTACATCCAGAGTGCTTTTAGTGGGTGGGAAGTATTCTGGGATTTTCTCGAGCAACAGCAAAGGAATGGTGAATTACCTCCAAGTCAGAATGACATGTGGCTTGGAGGGAAACTTGCAGGTGGTGATGTTTCCATACATCTGCTGCCTTTGTCCTTCCAAGTGGTAGATTTAGAAGGTGCTGTCGAAAGAGATTTGGTAAGCAGCAACAGTGCAACTTGTAGACTATACACATTACTGTGCCTTGCTGGTGGGGTAAGTGAGCGTTTTAGGCAGCAGACGTCTTTATTCTGGATGGAAGTCAAGCTATTGAGTGTAGATGGAACTGCACTCATCCGGGCAAGTGGAGAATATTCCACCACACTTCTAACTTGTCCGCAATGTGAATAACAGACAGCGTGAATAACAGACAGTATTCCCAGCCCTCCTCTCACAGCTACAGTATTTATACAGCTAGTCCAGCTCAGTTTCTGGTCAACAGTAACCTACAGACTCTTGATAATGGAGATTTAGCAATGGTATTTCCACTGACTGTCAAAGGAAGATGGTCATTGCCCCACACAAGTGCCAGGCAATGTTATGCATCACTTATCAGCCAGTCCTGAATATTGTCCAGGTCTTGGCGCATATGGACAGACTGCTTCTGTAGGAAGAGTTGTTAATGGTAGTAAAAAATGTACAAATCATCATCAAATATCTCTATGAAGAAGGAGAAAGCAGCTGAAGATTGTTGGACACACATTAACACTCTTGATGGACTCCTGTAACAATGTCCTGTGCTGAGATGATTGATCTCTAACAATCACCTTACTTTGCACTGGACATGATGCAACCAGTGGAGATTTCCCTCCTTATTTTCAATGGCATTAACTTTACTGAGGGTCCTTGATGCCACTCTCTGTTTAATGCTTCCTTGATGTCAAGTGCCATAATTCTCATCATTTCTAGAGTTCAGCTCCTTTGCTCATGTTTTGACCAAGGCTGTGATGGCGTCAAGAGCTATGTGGTCCAGCAGGAACACAAATTTTCACTGAGAAAATTGTTTTTTTAAGATGCTAAACATTAGCTCCATTAGTGACTCCTTCCATCACTTTGCTATTGCTTGAATCAACTGAATGGACTATAATTAACCTGACTTTAGTTAAAAAAAGACAACTGGGCAAATTTTCATATTGCCAGGTAGATGCTAGTGTGGGCCCCTTGCAGCATAGGGGTTGTGTCCCTACCTTTGAGCCAGGCATTCCAGGTTCTTGTCCAACTTACTCCAGGAGGTGGGTCATAACATCTCTGAACAGGCTGATTAGAAAATAAATAGATGCTAGTGTCGTAATAGTTTGGCCAGGGGCACAACAGTTCTGGAACACGTTCAGTATTGCTGCCAGAATGTTGAGGGCCTATGGTCTTTGCAGCACTCAGTGTCTTCAGTTTTTTCTTTCTATGACAAGAATTGAACCAATTTGGTTCAAGTCTGGAATCTGTGATGTTGGGGACCTTAGGAGGATTCAGAGATGGATTAACTACACAATGCTTCAGCCTCATCTTTATTACTGACGTACTGGGCTCACCCATCATTGAGGATGGGGATATTTGTGCGACTTGCTCCTTCAATTACATGATTGAACATCCACCATCATTCATGGCTGGATGTGGTAGAACTGCAGACCTTAGATCGGATCCACTGGCAGTAGGATCACTTAGCTCTGTACACTACATGCTATTTCCAATGCTTGGCATTCTATTCAATACTGTGTTCAGCTTCATCAAACTGACAACTTTTTTTCGCATGCCCTCCTGCCCTCTTCAATAAACTAGAATCTCCTCACTTGATGGCAATGGTACAGCGGAGGATTCGTTAGGCAATGCAAATTGGAATGGACTTGCAAACTATAGAAGTGAAGAATAAAAATATGCAATCGTATTAGAGATAGATAGCTGTAAAGCAGTTAAGTCAAAATGCACAGAATGACTTTTCACATTCTTATTTACCTTGCAAATGTTCAACTATTAATCCAGGTAACCTTCTGGAGGAGCATCGTGGAGCAAATGGGCATCTAATCATCTCTCCCTTTGCATATGAGTGAGGGATTGAGCTCAGTTGCAATATTTTCCTCATTATTGGTCATATAGTTGCATCACTATCAAGACTGCCTACTTGGTAAGGTTATCAAGAGAGCTACCAACACTCATTGAACCTTCAGAAGAGGCAAGATAATGGGAAAGAAATGTCACCATACTGCAACAGTCAACATTTGGCGTTTGAAAGCAGCATCCTTACCATCTGAGGAGCGTTACTAACATTTGATAGCCCCAGTGTTTTTGGCAAAATTTGTTTCCCTGGGGTCGTGAGATGCGAAGATGCTACTGTCACTAATGCAACTGTAAAGAGAAAGAGAGAGGTTGCAAGCACCAGCACCATCTTCCGGTATTCACATTAGCAATGGAAACATTTGGTAGTTCAAGATGCTCTAGCATCTGTATACTTGTCAATTACAGGAAATAAAAAAAAAGGAAGCCAGTGAGATGCTACAAGATGCAGGCAAATAAGTTGCATAATTTTGTAACAACAAACATAACTTGTTGTGCAGCCGTGTTTTCTTTTAATTAATCAAGTCTATGGATGCCAGCAATCTCCAAAACAACTAATAAATTACTTCTGAAATTTTAGTCTTGGATCACATATTTTATTGACAGAAGCCAATAGTTGGATGCAACAACAGCACTATACATGTTGCACAGGTTAACCTTGTTTTTAGTTTTAATGCAAAATCTCTTGCTCCAGTCAAAAAGTTGCCACTGAGCTCTGAGAACTGAGACTATCATCCCAGGTAACGTAGTGCACTTGGGGAAGATTGCAGAAGGTTTTCCATGTAAAACATGAACAATCCAAGTAACTAGGTGTGGTAATACAACCATAAAGTCGAGACATAGGATGAAACATGTTTAACAGAAGAAAAACTAGATCTCAAGCAGGGACACAACTTTGTCTCTGCGTTCCCGGGAATGAAGTATGGGTGTACGCATGTGTTCATGTTCATTCTGGAGGGTCCACAATGAGCACCACAGTTTGTGTTAACATCCAGCAATTCTTTCAAGAAAGTATGTACGGATGTCAGGAGAGAACAGGAATGGAATCAGCTGTAATACCCTCTTTAGTCAAGCACCATGCCAACACTCACTGAATAGGCTGACTGAAGGAATGATGGTGAAAGATACCAGAGCCCTCCTGCCATCTGTAAAGTATCCTGATGTTATTGATTGAAATAGAACTTTTCTAAAGAATGGAAAAAGTTGCTTGATGGAACCTGACAATGCAAAACAATTACTAGCTTGTTTCAAAGAAAAAAAAACTTACAAAAATGATAAACATATTTCAGTATGCCCTTTTATGCAAGCAGAAATGGTGAATAACTTGAATAGTTTTATAATCCAATGTAAAACCTAACAGTACTGGCAATGAAGCTAAGCAATGGCACATCAACTATCTAATGAACCTCTAATACTTTCTACTTAATTTTCAGTTTTGTGGGAGTTACAGCACAAAATGGACGAATTATCTCCATAGAGAGAACTGCTAATAACCTCTAGACCCACAACAGATCAGAAGCAACTGTATCCACCTCCCTGTCTAGATACAAGACTGAGTGAAAATCAATACCTTCCCTTCATTCATCGAGCAGTCATCAATAATTGTGTGTCTTGGACCATTAGGCTACCAAATCCATGGTAGGTTCAGCTCAGTGTTAAGTAATTCAGGCAGCACGATGTATTACGGTTCCAAAAAAACTGCAATATTTGATGGGACAGCTATGTTGTCCTCTGCTTGAGATCTGTAAAAAAAAATTACTGGGGCAAGGGGGCGGTGTGAGAAGAAGAAAACCACACTTGGCCATTCTGCACATTATCTTTCGGTTAGGTATGGAGGACAATTAGCAGAAGTCTGGGATCAGATTATCTGTTCATTGAAGAGAAAATGGAGAAGATGCAGCCAGTCCTTACATATCAGTTTGTCGATACTGCACTAGATAGCCCCATTTCATTATACTCCCATCCTACTTCTATCAATTAAGAGGCAGAACCAGTTAATGAACCCCATTGTAACTAACAAGTTTTTCAAAGCCAAATTAAGTTTGCAGAACTCATTATATTCGAACGTTCCAACTAAAAGAAATGGAATGTGCATTTTATCAAGCGGAATGCATATTAAATATTGTTACTAACAACCAAACTAATATCAATACTTACTTTTTGCTGGACTAACATTCTGATCTGTGAAAACTTTGATCTCGCCATTACTTTCTAGGATTCCAATCTATTAAAAAAAAACAAATATTACAAATAGTAATTTTACTTCATTATGGTTTAATGAATAGTGGAAACTGAAGTTTGAACAATTAATGTTTGAACCATTTTTGTTATTTTCCTTCATTCTTTTAGGTCTGAATTTCCAAAAAAGGCATCAGGCAGGAAATGTACAATTTGCTCCTAGGCCTCTACTATAGTACAATAATGTTATTTTGAACACGTGCACTAGTAATTTTACAGGAGGAACTCTAGTCCATGTTTTTCCTCCCGGTTTTGAAGACCATTTTCCTTAGTCCTGTAGTGATGATTAGGAAGTTATTTCACATGGAATGGTCAGTGCAAACTGAAGTCATGCCACAAATTTGCTCCAGAAGCTCTCAGTATGTTTGTTAGATATCACATGAGAAACAAATGTTTTCATCAACTATGAAGTTGATGAGAATAGGAAACAGAGATGAATACACCAACATGCTGCAGATAAATGCCTTCACAACAATTACGGCTGTGGCATTTTAGATAAACACTTCCTTATTGATATTACAGTGTTGTTTTGTAAATTCTTACACAGGATGTAGATGTCACTGACAATGACAACTTTACTGTTTATCTATAATTGCACCACAGAGGGGGGTAGTGAGCTGCCTTTTTGCAGTTTCAGTCCATATGGCATAGGTACACAAATTCCATTAGGAAAGTGTTCGAGGAATTTGATCCAGTGACAGGAAGAGGATACAGTTCCAAGTCGGGATGGTGTGCAACTTGGAGGTTAATACAATAGACTATTCTATTCTGTTAACATACAGATGCTAGGATTACAGGTATCTGCCACCTTCACTTTTCTAGGGGGAGGGATGCCAGGTTTGGAAGGCACTGTTGAAGGCAAGTTAGTGTTGCTGCATCTAGCATATGGTATACACAAATGCCACCTTGCACTACTAATGGAAGGAGTAAATGCAAAGGTCCTAAAATGCATGCCATTTAAGCTGGCTACTTTGTCCTGGACGTTGTCAAGCTTAGAGTGCTGTTGAAGCTGTACTCATCCAGGCAATTGGACAGCATCCCATCACATTCCTGACTGATACCTTGACATTGGTAGTGTAAGGAGGCAAATAATACTGCAGTAATTCCAGCCGAAGACCTGCTTTCATAGCTACAGTTTTTACATGGCTAGCCCACTTCAGTTTCTGGTCAGAACGTTGATACTGGTGAAATCAATGGTAGTAATTCCATTGACTGCCATGGGAAGATAGTTAAGATTCTTGCTCGTTAGAGATGGTCATCGCTTAGCAATTGTGATACAGATGTTAGTTGGCATTTCTTAGCACCACCTTGTATGCTGTCAAAGTGTTGCTGAATATGGACACAGGATGTTTCAGTATAGACCTGAGGAATGATGAATAGTACTGAACATAATGCAATCAATAGCAAATATCCCCAGTCTAACTTTACAACAGTGGGGCAGCCAGTGATTAAACAGCTAAAAATGGTTGGGCCTAGGTCACTACCCAGGTGATCTATTTCACAGTGATGTCCTCCATTGGCCTCCAACTGCTAAAACTATCTTAACTTTTAAGGTATGACTCCACCAGTGGACAGCACTCAACTCCTCGCTCCACTTTCATTTACTGCAGATCCTGGGACAAGCAAAGCAGAGACAAGCCTGGGACTTCCTAGAAGCCTGGTACTCCACGAAGAATGCCATCAACAAACACAGAGCTCGACCCGATATACACTCCACGGTGAAGGAAAACCGGTAGTGAGGTCATCCAGCTCAATGGACTTCAGAGTTCAAATAACAGGCATGAAAACACAACAGCGCTTTGTCGGAGGCTGCACTGATGATGTTACCCAGCAGGGTAATGAAACGTCTGTCGAAAAGCAACGAACCAGCTGTTAGCCAACCAACCACAACTCCAGTTTTTCTCTGGCTCCTTGATGTCATATTTTGTCAAATGATGCTTTGATGTAAAGGACAGATACTTTGGTATCATCTCTGGAGTTCAGTTCTTTTGTTGACACTTGGATCAAGACTGTAATTAGACCATGAGCTGAGTGTGCATGACTGAACCCGAATTGTGTGTCAATCGTCAGATTAGTGCTGAATATATGCTACTTGATAAGCTTGATGACATATTCCATCATTTTTCTGGGGTTCAAGAGACCAGTGTGCTAATCAGTCATGTTGGATTTTCTGATTTTTGAGGTCAGAACATACCCAGTAATTTTTCATGTTGTTGGTTAAGCACCAATACTGTAGCTGCACTGGAACAGCTTGGGTTATGCCCTATAGTTAGCTCTGAGGCACAAGTCTTCAATACTAATGTCGAAATGTTGTCAGACCTATAGCCTTTACAGTATCTAGTGATTTCAGTTGTATGTTGATATCCCGTGGAGTAAACAGAATTGATTGAAGATTGCATTTGTGATCTCAGTGGGAGACCAAAGTTATCATTCACCTAGCACTTCTATCTGAAAACAATTGACTTCATACTGATGCACTAGGTTCCCCAATCACTAAGGAAGGGGATATTAGACTGCCTTCTCATCTTCTTCACAGCTCAGTTATCTGCCACCACTCAACTCAATGTGGCATGTCTTTAGAGCTTAGCTCTGATTGACTGGTGTGGGATCTAACCTGACTAATGCTTTGCTGCTTTCACTGTTTATGTTGCATGTTGCTTTCACAGCAACCTTCAGCCAGAAGTGCCAAGTGGATGATCCACCTCAGCCTCCTCCTGCGGTCCCAGCATCACAGGTGCTAGTCTTCAACCAATTCGATTCACTCAATGCGATATCAATAAATATTGCAGACACTGGATACTGCAAAGACTATGGGCTCTAACAACATTCCAGAAATAGTACTGAAGACTTGGGCTCCACATCTTCTCATTCCCCCTGCCAAGCTTCAACAATGGCATCGTTCTGACAATGTGGAAAATTGCCCAGGTACGTCCTTTACACAAAAAAAGCAGCACAAATCCAACACGGAGATAACAAGAACTGCAGATGCTTTAGGAACACAGCAGGCCAAGCAGCAAAGGAGCAGGAAAGTTGACGTTTCAGGTCGGGACCCTTCTTCAATCCCGAAATGTCAGTTTTCCTACTCCTCTGATGCTTGGTTTGGATTCCGTGAGGGCCATTCAGTTCCTGACCTTATTACAGCCTTAGTTTAAACATGGACTAAACAGCTGATTTCCAGAGGTGAGTCACAAAGGAAGATGGTTCTAGTTGCTGGTCAGTTATCACAGATGCAGAACATGTCTGTTGGAGCTTGTCAGGTGTCTGTCCTAAGCCTAACTATCTTCAGGGGCTTCATTAATCACTTTACCCCTCAATCATAAAGTCAGAAGTAGGAATGTTCACCAACAATTGCACAATGTTCAGCAACATTCACATCTCCTCAGATACTGGAGGAGTCTATTTTCAAATGCAACAAGATCTGAACAATATGCAGGTTTGGGCTGACAGGAGGCAAGTAACAGTCGCGTCACACATTTGACAGGCAATGGGCATGTCCAGCAAGAGATAACCTAACCACCGGGTGTTGACATTCAATGGTGTTACAATCACTGAACTCCCCACTAACAACACTCTGGAGGTTACCATTGACCAGAAAATCAACTGCAACTGGCATATACATACAGTGGCTACAAGAATAGGACAGAGGCTAGGAACATACTTCTTGACTCCCCAAACCCTGTCCATCATCTACAAGGCACAAGTCAGGAGTGTGCTGAAATACTCCTCACTTGCCTGGATGAGTGAGGCTCCAACTAACACTCACTAAGTTCGATACCATCTAGGACAAAGCAACCCACTTGACTGGTACCACATCCAGAAGGTCCTTCCACGGCTGCTCAGTAGCAGCAGTGTGCTCTATCTACAAGATGCACTGCAGAAATTCAAAGAATATTAGATAGCACCTTCAAACCCATGACTACTTCCATCTAGAAGGAGAATGGCAGCAGATACATGGGAACACTGCTACCTGCAAGTTTCTCTCCAAGCTACTCACCATCCTGACTTGGAATATATCTCCAGTCCTTCAATGTTACTGAGTCAAAATCCTGGAATATCCTCCCCAAGGGCACAGTGGGTCTACCTACAGCACATGGACTACAGCAGTTCAAGTAGGCAGCTCACCATCACCATCTCAAAGTACAACTAAGAATGGGCAATAAATGCTGACTAGCCAGCAATGCTCATGTCCCTAGAGCAAATTGGAAGAAAGGCATCACCAGATCAAAAGCACATTATTACATATACCTTACAGCACCTGGCATACCTTTCTACATTTCAGACTCCTGGCCAGCCTCCCACATCTTACCTTCCATAAACTTAGGGTCATCCAAAGCTCTGCTGCCCACGTGCTTCATTACACCAAATCCAATTAATCAATTATTCATGATTATTGCCCAACATTGTCTCAATTTTTCTCATTTTCACATCTGTCCATAGCCACATCCTGTCTCATCTCTAACCTCCAGCAGCCTTTTCAAGACATATCTACACGTGTGTAATTCTAGCCTTTTCCCCTCCTTTTATTAATCTATTAACTTATACCATCCGGAAAATCACCCATATTTCAACTGAATAAATTTACATGCAAAGCACATTTAAGGGTGTTGTGGATTTTAGGTGGCACACCATTGGTAACTGCTTTCAGTGCCAAGGCCTTCTCTAGAGTTCATCTCGTAAACCTCTTCATATCATCCTCCTTTACAGGATGAAACTTAAAATCTGCCTCTTTAAATGAAACCTTTAACCTCATTATCACCTCAATTGGCTATGTAAAACCCTGTTTTTTAAACAAAGGAACAGTATGTGATTGGAGGACTGCTCCTCCCAGATTTTATCTTTCTCACACACCAAGTGATTTTTCTCACTGGTTGATCTTAACAAATTTTTCTGGATTTGTTTGCGAGCTTCTGAGGACAAATTTGCCTGCTGCTACTGCATATCTTGAAGCCTGGTGTGAACCACCATGGTACATGTTATAATGTTAGAGTCACTATACAAATACAAAATGATAATAAATTCTTGGTTTACCCTTATTTTACAAAAATAGTCATTGCATAGCATACAGATACAACTGAACCACAACAGTATATCAGAGGCAAAAACCCAACTTCCGCAGGTAAATCAGCCAGGGTCTCAAATGTTAGTAATAAGTGAATAGCATTTTAATACAGTCATTCTTGAAAATAATGTAGCCTTACTATGATCTGAAATGGGCTTCCCAGAAAGGTGGAAGGAACAAATTCAATATTTAGGATGCCGGTGTTGGAATGTTTGAGCTGTAGGGAGAGGCTGAATAGGCTGGGGCTATTTTGCCTGGAGTGGAGACTAAGGGATGACCTTACAGAAGTTTACAAAATTGAGGGGCATGGATATGGTGAATAGTCAAGGTCTTTTCCCCAGGGTAGGAGAGTACAAAAGTAGAGGACACAGGTTTAAGGTGACACGGGAAAGATTTAAAAGGGACCTAAGGGGCAATGTTTTCACGCAGATGGTGGTGCATGTGTGGAATAAGCTGCCAGAGCAAGTGGTGGAGGCTGGTACAATGTCAACATTTAAAAGGCAACTGAATGGATATATGAATAGGAATGGTTTAGAGGGATATGGGCCAAATGCTGGCAAATGGGACTAGATTAATTTAGAATGTCTGGCTGGCATGGACGAGTTGGACCAAAGGGTCTGTTTCTGTGCTGTGCATTTCTATGATCTAATCTGCAAAGGTAGGGAGGGGACAGGAAAACGGGGTGTGGAACTAATTGGGTAGATTTTTCAAACAGTCAGCAGAGATGATCCATGTGTTCATCCTGCACTGTATGATTCTTCTGAATTCTATGCTAACCTTGCATATCTTAGAAGTCAACATATCCCATTACTCTTATTGGAATGACTTGATGACCTGCTCTTAGTTACACAATTTAGTACTTCATAGAGGTGATGCAACTACTCAGTACAGTTCCCAGCATACATTATTTCTATGTAGACAGAAACAATAACTACAAATGTAATTTGTGATTACTGTTCATAGAACAGTCTGAGGCTGGTACCCACAGTATAATTAGGTCCTTGCTTAACATGGAGAATCCACACTATCTTTCAGATTAACTTGTCTTGAAGTAACATCAGTTGATAGATAAAAAGAATAAAAATGAAAAAAATGCCATTCCATGCTTGTATCTGTAGATTTGGAAGTACATAAATGGCAACGACCACGCATGGGTTTGGAATATAAAATAGTACAGCCCAGGAACAGGGCTTTCAGCCCATAATATCGTGCCAACCATGAAGCCATTCTCAATGAGTCCCATCTATGTGCATATAGGGCAGGGAATAGTGGGATATGGACTTTCTTGAATGTTACTTTTGTATCTGCTTCTACCACCTACACTAGCACCATATTTGAGGCACCTACCACCATCTGTGCAAAAAGCTTGACTCGTACCATCTCCATTAAACTTTCCCCTTTGCACCTTAAAGCCATGTCCCCAAGTAGTCGACATTTCCACCTTGGGCAAAAGACTCGATTATGAATCCTACCATGCCTCTAATAATTTCATGTACTTCTTTCAGGTCGGCCCTCAGCCTCCAAAGCTGTAACAAGAACAAATCTCTCCTTATAACTAATACACTCTAGTCGATGCATCATCCAGTTAAGCATCTTTTGCACAATTTCTAAAACACCCACATCCTCTCTATAGTATGGCAACCAGAACTACGCACAATACACCAGGTGTGGCCCAACTAAACTCTTATAGAGCTGCAACATGACTTGCCAATGAAGGCAAGTAATGCTGTATGCCTTCTTTACCACTTTATCCACTTCTGTTGCCAATTTCAGGGAGCTGTACAATCACACCCAAAGATCACTCTGTATATCAGTGCTCTTAAGGGTGCTGCCATTTACTGGCAAACTTCCTCTTGTATTAGACGTCCCAAAAATGCATCACCTCACACTTATCTGGATTAAACTCCAACTGCCACTTCTCCACCCAACTTTCCAACTGATCTACATCTTGCTGTATTCTTTGATAACCTTCCTTTCTATCCACAACCCCACCAATTTGTGTCACCTGCAAATTTACTAATCAGACTACCTACATTTTCATCCAAATCATTTATACGTATTACAAACTGCAGAAGTCCCAGCACTGACCCTTGCAGAATACCACTGGCCACATACCTTCAGTTAGAAAAAAAAGCCCCCACAACCACACTGTCTTTTATGACCAAGCCAATTTTTTATCCAATTTACCGAGTCATCATGGATCACATGTGGCTTAAACTTCTGGACCAGCTAACCATGAAGGACCTTGACAAATAAAATCATAGAGATATACAACATGGAAGTACACCCTTTGTCCAACTTGTCGATGCCGACCAGATATTCCAAATAAATCTAGTCCCATTCGCCAGCATTTGGCCCTTATCTCTCTAAACCCTTCCTATTCATACACATCCAGTCGCCTTTTAAAAGCTGTAATTGTACCAGCCTCCGCCACTTCCTCTGGCAGCTCATTCCAAATGTTGCCCCTTAGGTCCCTTTTAAATCTTTCCCCTCTCACCTTAAATCTATGCCCTCTGGTTTTGGCTTCCCTCACCTCTTGTATATTTACCCTATCATACAGTCCATGTAGACAACATCTACTGCCAAACCCTCAATCATTTTCATCGCTTTCTCAAAAAACTCAAATTTCAGAGACAAGACTGCACAAGGCCATAATGACTATCCCTAATAAGTCCATTCTTTTCCAAATGAGAATAAATCCTGTTCCTAAGAATCTTCTCCAATTATGTTCGTACCACTGCTGTAAAATTTACTGGCCTATAATTTCCTGGATTATCCCTGCTGCCCTTCTTAAACAAAGGAACAACATTAGTTATTCGCCTGTCTCCTGGGACCTCATCTACAGCTAAGTAGAAAGCAGAGATCTCTGTCAAAACCCCAGCTAGCTCCTCCTTGCCTCCCTCAGCATCCCGGGACAGATCCTATCAGGCCCTGGGGACTTATCTACCTTAATATTTTTGAAGTCACCCAGCACCACCACCTCCTTAACATCTACATGCTCCAGAATATCAACATAACCTTACCATCATCCATGTCCTGCTTGGTGAATACCAACACAAAGTATTCATTAAGGACTTCACACACTTTCTCTGGCTCCACACAAATTCCTTCCTTTATCCTTGCGTGGACCTACCCTTTCCCTAATATGCACTTGCTCCTAATTTACACATAAAATACCTTGAGATTCTCCTTAACCCTTCCAGCTGAGAATATTTCATTGCCCCTTTTAGCCCTAATTCCTTACTTAAGTTATTTCCTGCTTCCTCTATATTACTCAAAGGCCTTGCCTGACTTCAGTTTCCTAAACCTTAGATATGCTTCCTTTTTCTTGACTAAACTTTCAATATCACTTGTCATCCAGGGTTCCCAAATCTTGCCATTAATCCTCAAAGCAAAATGTTTGTCCTGAACTCTGACTGGCCTTTAAATGACTCCCACATATCCAATATCACAACAATGACACCTGAAAACTGGAGGAACAACACATATTCCGCCTTGGAACCCTACAACCCAATGGTCTCAATGTGGACTTTACAAGCTTCAAAATCTCCCCACCCCCAACCTCATCCCAAGACCAGCCCCCCTTTCGTCCCCACCTCCTTAACTTGTCCATCTTCTCTCCCACCAATCTGCTCCTCCCACCTCACTGACCAACCTCCACCCCAACTCCCTACTTACACTCACCTTTACTAGCTTTATCCCCTCCTCCTTGGCCTGTCCATCTTCTCTCCACCTATCTGCTCCACTATCCACCTTCTATCACCACCTCTCCCTCTCTCTGTTTATTCCAGAGTCCCCTTCCCCTCCACCATTTCTGAAGGGTCCAGGCCTGAAACATCAGCTTTCCTGCTCCTCTGACGCTGCCTGGACTATCTACATATTGTCTCAAGAAACTCTCCTGGATGGAACTAACAAATTCTGCCCCATCCAAGCTCCTGACATTAAGAGAGTCCAAGTCAATATCAGGGAACTTAAAAACACCCATAATAACAACCCTCTTGTTTTTACATCTTTCCATGATCTGCCTACCTATCT
The DNA here is from genome assembly GCA_024137785.1 of Ginglymostoma cirratum. NCBI lineage: Eukaryota > Metazoa > Chordata > Chondrichthyes > Orectolobiformes > Ginglymostomatidae > Ginglymostoma > Ginglymostoma cirratum. Next base: position 55,497,341 of record JAHRHZ010000267.1, on the reverse strand, counting down.
TTTCCTCGATCTCACTGGGTTTTGGGAGGCCTGTAGTATAACCTTATCATAGTTTGAACCTTTCTTATTCCTTAGTTCTACCCATATGGCCTTGCTGGATGCACTCTCCTTTTGTAATCTCCCTCTCTATGATGCCCTAAACATCTAAGTCCTGGAAGGGCCAGTCCTGCTCTTCTCTCTACTAAGTTTCTGAAAAGGATATGACATTGTGGTTCCATCTACTAACCATGGATTTGGTTACTCCTACATCTTTATCCAATCTCAGCTCGTTACAATAACCATCAAGGCTGACCTAAGGGACAGTATTTATTGGCAATTTTAAACTACATATTAATTGGAAAAAAATACATTTGTAATAGTGAGGACTTTATGGAATGCTCTTCTCAGAGACGCTTTCTTAGGTTCTGGAAGCAACCGGTCAGCAAGGAAGTTGGGGGAGCAACAAAGAATGCAGTGGCAGTACAGAACCGATTTATATGGGAAATTGAGACAAGCCTTAGTGGAAAGAGCGAGAGTCTAGATTGCTGTGTTGCCTGTCCAGTGCTAGGGTTCAGGACATCTGCTTCAGCCTGGAGATGAAATAGAAGGTTTACTAGTACACACAAATTAGAATAAGAGAGGAAGCTAGCTAGAACGTAAAACCAGATAGTTTCCACATGTATTTATAGGGAGAGAGTACATAAAGTGAGTTTAGGCCCTCGAGAGAGTGAGAATGAGAATTAATAGATGATAACAAAGAAATGGTGATGCTGCAAATAAATATTTTGCTTCTATTTCGCTAAAGAAGATACCAACTAAATCCCACTAATACCTGCAATTAAGTGTGAAAGAAAGAGAGAAACTTGGTGACATCACAATCACATTAGGCACTGAGCAAATTGATGGAGCTATGGGTTGAGAAGTCTCTGGATCCTGGTGGATTTTATCCAAGGATAATGAGGTAGTGTTAATTTTCCACATTCATTAAATTTCAGAAAGGTTCCAAGAGATTAGAAGGCAACAAATATAACCCCTTAATTCAAGAGGGGAAAAGAGGAGGAAACAGCAAATTCTAGAATTTTTTTCCTACCTATCTTTGTGCCATCAAGCCTTAATGTCTGTTGTGGGGAAGGTGTTAGCATCAATAATTAAGATGGTTATAACTTTGGACTTGGAAAAAAATTCAAGGTAACTGGGAAGAGTCACAGTTTTGTGGGAAGTACATTGTGTTTAACCAATTTATTTGAATTCTAAGTAGTAACATGATGTAGATAAAGGGGGTGCTGAACTTGGATTTCCAGATTTCACAGGGTGCCACATAAAAGATTTGTTCAAAGTAAGAACTCAGTTAAGAGGATAACATACTCGGATAGAGAGAAAATTGATTGTCTCGCAGAAAATAGAGTACACATAAATGGGTCTTTTCCAGATTGGCAGGACATGATGAGTGAGATTCTGTAGAGGTTGGTGGTGAGATATCAACTTTGTAGAATTTGCATCAATTACTTAGATGAGGGGATCAAAGGCATGGCAGCTAAATTTCCAGACTGCATGAAGATAGGTAGGAAATATGTTGCGAAGAAGCCATAAGGACACAGACTGATATAGAGGTTAATTGAGTGAGCAAAATGAGGTGATGCAGTGTAGTGGTAATGTTACTGGACTAGTTATCCAGAACCCCAGGCTAATGTTCAGAGGAAATGGGTTTCAATTCCATGCGGCAGACAGTGAGATTTGAATACAATAAAAATCTAGCACAATGGTGACCATGTTGATTATCATAAAAAACTCAATTGGGTTCACTAAAGTCCTTTAGGGGAAGAAATCCTGCCATCTTTCTCTGATTTGGCATACAAATCCGTGACTCCAGACCCATGACAATGTGGCCGTGCCTTAAGATGATCTTCTCAACGTTCAGGATGGGCTCGTATTCCATGAACGAAGATAAAAGTCAGATGGTGTACGACATGGGAAAATGTGAAGTTGCTCACTTTGGTGAGAAGAATAGAAAAAGCAATATTACTCAAATAATGAACATCTGCATAATTCTGAAGTTCAGAGGGATTTAGATAATCAAGTTCATAAGTTACAAAAATTTAGCATACAAGGAAACAATTAGGGCTAACACAATGCTATTTATTGCTATAAGAGGAATGGAACATAAAAGTAAGGATTTAACAAAGCAATTATACAGGGTATTTATCAAACCACATCTCGAATAAGGTGTACAGATTTGGTCTCCCTGTTTAAAGAAGGATGTAAGCATGTTAAGACGCTGTTCAGGATTGATTTACAAGATTGATACACAAGATTGATACCTAACAGGAGTGGTTTATCACCAGGAAAGATTGGACAGGTTGGGCTTGCTTTCACAGGGATTAAAAGTGTGTGGGGCAATTTCATTTATATGACCTTAGAATTATCATAAGGTTGACACTGAACAATTGTTTCCTCTTCTGGTCCATTTAGAACTAGTGAACACAGTTTTAAAAATTAGGGGTCCACCTTTCACGACAGAACTGTGGGAAAGTTTCTACCGAGGGTTGAGACACTTTGGAACTAAATGCTTCAAAGCAGGGGAGACAGAATCATCGAATTTTTTAAGAGTAGAGGTCAGTAGCTTGTTAGGGAAGGGAATCAAAAGTTAGAGATAGATGGGAATGTGGAATTCTAGACAAACAAATTAGCCATGATGTTAATGAATGGTTGAGCAGGCTTGAAGGGTTGAATGGCCTGCTTCTGCCCCTAATTTGTATGAATATGTATGTTGGGCTGCCTTGTGAATGTCTGTTAATTTACTGGAAGGCCAAGTTGCCAATGGGGCAATAATCCAACAGACAGCTGTGCATTCTGAAGTGAAAGAGTAAGAACATTTCTGAGAACAATTAATTGAAGTACATAATCAGCAGCTAGCTAATAAACTAGTTGGACTTCTCTCCTGTGGGGACAGAGAAGATATTTATCGTCACTCACACCCTCTCTTTGGGAGGATAATAAATTAAACTGCTGATATTTATTGGCCAAAATAACTTAACAACAAAGGTTATTGAGCAATTTTAATTTCTGATGCAACAATACAGCAAATGGTTTGCACATAATGACGTAGGATTGTCAGTCTCCAGATCTTCTTAAATGACTAAAAGGCGGTGAAGGGCCATAGCCCACACAGGGATATATACTGATTGTAAGAACAGCAAGAATTACAGACTAGCTTGTATCAAAAAAGAAGTTTAAAGGCTTATGATCACAGGAACAAGAAGTAAACTGAGGAGTAAACCTTACAATGCGTTTTGATTTCGAAAGTGTAAGAATGCTGCACTTAAGCTAGAATAAGATATGCCTGATGTAGTGTGACTAGATCTTTCAATGTATTGTAAAGAGGGTTGCACTACATTGCAGAATTTCTGCTTTTTTGATGGGACATTAACCCATTTATCCACTCAAGTGGACAAGAAGATTCGATGACTTCTGCCAGTTGATGGATCCAGACGTATTTACCTGAAGAACAGCTGAAACACAATGACACCATTTGAAGGAGCCTTCCTTTTATGCTGGCTAATAATCCACATTCACAACACACTGCAATATGACCCAGCAGTTGTTCAACTCATGATATTTGTGGATCTTGGCTACCATGTTCGCTGATATAAATGCACATAATTGGACACAAAGTGTTTTAGTGGAGTCTTAACGACTTGCGATATGAGATATACTATAAAAGTGCAAACTGTCTTCTATTCCTTAAAAGCAAATAAGGCCAAGGGCATCTTTGGATTAATACAAAAATGTCAGCTAATGTTACAGAATATTGTTGCATATAAGTTCACAATTAAGGCTTTATTTTCAGCAAAAATAAAAGACTTACATCTTTGGCCATGTTAATGGTACTTTTATTGCTGAATTTTGGATACTTCAGTCGCCAAAATTAAAACATGCAGGATTCCAATGTGACGGCACCTAAATATAAAAGAGTGAAATTGAATAATTTTTTGAGTAAACTTCTTTTATGCACAAGTTCCAAAATATAACAGCCAATTAACTTATGCCTTCATTTAACTTTTCAGAACTTCAACGATTATTTGGCTTGTCACTTTTAAAGCTACATCACATAGCAGAAACACTGCTATTTTCTTTATTTATTCAGTCAATTGCCTATTATATTTTACAGCTTTTAGGTCGTTTTAAATGTTTGTTCAAATATTTGAAAACAATACAAATGAAAATACTTGAGGCAATGAAAACAAAATCAAAGAAACTTGGTAATTGCATACAAGCAAAACTTAATTTGTGAATTACTGAAACAGATTGTTGGGGCCTAGTCCTCCAGAAGCAACTAGGCAAATTGTGTAAAATCTGATCAAACAATCTGCAGTTTACGTTAGTCTAAAACCTACACCAAAACCTGATCAACATTATTACTTTTGTAAAGTAAGGTCAAATCCTAAAACGGTATGAGAATACATTAAGACAAGACGTTAACACAACCGGTTTCCTGCAGATTAGTTAGCAAAAAGGCCCCGCCAGGCCTCATGGCCTATCCACCAGATACACGAATATGAAACACAAATACATTTAATAATCGCTATTTTTCAAATCCCGTTCTAAGGACCAGTGCCTTCCATACCCTATATTCACCGTCTTGTTAACGATCAGAAAATTAAGCGTTTAAAGATTACACTTTTTACTTTGAAAGCATGCTCGAAACAAACCTTCTGAGAGAGATTATCCCTTTCATCAATATATGCATTGCTCCAAGGTGTAGTTCCTTCAAGATTATACATACAGATATAAAAACTATGCACATTTACAACGTCAAGAACTTTGGACGATAAAAAAAGTTTTAAATAAATTAGCTTGCAATTGCTTTTGTCCTTCGTGCTGATGCCTTACATACTTACTCTGGTGTTATATTTGGAGGCGTTTCAAATTTTCTTTTAAAATTGAAAACCCAGCCAAATTCATACGCTTAAACAATTCGGGCCGTATTTGCAATTCCCCCTATACCCACTCCACTTCAACTTGGGACACCTCCAACCTCGGCATTCTCCCCTCCCCTCCTCATTAGGAACCTATAGGCCTTGAAGCCAGGGGCTCTCTTACTGTAAACAACCTGAAGCCAAAGCAACAGCAGATGGGACTCACACCAGTACTGAAAGATTACAGTTTAAAAAAAATACAATTCTCCCTCCCCCCACCAGCAGGCCTCTCCTTCCTTAATTCGTGTCAAAAAGAAAATGAAGCAGCAACAACAACAGCAAAAAGACTTCAGTCATTTTAACTCATTTCCAGGAACATCACCGAGACAAAATCTAGACAAGAAACTTAAGAAAAGCTTAGTTTGAGGCTAAAATTAAGCCGATCACATATTCCTTTCCCTATTAAGAAAAAAAGACCGAGGTGAAGCGATGATACCTTTTCAACACATATCAATCTGTCGACTCCACAGGCGGCGCTTTCTCAAATTTTTTTCCTCTTTCCAGGGGGGGTGAAAGGGGAGGAGGGGAGCAATGTGAAGAAGAGAAATTTAAAATAAATATAACAGCGATTAACAGATAAAGAAGGGGATGGAGGGGGGATAGGGGAGAGTGAGGGAAATGAAGCAAATCGCCGCTTCTCGCCCAGCACCAGACACATCAGGGGAATGGATTCGAAATTAAAATAAAACTCAGCTCCAATCCACTGGAATTACATTGTCATTATTCTCTGAGAGGCGGGAAGGGTTTAGTTTTTTTTTGTTTCTGTCAGTTTTTTTTATCGCTACTGGTGTGCAGGGTGGGTAAAAGAGGAGGAGGATGGCAGATTAGGGTGTTGAGATGGTCCTAGGAGAGGATAAGATATGTTTTCAAACCCACTACCACCCCGTCTCCCTCCCTACCACCCGACGCGCCGCTCCGGCCAAAATGAAGCTCCCTACAGCCGCTCGCAACTGTTTTCATCCTCAACCGATCTTGGCGGTGTCCGGCTCGCGCCGCTCCGCCATTGGCTCCTCGCTCGGCCCCGCCTCCTTGGCCCGGTCCCATTGGTCTATTCAACAAGCCTTCCCCTCTCTTCTCCCTCCCCCTCCCACTGCGAAGGCTCCGGCCCCACGCGGTTGGCCCTCCAAAGGCGGACGGCCGTCACCCCCTTCGAATCTGCCCTTCGCCCAATCGAAATCGTTCTTACGAAATAAACCTTCGGCCTTCTCATTCATCGAGGTTGACGATTGGTGGAGACTCAGCCAGCGTGAGCCGTCCTTGTTGCTAGCCCCCTCCTCCTTGTTTGTGAAAATGTGTTGGACGTGACCGGAGAGCAAGAGTTTGTTTGAGTATCTGAAGGACGTGGTTACTAGTTCAGGCTTTCAGGTCAGGTAAGATAGTATTCGTTAGCAACCACAGTTTAATGAAGAGGAACGCTTTGTAATTCTTCGGGCGCAGTCCCGGCTCCGGCTACGGCTCCAAGCCTAGCTTAGACAACTGATTCGTAATGGTGGTGTGGACTGCTCATGGGTATGGAGCGTGACTAAATGTGTCCCATTAGTCTGCACTAGACGTGGCCGTGGTCTGGGCGGGATGTTCTTCGGAGTGGACTCGATGGGCCGAATGCCCTGCTCCCACACAGTATGGGTTCTGTCATTCTGTAGTATTAGACTAAGACATGATCTCTACAGGGCAGGTGAGCCATAATTCGAATGAGTGAAACCAGGCCCTGGATTAGAAACGTTACCTCGTTTTTTTTTCTCTCTGTACAGATGCTGCCAGACCTGCTGGGTTTTGCCGACAATTTTTGTTTTTCTTCCAGTTTTGACTAATGGAGCCCTGGAAAATTGGTGCCAAAGAGAATTTTGGAACGGCACAGAGGTCTGGAAAATTATACGGAGAGCCCTTACAAAATTGGACCATCAAGTCAGCATTTGACTCTTAAAGGACTGAGTGAAGTCCTGGCATTACAATCGCAGAATTTCCCTCCTGTCAACATTCTGGGACTTAGCATTGAGCAGAAATTTAACTGGACCAGCCATATAAATACTGTGGCTACAAGAGCAGGTCAGATGTTAGGCATTCTGTGCTATTTAGTTCACCTGACTCCCAAAATCTGTCCCCCATCTTCAAATAACAAGTGAAGAGTGTGGTGTAAAACTCTTGTCTGGTAAGTGACCTCTGAATGGTGAACAAGCTTATCAGCATCCTGGTTAAAGCAGTCTGCTTGTATGACAACCCATTCACTACCTTGAATGTTTACTGACTGTAGTACCAGTGCACGCTGAGAGCTGTGCGTACAAAGTACAAAACATCAAGTCTCCAGCAACATCCAAACCCCCAAACTGTAACACCTGGAAGGATAAGGGTAGTAGCATTATGGGCACACTACAATCTGCAAGTTCTCTTCCAAGTCTCTCTCTGTTCCTGATTTGGAACTATATTGACATTCCTTCACTGCCAGTAGCCTAGAACACTGGAACTACCTTTCTAACAGTGTGTGTACTGACACTGTGTGGAATGCAGTGATTTCAAGATCACCATCACCCTCTCAAAGATGAGAAATGTCCTTACCAGTGACGTTTGCATCTCATGAAAAATATTTAAAAAGCAAAAATGAAATCCTGCAAACAGCCATGTGATGATTATCATCAAGCAAATGCTGTGGCTTGGCAGTGATTATTAAAGAGAATTATTCTGGAGCAACAGCTGAAAATGTGAGATTCTATGTACTTTTTTTTTTTTTTTTTTGGAGACATATTGCATCCTAGAGAAAGATTGGAGGTTTTAGTCTCAAACACCAGTACCATTGAATCGATATTCCACTCTATGGAAAGAATAGCTACCTGTTTGGAGAATCAGGCAAGTCAGTTAACAGTGTGCATGCTTGCCCTAACTAATGGCCTGCATACTTAGTTTACCATTGTCTTCACCTGTCTGTTCCTGCAGCTTCAGTTGTCTTTGCAGTGTGATGTTTTCGCAAGCCAAAGTGGACCCTCACTATTTTAGATAGCCTTGCTACAAATGGAAGATCAAAAGATCCTCCAGATCTGTCCGGTGATCAGAATTACACCATCAAACCAATTGCTTGCTCAGTGAGCCTAATGTACTTATGTGGCAATGGTTGAAACGTGCATCTATATTAGGTGCCAAAAGACCAGTCCTTCAAGAGTAGTTCTTTTCTTCAAGGAACCAGGTGCTGACTAAATTTGGAACACTGATGAAGTGAAATGCCTTCAAATTGTCAAAGATTGCTGCCTTGATCTGAGATTACCTAAATTGCTATGTGTGCAGTCTCTAACTCCTGCACCAACGGGGAAGCAAAAGCTATCTGGTTATGACCGGCCTCATCTGTAGCAACATGAAAATAAATGGCAGTCGTGACCAGCTCGGCTTTGGTTACTTGGTGGATGCATTTGTGGGCAGCTAATTGTGAGATTCTGGTCTCTCTGATATAGGAAGGATGTTGTGAAACTTGAAAAGTTTCAGAAAATATTCATAAGGATGTTGCTGGGATTGGAGGGTTTGAGCGATGGGGAGGAGGTTGAGTAGGCTGGGGCTCTTCTCCCCAGAGGGTTGGAAGCTGTGAAGTGACCCTGTGGAAGTTTATAAAATCATGAGCGGCTTGGATAAGGCGAATAGCCGAGGTCTTTTCCCCAGGCTAGGAGAGCCCAAAACTAGAGGGCATAGATTTAAGGTGAGAAAGGAAAGATTTTAAAGGGTCCAAAGAGGCAACTTTTTCAGGCAGAGGGTGGTGTGTGTGTGGAATGAGCTGCCAGAGGAAGTGATGGAGGCTGGTGCAATTACAGCATTTAAAAGCCATCTCGATGGGTGTATGCATAGGAAGGGTTTAGGGGGATATGGGTCAAGTGCTAGCAGATGGGACTAAATTTAACTTAGGATATCTGGTCAGCATGGATAAGTTGGACCGAAGAGTCTTTTTCTGTGTTGTTACAACTCTGTCCCTGAATTTCTATGACCCATGAGTCACAGCGACCTTGACTTCCACTGACAGTATGTGGTCCCCTATATTACTGGGAAGCAGGTCTTCTCCAGAAGGCTGTAGATGTCAGCAATGACCCATCACAAAAGCCTGAGCCTCCTGAAGCACATTTGCTGTCTAACAAGAAAATTGATTCGTTGCCAGTAAACCCTGTGTGAGGGATTTAGCCTCTTGAGAGCTAGAATTTTGAATCCATCCCCTCTGTCCTGGGAAGTGGCACACTGTTGAAGTGAAGGCAACAACAGTTGTTGCTGCACCTGTTGTTCCTCATTAGAGGTATAAAAAAGACTGCTCCCATGCTGCCGTGAAGGCTGATGGAAGGGAAGGGAAGGGAGATCGAGGTGACTGATTCAAAATCAGTGAAATGACTTCCAAAAAGTTGAAAATCTCTCAGAATGATAAAAGCACACTTGGTGTCCTAAGAACATGAGCCTTTCATTTAGGTAAGAAAGCAACTTTATAGTTTGACTACTTACAGGTCTTCTAGCCGATTCATGCTGGAATGTTCTTAAGCCATGTGAAACTCACCAAGGTTAGTAAATCTATATACGTCAATCAAATTATCCCTTGTGCTTCTAAACTCCAATGGAAACAAATGTAGCCTGTCTAACCTATCCATAAGATCATCTACTCACTCCAGGTATCAAACTAACTCTGAATCATCTTTACATCCTTCCTTAACTGAGCAGATATAAACTGCATCAGAGATAAAAGGTACTGCAGATGCTGGAGGATCCGAGATAACAAGCATGGGGCTGGATGAACACAGCAGGTCAAGCAGCATCATATAAACTGCACACAGTACTTGAGATGTGGTTTCACCAATATCCTATATAATGAACATAACATCATTACTTTTATGTTCAATTCCTCTTGCAAAAAAAAAGCATTCCATGAGCCTGTATTGTTTACTGTACTTGCATGCTAACATTTTGTGACTCATGCACTAGAACACCTAAATCCCTCCACAGTGTGGAATCCTGCATTGTTTGCTGTTCAAATAATATTCTTGCTATTAAGGTGAACAACTTCATGTGTTCCCACATTTTGCTCAATCTGCCAGATTTTGCTCACTTATTCTATCAAGCTAGTTATATTCTTTTTCAGCTCCTTTGTCTTCTTCACAACATATTTTCCTGCTTATCCTTGTTTTTTCTGTGAATATGGCCTTTTCTCCCCTTGTCTGAATTTTGGATACTAATTGTAAAATATTGAGACTTCAGCACAGGCACTTGTAGGAGCCCACTCATCACATCTTCCCAATTACATCATTTTCTTTGTTTTTAGAACATATTTCGACCAAGCAAATATGTTTCTTGTGTGCACACAAACACAAGCTCATTGTGTTTGTTTTCTGTAATAGCCTTTGTGGCATCTTATCAAATAACTTCTGGGAATTTGACTACATTACATCTACAGGCTGCACTTTATCCACTGCCCATGTTACTCCAAAGAAATTTTAAAAATTGCTTATACGTGATTTTCCTTTCCCAAAACCATGCCGACTCTCCCTGATTGTCTTAGGTGTCCAATTATAACATTAATGATCAATTCAAACGCTTTTCCCCAGAACAGCGGTCAAGCTATACCTGACCTGTAGTTTCCTGTTTGCTGCCTCCTTCCCTTCTTGAATTGAGGGGTTATTTTTGCAGCTATGGTGAAGACAAAAACAAAACATTTGTTCACTTAATTTGTCACTTTCTTATTTTCAATTATTAACATCCATTCTCACCCTCTGTGGCCAACTCTTACACTTTTTTCCTTTTTAAGTGCATGTAGAAACTCTTCCTATCCATTTTTTATATTTCTAGCTGGCTTCCAAAATCCTTCTTTGATTCACTTGTGGAATGTGGATGTCGCTGCCAGGCAAACATTTATTGCTCATTCTTAGTTGCCCTTGTGAAGTTGGTGGTGAGCTGCCTTCTTGAACCACTGCAGTCGATGTGTGGTACGTAGAGCCACAATGCCCTCTGGGAAGGCATTCCAGGATTTTGACGGAGCCATGGTGAAGGAATGGTGATATCTTTCTCAGCCAGGATAATGAGTGGCTTGGAGGAGAACTTGCAGGTGGTGGTGTTTCCAAGTATCTGCTGCCTTTGTCCTTTTAGATGGAAGTGGTTATGAGTTTGGAAGGTGTTGTCTTAGGATCTTTGGGGAACTTCAGCAATGCATCATATAGATAGTATACACTGTTACTGAGCATCAGTGTTGGAGGGAGTGGATGTGGTGCCAGTCAAGTGGGCTGCTTTGTCCTGAATGGTGTCAAGCTTTTTGAGTATTGTTGGAGCTGAAATCGCAGCAAATGGGGAATATTCCATCACACTCCTGACTCGCCTCAGATGGTGGACAGGGTATGGGGAGTCAGGAGGTAAGTTATATGCCACGGCTTTCCTAGCCTCTGACCTGCTCTTTTAGCCACTGATTTGATTTTGTCTGATTTTATTTTGATTTTTAATGTCATGTGTATTTTACAGTAAGAATACAATAAAATACAGTGAAAAGCTTTTATTTGTTACCCTGAAACAATGCCACCTTGAATAATTTAAGAATAAGGAAAAAAAATGAGAAGACAGCTCCTTGAAGAGAGTCCATTAGCACTGAGACAGCTCATCATTATTAACGACATCTGCATGGCAATCCCTTTGCTGCCGTCTAGACTGGACCCAACCAACATGAGGTTGCCAATCCTCAGGCGTCATCCTTTGCTGCTGGGCCTATCTTGCCGATGTCGCCTCTGCCGCTGTAGCAGCTGCCAATTCCAGGTTCCATGCTTGCTCCAGAAAAGTAAGTAGGGGCTCACTCCTCCATGCTGGGCCTGGGTTGATATCCATGGTAGGCCTGCCCAAGGTCCACACCCTGGGCCTGACTTGAGACTGCTTGAGAGCTGTGGTAGACTTGCTGGAGGTCCTCCCCTCTGCTCTAGGTCTGTGCCATGTCTGCTAGCAGTCTGTGCACTGGGCTCTTGCTGCTACCAATGCCATCCAAGCTCAGGACAAAGTAAGTTAGTCTTTAAGAAAAGAGATGAGGGTAAAAAGAACTGTGGTCAGAGCAGATGACCTCTGGCACAGGAGCCCTAATCTTCTTCCATCTGTGTTTATACAGTGAGTGCAGTTGAGTTTCTGGTCACTGGTAACCCTCAGGATGTTGATGATGGAGTTTGTGATGGTAACACCACTGAATATCAAGAGCTGGTAGTTATATTACATCTTATTGGAGATGGCCACTTCCTGGCATTTGTATGGTGCAAATGTTGTTTGCCACTTGTCAGCCCAAGCCTGGATATCGTTCAGATTTTGTTGCATTTGAACACTGATTGCTTCAGTATCTGAGGAGTCACAAATGGTGCAATCATTGGCGAGCATCCTCACCTTTATGATGAAGAAAACATCAGTGATGAAGTACCTGAAGCTGGTTGGACCTTGAACACTACTCTTGGGAATTTGTGCAGAGATGAGATGACTGACCTCCAACAATCTCAACCATCTTCCTATGTGCCAGGTATGTTTCCAATCTGCAGAGAATTCTCCCCTGATTCCCATTGACTCCAATTTTTTGCTTGGCCTCCTTGATGCTGCACTCAGTCAAATGCAGCTTTGTCAAGGGCTATAAACTCTCAAATCACCCCTAGAATTCAGCTGTTTTGTCCATATTTGAACCAATGCTGTAATGAGGTCAGGAGCTGAGCAATTACTGGTGGAATCCAAATTTAGTATCAGTGACCAGGTTGTAGCTGAGGAGGTGCTGCTTGATAACACTGACATCTTCCATCACTTTATTGATGATCAAGTGTAGACTGATGGGGTGGTAATTGGTCAGGTTGGATTTATCCTGCTTTATTTTTTGTACTGGACAAGTATACACCATTATTGAGAAGGTGCCAGTGTTATAGCTATACAGAACAGATTGGTTAGGGGTACAACAAGTTCTGGAGCACAATTCCTCAATATTGTTGTCAATATCGTCAAGGTCTGTAGACTTTACATTATCCAGTTCTTTCAGCCATTTCTTCATCATGTGGAGTGAATCGTATTGGCTGATCACTGTTCGTTTGTGACAATGGTGATCTCTGGACGATGACAAGGTGAATCATCCACTCGGCATTTCTGGCTGAATTCTTTTGGATATTTGTGGAGCTCCCTTCTCTTATGGTGGACACATAGGCAACTCCTGATTCATGACTGGGTGTGGCAGAACTGTAGAACTTGTATCTCATTCACTGATTGTGAAATTGCTTAGCTCTGTCTGTCACTTGCTGCTTATGCTGTTTGACATGCAATTGGGGCTCAGTTAGCTCAAATGGCTGGCTTACAATGTATTGTGGTGCCAACAGCTTGGGTTCAATTATGATACTGGCTGAGGCTACCATGAAAGATTCCTCTTCTCAGTCTCTCCCTTTTGTCTGAGTTGTAGTGATCCTGAGATTAAAACCACTAGTCATCTCTCTCTAATGAGAGAGCAGCCCTATAATCCTCTGAGGTTGTGGTGATTTTACTCTACCTTTGTCGTAATGTGTAGCTTCACCAGGTTGACACCTCATTTTTAAGTATGTCTGGTGCTGCTCCTAGAATGCCCTCTTGCACACTTCATTGAACTTGTTGAGCATCTAGCTGGACAGTAATGGTAGATTGGGGTATAGGGAACACCATGACACTGCAGATTTTTGTTGCAGTATGATTCTGCTGCTGATAGCCTGCAGTGCCTCATCTTGAGTTGCTAAATCTGTTTTTGAAGTCATTCTAGTTAGCACTATTTGAAGTCCATCTCAATTTTTGCCCTGGAACATGGCTCTATCCAGGAGGTCCGACTTGTTGCAGATTTGATACATCCCCCATCCTGCCATGCTTAATTAGTTTTTAATTAATTACACAAATATCCTTAATTAACAATGTTCCTACTTTTCAGCCAAGTGGCCCTGGTTCAAGTCCCACCTGCTTGCAGATATAATATCAAAACAGAACAGGCTTGTTAGAAAATACCTGCCCTTATTGAGCAAAGCTAGGGTAATACCAATTCCAGTTTTTAAAGATTTAACAGTAGGCCTAACTGATTGAGGAGCCATGACACAGGGATGTATTAAAGAGTCTAAAAATGTATCCTAAACATTTTGAAAGAGAAAACATTGACCGCACACTCTGCACATTTAAACATTGGCAAGCACATGGTTTGGTGTTTAGAATTTCCCATGTGTTGGCTTACTCATCATATTGTTGAAAGGAGAGATCTTCCACAAGGGATGGAAATGGAAACCTTCATGAGAATTACCAGAGATAACAAGGTGTACAGCTGGATGAGCATAGCAGGTCAAGTAGCATCAGAGGAGCAGGAAAGCAGACGTTTTGGGCCTAGACCCTTCTTCAGAAGTGGGGGAGGGGAAGGGGATTCTGAAGTAAATAGGGAGGGAGAGAGGCAGATAGAAGATGGATACAAGAGAGTTGTCGTGGGAGAGGGATCCACTAAGGCCTTTCCAGAGGGAGGAGGGTAACCTCTTCAAGGTAGGCCTGCTTAGAATGCTGCTGAGACAGAGCAGAAATCGGCTTTTGCGTAGTCCTTGCAGTGTTTTTGGCCAGGGATGCATGGAAAAATCAAGAATTGGAGGGGAAGGGGTGGAAACAACATTGATTTGGTGTCAATAAAAGATAAATAACTCATTTTACTTGTGTTTTACAATGGATATGCTGTGTTTGAATTTGTGAAGTTTTAAAATGCAAGATTGGAAGCCTACAAGTTTTCTTGACGAGAAACAAAGGGTATTATATATTTAAAAGTACAAAACGATGAGAATGACTTTGCAAGCTGGGCAAGTAAGGAAACCTTCCTCTACAAGAGGAAGTTGGTTTTAGTGGACTGGAGTCATCAAATACACAGCAATTCAGAGTATTTGGTGTTTCAACTGTTCTGCAGAGTTGTGCAGCATTTCAGTAGGAGAGCAGTGGATTATCTTTTATTTGGCATCAAAGCATTCAATTAATGTTTTGGTTTGTAGAACTTGAGGCTTTGGAGCCTTTGATCATTAAAATAATTAACATTCTTTATATCTGTAGCATATAAGATTTTTGGAGATAGTAGTAGGAACTGCAGATGCTGGAGAATCTGAGATAACACAAGTTCCTAACAGCAGCCAAATTTGGTGTAACAAAGTAGTAAATGAAAGAAACCTCATTGAACCATTGCTCAGGAATTGAGTTGCAGTTTCTCTATTCCTCAATTCTCTTTCCTCTCCCAATAATGGCCTGATTATTGATCTCAAACCAGCTCAAGTATAAAGGCCATTCGATAAGGTTAGGAATAGTCCAAAGGCTGAAGAGTAGGAAGTGGTATACACTGCAAATATACTAATCTAGTGTTAGAATGACCAGAGTAAAATCTACACTAAATTTGTGGAATTTTTTTTCTACATGTTCAGGTGATTGTTTAACAACAAAATTTAATTAGTGTCTTAATTATTTAAATTGGGTACCTAATAGCCAATGATGGACACATTTGCGAAATTGGTTAATGATGAATAGGGCAGATTACTGGTCCGCCTTGTGTAGAATTCTTCAGTAACCCGTGAGTACTCATGTTGTACAAGAAAAATATCCAGAGTAGCGAAGTATTGCCAGCACCCAGTTTTTCTAGGCCACTTCATACTTCCACCAGTAGTGAGGCACACAGTCTGACAATAATATCTTCAATTGAAACTACCTAAGGTGAGACCAGTGCCAGCATTTCATTTGCGATTCAGAAATTTTCTGAAGGGTCTAGACCCGAAACGTCAGCTTACCTGCTTCTCTGATGCTGCTTGGCCTGGTGTGTTCATCCAGCTCTACACCTTGTTATCTCAAATTTTTTTGTTGCTTTTGATAGAAAAATTATGCACGAATGAGAGACAGTGGCAATATCCCCATTAATGCACATGCATTTCAGTTTGCTAATACTAGTACATTTGTGGTCATATTTAGGGCTTATCACCAAAGAGGTAGCAGTGTTAAGAGACATTTTTAACTATCCAGAGCCACAGAATTTAGACAAGACAAACCAAATAAATTAAGCAAAAGTAGTGACAAACATCTGGTTGTCAGGGATTAGATTTTGATGGTTCAGCGACAGCAATTGGCCCACTGTTTAGATATTCAAACAATAATTTCTCTTGGGCTAGTAATTAATCTAGGAACCAGAAATTTAATGCTTGTGGATCCTTGGACCTCATTAATAAACGCAAATGAAATGCTGGCACTGGTCTCACCTTAGGCAGTTTCAGTTGAAGATATTATTGTCAGGCTGCATGCCTCACTACTGGTGGAAGTATGAAGTGGCCTAGAAAAACTGGGTGCTGGCAATACTTCGCTACTCTGGATATTTTTCTTGTACAACATGAGTACTCACGGGTTACTGAAGAATTCTACACAGGGCGGACCAGTAATCTGCCCTATTCATCATTAACCAATTTCCCAAATGTGTCCATCATTGGCTATTAGGTACCCAATTTAAATAATTAAGACACTAATTAAATTTTGTTGTTAAACAATCACCTGAACATGTAGAAAAAAAATTCCACAAATTTAGTGTAGATTTTACTCTGGTCATTCTAACACTAGATTAGTATATTTGCAGTGTATACCACTTCCTACTCTTCAGCCTTTACTATTCCTACCCTATCGAATGGCCTTGATACTTGAGCTGGTTTGAGATCAATAATCAGGCTGTTATTGGGAGAGGAAAGAGAATTGAGGAATAGAGAAACTGCAACTCAATTCCTGAGCAATTGGTCAACAATGTATCTTTGATTTTCTACTTTGTTACACCAAATTTGGCTGCTGTCAGAAATTTGTGATCACCCTCATAAATAACATGTATGCCATGATCCTCATCAACAGAACCAGCACCAATCCAATCTCAGTGAAAACTGGGTTCAAACAAAGTTTGCCACTTGCACCAACTATCTTCCCTATCTTCAAGAGTATGCTGTACTTCACCTCCAGAAAATTACCCACAGATTTGGAGATAATCTACAGAAAAGATGGGGAAATGTTCAACCTACACCATCTTCAATTCAAAACCAAAACTGCTTTAACTTCAGTCATACACTTTCAGTATGTCTGCAATTACTCAAACTCGGACCGAGATTATTGTCGACTCCATAGCCGAGGCACATGAGAAAATGGACCTTTCAATTAACAGCCAGTAAACTAAGTTCTCTTTCAAATTGTTTGGACAGCAAAACACCTCCCCCATCACGGATTAAGATCTGAGGCGAGGCATTGGAAAATGTTGACTGCTTTCTTAACTTTGTAGACAACAATTCATAATTGCCTCCAATATGCCAGCTGAGCCTTTGCCTGACTTAGGATAAAGAGTATTTGAAGGCCAGGATCTCAAACCAGAAACTAAGGTTATGTTTACTGGCAGCAATGATACTGCGCTCCTAAATATTCAGACTTGGACAGCCTACAGAGCTAGAGCAGAATCACCAGTGGAAAATCCTCCAAAGCTGGTGACAAGAAAGGTGGTTTAATAGCCACAGTCTCTCCCAAGCCAACTTGCCTAGCATCAAGGTGCTAATGACTCAAAATCAACTCCACTGCACACGTTGTATCAACAGCTCTGTTTGGACCTCTGTTGTGTAGGGGATTCCCGGTGGGCAGTGAAGCATTTTAACAATATCCTCAAAGCATTCCTGAGGTCAAAAACCCCTACTGATTCATTGGTGACCCCAATTTATCACCATCAAAATACTCAAGGCTAATTTTATAAAGACACTAAGCACATGGAGATACTTCATCAGGAACCTGTGAATGCAAACTAGAAGCATCAAAAGAATCGCACAAACCCCTAACTATAATCCTTCCCCCCCCCCCCCCAACTCTTCAAACACCACCTACTCCATATTTGCCAAAAGTCTGCAGATCATGCATTGGATGTGTTAGCCGTGTGGGAGCATATCACTCTTAATCCTGAGACAGTTAAGCAGATTTTATTATGCAAAGAAAATGTCTTTTCTCTTTTTCAGTTACTTCTGAATTACAAATTGACAAATATGCTGTTCAAAGCGCTTACCTCCTTTTACACAAAGTATAAATAAGTCCTGAATCTTATGACCCGCGTGCTGACTTAAAGGTACCAGCTATTGTATTTGCATTTTACCTGCAGACTTTTGTGAACTTTGCATTCCACCCTGCACTAATTAGAAAATCATTTCAGTCTAATACCCTCTGCTTTATTACCAGTGTTGACCAGATGAGCTGGGGCAAATGGCCTGTTCCTGCACTGTAAACGTCTATGCAAAATCATTACGACTGTTTTTGTCTCGACAATCTGTGTTGACATCCTGTTTCCTATGAAATAGGACAAGCAACAATATATCTTAACTCATCAGGTTGAGAAATTCTTCCTGAGGTACATAGACTGCAAAATTCAGCTCCTTGAAGCTGGTTTTGAAATTATAGGAAGTCGGTGATTATAAAATAGTTGTTGGGTGGGGTGGGGATGTGTGTTTGAATCCGTTTACAGTGACTTGCAGCATGCCTAAATTGGATTATCATCTTGGGAATAATGCAGGTATACCGTGCATGTGCCAGAAGCGTGCAAAGTAGGTTACATTTTTCTAGGAGCTAGCAGAAGCTGTTTGAGTTACAGCAGAGAGAATAGTATATGACCTAGAGAGGAATTTGCAGGTGATGATCAGATTTCTGGTGTAAGGCATCTAGATAAAGTAGTTAAGAAAACATATGGGATACTTGAATTCATGAGCCACTTCATGTAGGATTCCTGAATTTATTAGCCAGAATAGAATACAACAGCAAGAAGGTTATGCTGGAGTTGTGGAAAACGCTGGATAAGCCATACCTGGAGTATTGTGGACAATTCTACTCGTCCCATTATAAAATAGTGTTCGTAGTCCTAGATGACTAGGGCTGCTCTCTCATTAGAGATGACTGGTAGAGGTTTAACCTGAGGTCACCACACCTCAGTTGAGAGGGCGGGACATTCATGATTATCACCACATTATAGAATGATGTGAATGTACAGGGGATTTATCAGGATGCTGCCTGTGCTGGAGGATCTTGATCTACGAAAAGATCGCAGAGTTTGGTGTTGGTTTCTTTTTGAGCAGCTTGAAAACAGACCTGATAGAGGAATAAGATTGTGAGGGGCATAGATAGGACGGATAAGAAGGCATTTTTTCCATTAGTAAAGGAGTCGACAACCAGGGGCCACAGAGTGAGATAAAAAGTACAAGGCTAAGAAGACGGATGAGAATGTTTTTAGTTTAAGGTGATGTGGGAGTATGTAACTCGCTGCCAAAGAAGTTTGAATTAGAAGCAGTATGGAGGTATTCACTTGCGTTGCTATAACTCCCAGGGCTATGGGCCAAAAGCAGGAAAATGGGATGTGTTGACCAGCACAGCTAGAGCAAATGGCTTGTTTCTGTACTGTAAATGTCAATGCAAAGTCATTATCTGTGTTTTTGTCTCGACATTCAGTGTTGACATGCTGTTCCACTTTTTTCTGCTTTAGCTTTCATAATAGAATATGCAAGTAACATCCCAGAAGCAGCGATAGTCAGAAAATGTAAGGGAGTTAGGAATCCAGGAAAATTGCAATCACCAGAAAAGTGGTACTGAGTAAATTGGACCTGTAGGCTGAAAACGGTGTCCTGATGGACGACTTCTGTCATGTTGCTAAAAGTGGCTAGTACAATAGTTGGCACTTTGATTTCAATTTTCCGAAAGTTCTTTGATTCAAGGAAGATCCCATTCAGTTGGAAAATAGGTAGTGTAAATCCTTTCCTCAAAATAGGAGGGAGACAGCAATTGGAAAACTACAGATCAGTTAGTTTAGCAACATCATAGAGAAAGTGTTAGAAGCTGTTATTAAATAAGTTCAAGATAGTCAGGCAAAGTCAAAATGTTTGGTTAAATATCACTCTTTCTACAAAAATCTGTTGTAGCTATTTGTAGAAGTAACATATGCTGTGAATAAAAGGGGAACTGGTGGATATACTGTATTTATAATTTTAAAAAGCATCTAATAAAGTGCCACCTCAAAGTTAATTGTGAAAAATGTAAGCTTGTGATTTGGGGTCAGTATATTAGCATGGATAGAAAGATTGGCTGGCTAACAGGAAACAGAAAGCAAGTATAAATGGATCATTTTTAGGTTGAATGTAATGAGTCGAATGCCACAGGGTTGGTGTTGAGATCTCCAGTGCTTACAATTTAATGGATGATGGATACAGGATATGGTGCCCAATTTCCTGATGACAAAAACATGTCAGAGAGTAAGTTGTGAAGAGAACATAAGCATTTTGTCTGGAAGAATATTATCTAAATGGTGGGACATGGCAGAGCGCTGAGATACAAAGGGAACTGAGTGTCCTAGTACATTGCAAAAAGTTAATAGAAACAGCAAGTGATTAGGAATACTAATAGTGTTATCGTTTATCACTAGGGCAATTGAATACAAAGGTAATGCTTCAATTATACAGGGCATTGGTGAGGCTGTAACTGGAGTACTGTGCTCAGTATTGGTCACCTTATTTAAGAGATGTTGTAAGATTAGCAGAACAATACTTGAAATGAGTGATAAAAATCAAAAGAACTGCGGATGCTGTAAATCAGGAACAAAAACAAAGTTGCTGGAAAAGCTCAGATGGTCTGGCAGCATCCGCGAAGGAGAAAACAGCATTAATGTTTTGGGTCCGGTGACCTTCCTGAAGACACTTCAGAGGAAGGGTCACCGGACCCAAAATGTTAACTTGACATGAGTGGCTTGTCTATTGAAGAAAGGTTGGACAGGCGGTGCTTGTATCTGCTGGGGTTCGAGAGAGAGAGAGACTGGATAGTGAAGAAGGCATTGGGTATGTGTGCCTTTATTGGTCAGTGCGTGGGATATAGGAGTTGGGAGGTGATAATTTGACTGTACAAGACACTGGTTAGGCAGTCTAGTGTCCCTGCTATAGGAAGGATGTGAAACTTGAAAGGGTTCAGAAGAGATTTACAAGGATGATGCCAGGGTTGGACGTTATGAGCAATAGCCCCAGCCTATTCAGCCTTTCCCTGTTTTCCCTGGAGTGTTGGAGGCTGATGGGTGACCTTGATAGAGATTTGAGATCATGAGGGCCATACATAGGGTGAATGGCCAATGTCTTTTTTTCCCAGGGGTGGGGGAGTCCAAAACTCGAGGGCATAAGTATAAGGTGGGAGAGGAAAGATGTAAAACGGACCAAAGGGGCAACTTTTTCACACAGGGTGGTGCTTGTATGGACTGAGCTGTCAGAGGAAGTGGTGGAGGCTGGTACAATGACAACATGTAAAAGGCATCTGGATGAGTACATAGGAAGGGTTTAGAGGGCTATGGGCCAAATGCTGTCAAATGGGGCTAGATTTATTTAGGATATCTGGTTGACATTGTCGAGCTGGATTGAAGGGTCTGTTGCCTTGCTGTACAGCTTTATGACTCTAAGTCAAGGTGACATTTTGCCATGAATCAAGATAAGCGGCAAAACCCATTCAAAACCAGTGTAAAAGTAATAGTGGAGGTAAAAGTAAAAGTGATAGTGGGGGTTTTCAACTTTCCCATCATTATCTGGCATTGTCCTAGTGTGAAAGGTTTAAAGGGAGTGAAATTCTTAAAATGCATTCAAGTAAGCTTTTTACGCCAGTATGTAGAAGGCGTGTAAGTGAAGAGGCAGTCCTGGACTTTTATTAATAACGAAGTGGGGCAAGTGTTTGAAGTATCAGTGGAGCAGCATTTTGCAGACAACAATCATACCCCTGTTAGATTCAAGATTGTTATGGAAAAAGAGAAGGATGGCCCTAAATTCAAAGTTTTAAACTGGGCAAAGGCCTTTTTTTTTTATCAGATCTGATTTGGCCAGAGTAGATTGGAGCATACGTCTTTCAGGTAAATCTGTGTCAAAGCAGCAGGAGACCTTCAGGAAGAAAATGGGGAGAGTACAAGGCCAACATGTTCCAATTAAAAACAAAGGGTGCGCCCAACAAATCCAGTGAATCCTGAATATCGAGAAATAGTTAGGGTCAGATAGAGATAAAAAGGAGAGGTTTATGGCAGGTACCAAGGCCTCAAAACCGTGTATGCTCTTATGGAGTATAGAATGTGTAAAGAGGATCTTAGAGTAAATTAGAAGTGTAAGAAGGGGCAGGAAAGAATAATGGCAGGGAAAATTACAAATTTTGATGTGCTTTATTGTCATGTACCTAAGTACAGTGGAAAATTTTTGTTGAGCAGTACAGGGAGATCGTAGGAAACAAGACATACACAATAGGGTGCTTAGAGTAAGGCATATAAGGTTACGGCTGTGCAGGAGGTGCACAAAGCAAGATCAACATCACTTTGAAATTAAAGTGGTCCATTCAGCAGTCTAATACCAGCAGGGAAGAAGCTGTATCCCTTACAAGTATGTTAAGGGACAACTAGGCAAGAGTAGAGCCCATTAAGAAGCAAAGTGGTAATTCATGTGCGGCTGGAGGGTGTGTGTGGGGTTTGGTGTGTTTGCCCCTTCCACCAGTGAACACAATGTGGGTGCAGAAATCATGGAGAAGGATTGTGATATAATTAAAGAAATTAATATAGACAGAAGGTTCTGAGAGGTCTGACCAGTTTAAAAAGTAGATAAATATTAAGGGTCAGATAAAATATAGTGCTGATATTCAAGGAGGAGGAACAGATAGACCAGGAAGCTTACAGGCGAGTCAGTCTAACTTCAGTAGTGGGGAAACTGTTGGAAGCAGGAAGCAGTGGGACAGAGTTAATTTGCACTTGGAGAGGCAGTGATTAATCAGAAACAGTTCGCATGGTTTTAGGTGTCATGTCTTATCAAGATGAGAACAATGTGTTTGCAGTCTGTTTGGACTTCAGCAAGGCATTTGATAAGGTCCCACATGGGACACTGATATGAAATACTTGCCTTTATCAGCCGAGGCATAGCTTGAAGAACAGGGAGGTTATACTGTAACTGTATAAAACGTTGTTTAGAGTATTGTTTGCAGGTCTGGAATCCACATTGTAAGAGGGATGTGGATTGGAGAGGGTGCAGAGGAAATTATCTGGGTTGGAGATCTTCAGTTATGCAGAGAGATTGTATAGACTGGGGTTAAAATTATATCAGAGATAAGGGTCTAGGCCTGAAATGTCAAGCTTTCCTGCTCCTATGATGCTGCTTGGCCTGCTGTGTTCATCCAGCCCCACACCTTGTTATCTTGTATAGACTGGGGTTGTTTTCCTTGGAGCAGAGGAGACTAAGGGGGTACATGACTAGGATGTTTAAAATTGAGGCATTGGTAAGGTATACAAGAAGAATCTTTTCCCCTTGCTACAGTGGTCAATGACCAGGGGGCATAAATTTAAAGTAAGGGGCTAGAGGTTTAGTGGGGCTGTGAGGAAACAATTGTTCAATGGTGTGTGTTGGGAAGCTGGAACTCACTGCCTGTAAGGGTGGCAGAGGCAGAAACCCTCAACATTTAATAAGCATTTAGATGTACACTTGCAACACCAAGACATGCAAGGCCATAGGCCAAGTACTGGAAAATGGGATTAAAATAGATAGTTGTTTTTTGACCATCACAGACTTGATAAGCTGAAGTGAGTTTTTTTAGTCGTGGAATCCTAAAAGTTTACAGGACATTTCACAGACTGCAATACTAGGAAATTTAAATCTTGAAATAGCCTCATTTTCTTATTATTCCAGAATTTAAAAATTACTATATAGGATTAAAATAGATTCTATGACAAAAATTTTTAAAAAGGTATGATTTTAAAAATTTAGATTTTTTTTAACCACTATGGAGAAATTTGCTATCAAATATGTCCGGTTACCATAGGTTGTAATGATGTTTAGAAATTATGAAGTTTTCAGGTCATTGTAAACCTATTTGGACCTCATTCAACAAGGTGCATCTTTTACAAAGGTATATACAGCGATACTACCGATTTAATGAAAACAAATTTTCACGTAAAATAAAGACTGCAGTCTACAGTTACCCAGTGAAGCAACATAGATTTAACCAAGAGATAAAAGGTACTGCAGATGCTGGAGAATCCGAGATAAGGTGTGGGGCTGGATGAACACAGCAGGCCAAGCAGCATCACAGGAGCAGGAAA
>JAHRHZ010000267.1:55459246-55472902 GCA_024137785.1 Ginglymostoma cirratum | reverse complement strand
GTCAAGTTTCCTGCTCCTGTGATGCTGCTTGGCCTGCTGTGTTCATCCAGCCCCACACCTTGTTAGCATAGATTTAACCAATGCAGTTTGTGAATTTACGCATTTATTCACAAGTGTAGACTTCCAAAGTTGCTGTCAGTTTCAGTGGAAAAAATTACAGTGAGCATTAGCAGTTTTATTGTATTTACCACAAAATCTGGGCAAATTTAGCATTTCCTTATTAAAGCATATCTTCAGAATATAATAGTGCAAGTCATTAAAAAGCAACTGAAATTTGTAGGTGCAATACAGTTTGCAATCTCCTATTGTAAAGACAATACATTTTGGAGATGTGTATATTTTATTCAATTCATGTTATAAATAAAGATGAATGAAGGAAAGTTCTGTAATTCTCAAACATATATTATCCGCAAGCTGTGCTTGAAGAAACAAAAATGCAGTGCACCCAAAATAGTGACACACAATTTATATAACAGCAAATACCCTGGCACATCTGTAAATGCAGATGTGCAATTAGCTCAAACCATATGAGACAAATCTTTCCTTGTTGCAATAGGCAGCTTTCTTTGACCCATATGTAGTCACTACCATTTCACAGGGGAGTTTTCACAGAAGCAAACTATTCTGTAAGTTAAGCCAAGCAGGGGTCATGTTGACTACTGGGGTAAGATTGTATTACAATTTGGATTCTTTCCCAATTCTCTGTCTTTGTGTTTGCAGCGAAACAGCTTCCCTCAGCTCATGATCCTAAGTTTACACCCTGAAGGACGAGTGTGCTACTGGTCCACCAATTACTCTTTGATCATAATTTTGCACAAGAAGTTATAGGGTTCTTACCTTGTACTTTTACCCATGATGGAAAGCAAAATACGTGGTTCAGTCTAAAGTCAAGTAAGCACATTATTTACAAGATTAATAAATCCTAGAAGCAAGAAGAACACAGAAAATGTGGCATGACATACAAAATATTTAAACAGTGCTTAAAAACAATGGATAGAATATTTGTTTTTTTAGCCTCTGAACGACATGGGAAATGGTGAGACAATTAGTTAAATATGACAAAAATGGAACCAACAGAGCCTAGACTTCTGAGGGGAAAAAAAGTTCATTTTTTTTTCTTCCACATAACATTTTAACAAATGCATCAGAATCTTGCGAGCGTGCAGCAAGGGGCTGACTTGCATTCGTTTGATGTCTCATTAGCTAACCACCTCAGTACTAGGCAGGTTGTCCTTTTCTCAGGTTACAGAGATAAACTAGATGGCACTAGTTCCCAATACAAAAGTCAGAGCTGTTGGCTGTAGTTCATCATTGAATTCTATTTGCATCAATTTTGACCAAGAATCCCCAATCTTTATGGGTGTGCTCCATGGGCAGTATCCGCCTGTCCCTCTGTCCATAGAGGTTGGCATTTGCAAAGTATCAGCCTCACCACATTATGGCACACATTGGACCAACTGCTAATAAAGTTCTGAGGAAGGGTCACCAGACCTGAAACATTAACTCTGATTTCTCTTCACAGATGCTGCCAGACTTGCTGAGCTTTTCCAGCAACTTCTGTTTTTAATAAAGTTCAGTGCTTCAATACTAAACTTTGGAACACACTGAAATCTAACATTGCAATGCTGCTGCTTTGCATACAGAGACAGGCAACTATCTCTCGTGCATCCGAACAGGATTACATCTCTTAGCTCACTCTTCTGGTATTCAGTTACTTGCTTGGACGCTCACAGCATCTCTGTCTTGCCTTGTCTTTTTATGCATGTCCTCTTCATTCAGTATTAGTAGGCTCGTTCTGTCTTGCCTTGCTGTTTAGTGTAGACAGATAGCCAGACAGCCAGTTTGGCATATTTTCCAGTGGCAATCTGCCAAGGGACAGGCATGTCGCTGTAAGGCACCATGTGAGATCAATGTCACACCTACAGCATGTGCCAGCAGCTTACGTGGCCAACTCATTGCATGTGATTCAATGAAATGGCCATGTCAAAGAAGAGTGGTCCTTAGTCCAGTCAAGGAAGTCAATGGTCCATCGGGGTGGGTCCTGTCATAGTCAACAGAGGGCAGGTTTCAGTTTCAGTTTCAGTTTCAGTTCCAGTTCAGAGGCTCGGACATGATCAGTCAGCCCATTTGATGTGATCAGGGTCTGGTATTCATCTCGTTACAGTCTGCAGACTGTAACATAGACAGTTGAGCACATTGAGTCCAACCTGTCCAGGGATTAGTGGCACTTTCATTGGGGAGGTGTGCAGAGATCAGTCTGGGGTTTGGCCCATAATCAGTTGGGATTGTCATTCCAAGTTAGTTGGGCATGGGCCACCGGTGGACTAAAGGGAGGTTGTCAGGGGCCACTGCTATGCTGTCGAAGTTGGGAAATAAAGTGTGGGGGATTGGAGGCAACCTTCTCAAACATGGGAGCAGCTCAACATTTAAGGTGGGAGCCAATAGAGAATGGGAGGCCACTGGATACTTCAGAAGGTTAGGTTATCGAAAGTCATCCCCATCATCCTGCTCGGGTGGGGGTGGTGGGGAGGTGGCTCAGGGGGTAATGAATGGAGATGTACAGTTAAATAAGATGGTCAGTTCGGAATGTGGAGAGGTTCAAACCGGATGGATTTTAAAGTGATGTGATGTAGAAAGAACATGACACTTGGGGGGATGGGGGAGGGAGCGGTCAGGGTACCTGACTCTCTTATGTGCTAGTTATATTGCCTTCCATTTTCATCTGAGTTGCCAATGCACAATGAAAGTGAAAAATGGTGAGCTGGTTACCCAGAGTGGACGAAATAAGTTTTTTTTGTTTTGACTCGGGAGCAATCTCCACTTGTATATGTGAGTCCTTCAATGAGTGGTTCATTAATAAGAAACTTTCATATTTCAAATTAAAGGCACCTGACTCAATTTGCTTGAATGTAACAACAGTATAGATTACAAATCTGGGTACAAGCAATCCTGATCATATTCACCTTAACTTGGATTAATTTGTTATCTCCCTGGTTCAGAAGTGAACACAAGATCTTTTCAAGTGTCATCTACAGTCCACAATTTGCATACACCTTCTAATTCCTCATAGGCTGTGCAAGGAGGAGAGCTGCTCACCTCCATCATTGAACTGGAAGTATTTTGAAATATTGCTGTTACGTGGAATGTTGTCTTTCTTGGGTCATGTAGGGCATAAGGGTATGGGGTAAGGTGTCTGATTCTACCACACTTTTATGATCTACTGTATGTGCACAACATGGCTTGTGCAGTTTACCATGTAAAGGCATCCAATTACCTTTCTTGTGCTGTGATTGCTAACTGATCACATTACTAAGGAACTGTTTTGTTGCTGATACTCTCCACGTAGCCTCACTGGAACCAACAATAGATCCAGGTGCAACAGATGTTACCACTACTGAGGCCATGGTATAAAGAACACTCATAGAAATTGAGGAACAGCACGTCTGCAAGTCCAGGACCAACAGCAATATCTAGCAATAGCTAAGCATCCTCCAAAAGGAGAGTTTGCAGCAGGAAACGTTAGGATCCCAGCTGCTGTTCTACTGAACAAGTCAAATCCCAAAGTAAAATCTTGCTTGATAGATCATATTTTAATTTTTTTAAAAAAAGAATTGAAAGATCACTTTTAAACGAAACATAAGCATGCCAGCCTGCAGATTTGGTTCTAACAATAAAAGGGAAGTCTATTATTCATTTAATAGTTTAAAAGATTCCAACACCTGGCAAAATGAACTCTGATGTAGTATGCAAAATCATCACTTTGCAGTTAAAAATTCAGAGACACTTTCCTTCCTTTTTAACTTAGTAGGTTGACTTAACTGCTTCTTTTCTATTTGTCATAGATGGCAGTCTTCAACCAATTCAGTTCTCTCCATTTGATGTCAAAGAATAGGGATACTGTAAAGACTATGGGGCCTGACAACATACTGACAATATATGGAAAATGCATACCATTCTGGTAAGATGGTGGTGGAGTAGGGCTTCTGAGGCCTGGGCTTGTCCGCTTTTGGTGAAGAGATCAATCGTGGTGACTGTATCAGTGGCGGTGAGTAGGCCCAAAAGTGCAGACTTGTGGCAGTGATGTCAGAGGTGAGTTTGGGTTCCTGAAGGCGTCTGCGCCCAGCACAGATTCAAGGAGGTGGCGGCAGAGGTGAATTTGGGCCCAGTACAAGACCCAGTGGCTGTTTTGGCAAGTTAGGCCCAAAGCAGACTCATGATGGCGATGGAGTCGGAGTCGAGTTTAGGCTGGAATGGTACTGGGCGGCATCAGTGGCGCACGCAGTACTGAGGCCCAGCGAAAACTCATAGTAGCGAGGGCTACTAAGATGGTACCAAAGAGTGACGAATTTTGTTCCAGCAGTGGCAGCACGGCGAAGGAGACTCACGCCTGGCCATCAGGCCCCTGGCCCATGGTGGAGCACTTAACAAGAAGGACTGTAAAGTTGGACACTTCCTTCTTCATTTTTCTGCCTTTTATATCCTATGTTTTGGTTTATTTTTCTGTGTTATAAGATGGTGCTGGAGAGGGTGACATTACAATATGTTTCACTGTATTTTGTAATAAGATCCATGTGACAATAAATAAATCCAAATCAAACAATTTGCTGTATCCTGTCCCAAGCTGGTCTACTGGTGATGCAACACTAGTAATGTGGGAAATTGCCCAGGTATGTTCTGTACACAAAATGCAGGAGAAATCCAGCATGCCATTAGTTTACCCTCAGTCCATAATCAAAATGATGGGCAGGACCATCAACGGTGCTATCAAGCAGGATTTGCTTAGCAACCACCTGCTCACTGAAGTTCAATTTGCATTTGCTATGGCCACTCAGCTCCTGAGCTTATTTCCAGCTTGGTACTATCGTGGACAAAAGAACTGAATTCCAGAGGTGAAGTGAGAGTGACTACCCTTGAATTCAAGGCACACTCAACCAAGTGTGGCATCAAAGTGCCCCAAAAATACTAGAGTCAATGGACATGAGGGTGGAGGGCAGGAGAGTTAATCACTGGTTGGAGTCATACTTGCCATGTAGGAAGATGGTTATGTTTATTGGAGTCATTTCAATCTTTTCAGCTCCAGGACATCTCTTCAGAAGTTCCTTGGCAGTGTCCTCGTTCAATCATCTTCAGCTGATTCATCAATGACCTTCCCTCCATCATGAGGTCAGAAGTGGGGATGCTCGCTGCTGATTGCCAAACAGTGCTGAACATTGCGCATTCCTCCGATACTGAAGCAGTCTAAGGCCCAAATGCAGCAAGACTTGGACAGTATCCAGACTGGTGTTGACAAGTGGTGAATGATGTTTGCTCCAAACAAGTGCCAGGCAATAACTGTCTCTAACAAGAGAAAATCGAACTGTTTCCCCTTGACATTCAATGGCGTTACTCTCAGTGAATCCTCCCCTGTCAATATCATAACCAAAAACTGATCTGGACTAGGCATGTCAAAACTGTGGCTACAAGAACAGGTGAGGATAGAAACCCTGCAGTGGGTAACTCATCTGAATCTCCTGAGTCAGTCCACAATATTCAAGACAGAAGTTAGGGTTTTGGTTGAATACTCCCCACTTGCTTAAATGTTGGAACTGCAGTCAGTCAAAAAGCTCAACAAAGCAGCCTGCTTGATATGTAATACATCCACAAATCTTCACTCCCTCCACCACTGACACAGCTGCAATATGTATCATCTACAAGACCCTTTCATTCAATATCTCAAATAAAATAATGCAGCTAGCAAGGTGTTTATTCCCTAACCCTAACAATGACTAATCCTATCAAATTCTGCAAGGATGTTATTGCCTAAATCTTAAAATATTTGAAGGATAAAATAGCAGGTATTTTGCATTGTCCCATTACCTGAGAAGGCATGTCTTTACAACTTTGCAAATAAAAAATTGTCTTCTATGTTGTTCAATAATGAATCATTCCAGGAAGTAAATTGTATGTTGAGTCCTAAGGATTGGGTGAATTGATGTTCTTTTTAAAAACATTTTTAAATGTTTTAAGGCCACTTTTTCCCTGAAATTTATCGGCACATATTGCAGAATTTAAAAAAAACCGGAAGGAAGTGAAGACATTGGTTCTGTTGATGTGATGAAAGACTATCCTGTGTTTTACACAAACTATGCACTGAATTTTTTTCAATTGTAAATTTAGGAATATGTAAGTATTTTACAATTTAAACCTTATCTGATTGTTTACCATCAATTGCTTTTCAGGTTTGGACAATCTTCGTAGATGGTGGAGGAAATATAAAGATGCAACTGATGTCAGCAGCAGGGGTTGATTCGTCAATTATGGGATACACTATTTAGGAGGATGGAAATGCAAATCACATGGGATGATGTGTTAATGGGACTGGAAGGATTGTGCAGGTTGGAGGGCTTTAGTTTTCTACAACTGGGATATG
The DNA here is from genome assembly GCA_024137785.1 of Ginglymostoma cirratum. NCBI lineage: Eukaryota > Metazoa > Chordata > Chondrichthyes > Orectolobiformes > Ginglymostomatidae > Ginglymostoma > Ginglymostoma cirratum. The sequence goes on along the minus strand of JAHRHZ010000267.1, from coordinate 55,466,493 downwards.
TCACTGTACAAACCAGATGAGTTGCACTCGATGCATCAGGACTGTGTGCCTAGCAGGCCATTTTTCTGGTGCCTTTTGTATGTGTGAGGGGGAGGTGGGGTTTTAAACTAATTCAGCGAAGTGCAGTATCAAGAGAGTATACTAAGGTCTAATACCAGGGGGCACACAAATTTGGGAGAGAACATTAGAGAATAATGAGTTAATAGGCAAAGCTGCAGAAAGGAAGAAAGAAATTGAGTCCAAATTAGGGTTAAGCTATGTGAGTGCACAGAATAGTCAAGAAGATTAGTGAACTACAGGTGCAGATTGCTAGTTGGAATTATAGTTTTTTGGCTAGATCAGAAACATAGGAAGGGGAAGACTGAGTGTTAAATATTCTTGGTTACAAAGTTCATGAAATAAAAGGGGTGGGGTAATGGCATTGGTTAAGAAGAACATCTTAGTGCTGCAGAAACAGGAAGCCCAAGAGATTTGAAGGACAGTTGACTTGGCTAGACCTAAGGATCAAAAAGGGTGAAATTGCATTGTTCGATGCAGCCTACAGATCACCAAGTGAAACAAATCTGCAATCGAATTGTGGAGAGATGCAAGAATCATAGAATAGTAATAACAGGGGACTTTAATAGTGTCAGTGTAAAGAGCAGCAGGGGACTTTTCCTAGATTGCGTTCAGTCCAATAGGAAAATTGGCACTGCAAGACCTGCTACTAAGGAAATGCACGAACCAAATAAAGTAAGTGTTAGTGAGGGCGGATTTACAGGACAGGGATCATTTTAGAATATCAGTGGAAAACAGTAAGAATAATTACCTGGGGAGAACTGATTTCAATGGGGCAAAAGCAGGCCAGTGATTGATGGACTGGAACTAAAGGTCGGTGGGAAAAGCTGTGGCTGAAAATTGGGTTACCTTCAAAGCCAGAAATTGAGATATATTCTTTCAAACATACGGGGCAAAAACTAAACCTTTTTTGATTTAAAACGAAATTGAGATTAAGTTAAAGAAGAAAAAATATGCTGATGACAGATGTCAAGTAGAAAATACAATTGAGAATGAAGGTTGACAAGGGAGGTGAAAAATAAGAGAAGTAAGGGACCACATTTTCTTTCCTTTAGAATATAACCTGGAAAATGGAAATTGGATTGTGATTTAGCTAAAAGTATCACAAGAACTTTTGCAGCTCAAAGATTGGTTGGTATTACATGATGTACACTTTAGCTGTTTGAGACTGTGTTAATATTTAGAGCAGCGAGGTGGATATGTTTTGAGATGGATTAACGCTATAAGATTTCAGGTTTGGGAAAAACCTCTTAATGACAGCCTACAGATTGGACTGTTACAAACTGCAGCTGGGCCAGCGAGGGCCGTGCACTCGGAAACATCCAGAAGCCTGTAAACAAGAAGTACATCTCACCGTTTCCCTCTGTGAATGAGAAAGACAGAAATTTGGGGGCTGTGAAAATAATTCTAACACCAAAAAGACTCAGGTGTACCCACTCAGCTGTTGAATTGAAGATTGACCGTAGCACTACAGATGACAACAAGTCACCATGACAAACAAAAAATCAAATGAAATTTGAGAAATAACTCTAGCCACCTTTTGTGATCTGGACATTTTGATCTGGAGAATTTGTTTTCTCTATACTTTTTCCATCCATAATGTTTGAGTCAAACTGTCCTTTTTTATTGTCTATCTTATTCATGAATGAATGCCTGTGTCTGTGGTTTTAGGATATAGTACAGCTTAAGGCACGTAGTAATATATTAGTAGTCCATTTTGTACATTTGAAAAAGCATGTTTGCTTACAGCAAATAATTATTTTCCTGTTTAATGACTGACAAAGCCTGGTGTGGAGTCACTGTTGTCCTGAATATTGGTCAGTCAGGTAAATTGATCATCTGATTTAATTGAGTGCTCACAAACGTGGTGTAATCGTGGTTCTTGATTATCGGTTCACTCTTGCCAATTGAGTTGTGACAGCAGCAAAGAGGGATTATGGAAAAAAAAAACTACCAATCAAGACAAAGCCTTCTATAGGCACACAAACAATGAATGGTAACAGTAGGAATAAAATTGATTGTGGACCGGAAAGATCATCATATGGATGTGGGCGACATGGCTGGGGAATGAATTGGATACTTTGCATCTGTTTTTACAAAGGATGATGATCCACAAGTCATGTTGACAGAGGACGAAACTCAATCAATGGAAGGGTTTAAAATTGACAAGAAGTAGATATTGGATAGGTTGTTGATACTTGATGATAAGGGAGTAGAACCAGTTTTGCATCTAAGGATATTGAAGGAAATGAGTGGAAATTGTAGAGGCACTAGAAATAGGGTTTCAAACTTTTCTAGAATCAGTGTGGGGGTGGTTGGGAACGTTAGAGGACTGGAGAATTGTAAATGTGAAATCCTTGTTCATAAGAAGTTGTAAGAATAGCCCTAGTAATTACTGACCAATCAGTTTAACTTCAATGGTGAGAAAACTTGTTGAAATCATTTATTAGAATAGATAGAATTAATAATTGAATGGAAAATGTGGGTTAAATAGGAAAAGCCAGCATGAATTTGTTAAGGGGAAAATAATGTTTAGCTAACTTTACTGGAGTTTTTTTTTAAGAGATAACAGATTTGTTTAGAGTGTACCTGGACTTCAAAAGGCATTTGATAGAATGCCACACAATAAACTTGTGAGAAAATGTATAGCTTATGTAATAAAAGGAACAGAAGCACCATGGGTACAAATTTGGCTGAAAGATAGGTAATCAGGAGAAATAGTTCCCAATGTTTGGGCACCCTTGATTTTTCCCAATGTATATTTATGATTTAGATCCAGGGGACAATTCCAAGTTTGTGGATGATACAGAACTTGCAGCAATGATAAGTACAGTTTAAAGTACATTGACAAGTTGGTGGTGTGGACAGATAGGTGGCAGATGCAATGCTGAGTTCAATGCATATGTATGTAAGATGATGCATACTGGTAGAAAGAATCAAGCCAGTGTAAAATAGAAGGTGCTACCTTAAAGGTGCAGGAGAAAGGAAACCTGGGTGTAAATGTGCGTAAGTAACCAAAATTTGCAGAAGGGGTAGAGTTAAGAGCTAATAAAGTGTACGATATCTGAGGCTTTATTAACAGGAGCTTGGAACATGGAACATAGAACAGTACAGCGCAGTACAGGCCCTTCAGCCCACGATGTTGTGCTGAACTTTTACCCTAAACCTAAGATCTATCTAACCGCCATCCCTACCTTATACTATCATCCATATGCCTATCTAATAGCTGCTTTCAAGACAAAAGGTGGAAAATTATAGGTCGATTAGCCTAACCTCGGTTGTTGGTAAAATTTTAGAATCTATCGTTAAGGATGAGATTTCTAAATTCTTGGAAGTGCAGGGTCGGATTAGAACAAGTCAGCATGGATTTAGTAAGGGGAGGTCGTGTCTGACAAACCTGTTCGAATTCTCTGAAGAGGTAACAAGTAGGTTAGACCAGGGAAACCCAGTGGATGTTATCTATCTAGACTTCCAAAAGGCCTTTGATAAGGTGCCTCACGGGAGGCTGCTGAGTAAGGTGAGGGCCCATGGTGTTCGAGGTGAGTTACTGGTGTGGATTGAGGATCAGCTGTCTGACAGAAGGCAGAGAGTTGGGATAAAAGGCTCTTTTTTGGAATGGCAACCGGTGACAAGTGGTGTCCCGCAGGGTTCAGTGTTGGGGCTGCAGCTGTTCACTTTATATATTAATGATTTGGATGAAGGGACTGGGGGCATTCTGGTGAAGTTTGCCGATGATATGAAGTTGGGTGGACAGGCAAGTAGTACGGAGGAGGTGGGGAGGCTGCAGAATGATTTAGACAGTTTAGGAGAGTGGTCCAGGAAATGGCTGCTGAAATTCAATGTGAGCAAATGCGAGGTCTTGCACCTTGGAAAAAAGAATACAGGCATGGACTATTTTCTGAACGGTGAGAAAATTCATAAAGCCGAAGTACAAAGGGATCTGGGAGTGCTAGTACAGGATTCTCTAAAGGTTAACTTGCAGGTTGAGTCTGTGTGATTAAGAAAGCGAACGGAATGTTGTCATTTATCTCAAGAGGGTTGGAATATAAAAGCAGCGATATGCTTCTGAGACTTTATAAAGCTCCAGTTAGGCCCCATTTAGAATACTGTGCCCAATTTTGGGCCCCACACCTCAGGAAGGACATACTGGCACTGGAGCGTGTCCAGTGGAGATTCACACAGATGATCCCTGGAATGGTAGGCCTAACATACGATGAACGGCTGAGGATCCTGGGATTGTATTCATTAGAGTTTAGAAGGTTGAGGGGAGATCTAATAGAAACTTACAAGATAATGCATGGCTTAGAAAGGGTGGACGCTGGGAAGTTGTTTCCGTTAGGTGGGGATACTAGGACCCGTGGGCACAGCCTTAGAATTAGAGGGGGTCAATTTAGAACGGAAATGAGGAGACATTTCTTCAGCCAGAGAGTGGTGGGCCTGTGGAATTCATTGCCATGGAGCGCAGTGGAGGCCGGGACATTGAATGTCTTCAAGGCAGAGATTGATAAATTCTTGATCTCGCAAGGAATCAAGGGCTACGGGGAGAGTGCGGGTAAGTGGAGTTGAAATGCCCATCAGCCATGATCAAATGGCGGAGTGGACTCAATGGGCCGAATGGCCTTACTTCCACTCCTATGTCTTAAATGCCCCTAATGAGGCCGACTCTCCGGCAATGCATTCCACGCCCCTACTACTCTGAGTAAAGAACCTACCTCTGATGTCTCCCCTATATCTACCTCCACTCGCTTTAAAACTATGCCCCCTTGTAATAGCTACCTCCACCTTAGGGAAAAAGTCTCTGGCTGTCCACTGTATCTGTACCTATCATTCTATTCTATGATTTTGTATACCTCCTATCAAGTCACCTCTCATCCTTTCTCTCTCTAAAGAGAAAAGCCCTAGCTCTCTCAACCTTTCCTTGTAAGACTGTCCCTCCATTCCAGGCAACATCCTGGTAAATCTCCTCTGCACCTTTTCCAATGCTTCCACATCTTTCCTGTAATGAGGCGACCAGAACTGGACACAATACTCCAGCTGTGGCTGAACCAGGGTTTTGTATAGCTGGAGCATACCTTCATGGCTCTTGAACTCAATCCCTTTACTAATGAAAGCTAACACCATACACCTTCTTAACAACTCTATCCACCTTTGTGGGAACTGTGGACATGAACCCCAAGATCCCTCTGCTCTTCCACACTGCCAAGAATCTTTCCGTTAACCCTGTATTCTGCTTTCAAGTTCGTCCTTCCAAACTGAATTGCCTCACGCTTTTCAAGGTTAAACTCCATCTGCCACTTCTCAGCCTAGCTCTGCATCCTATCAATGCCCCTTTGTAACCTAGAACAGCCCTCCACACTATCCACAACTCGACCCAGCTTCGTATCATCCGCAAACTTACTAATCCACCCTTCCACTCCTACATCCAAATCATTTACAAAAATCACAAATAGAAGAGGACCAAGAACAGATCCTTGTGGTACACCACTGAGCACCATGTTGAATATTTTCCGTCCACTACCACCATTTGTTGTCTAAGGGTCAGTCAATTCTGAATCCAATCTGCCACATTTCCCCCTATCCCCACCTCCTTACTTTCTGCATGAGCCTACCATGGGGAATCTTATCAAATGCCTTACTTAAACCCATGTATACCACATCCACTGCTCTACCTTCATCCACGTTTTTGGTCACCTCTTCAAAGAATTCAATAAAGGCATGATGTACCCCTCACAAATCCAAACTTCAGTTATCCAGAAATGTTGGAGAAATTAGGACTTGCCTTGGAGAGGAAAAGGCTATGAGGGCATTTGATAAAAGTTTAAAGTTATGAGGGAGCTGGACAGAGTAGATATGGAGAAAGTTATTTCTCATGAAATGATCAAAAATGAGAGGGCACAGATATAAGGTAATTGCAAAAGAAGCAAATATGTAGGGAAAGAACTTTTCATACAACAAGTAATTAGGGTCTGGAATGTACGGCATTCAAGTGTGGTGAATACAGGTTGAATTGAAACATTAAATAGGGCACTAGATGATTGTTCAAATAGAAACAATATTTAGTTTTATGGGGAAAATGCAAGAGAATGCTATTAAGTCAAAATACTCATTCAGAAAATTGGAGCGGATGTGATGGGCTAAATGGTCCATCTGTTACGGTCTACTGTGACAATTTTGTGATTCTGTGCAAAGCTTTGAGACCACACCTAGAATGCAATAATATGTGCTCTTTGGTCCTCACATTTAATGCGGGATGCCCTTGTATAAGAGGAAGTGCAGCCAACTCTCACTGTGTTGGTCCCTGGGATGAGAATGTTGTCCTATGATGAGATGCTGAGTAAATTGTATCTATATCCTCTGAAATTTAGAAGAATGAGAAGAGATGTCATTGAAATGTGCAAAATTCTGAAGAGGTTTGACAGGATAGACACTCAGTGACTGTTGTTCCTGGCTGAGAGGTCAAGAACTTGGGTGCACACACTAAGGATAATTGACTGAATGGTTAAGCCTGAAATGAGAAGGAACGTCTTCACTCAGTGTTGTGAATCTTTGAAATTTCAGAGGATTGTGGGTGCTCCATTAAATACATTTTAGGCTTAAAAAAGAATTTTGGTCTCCTGTGAAATCAGGGGATATGGCGATCTTCAATCAAAATACATAGAAGCAACAGATAAATCTATCTGAGAATCTCTGAATTGCCAGGGAAAATTCGCCCATGGAGATGAGAAAACAAGAGAAAATTTACCCTTGTTACTAGAGTGGCAAAAAATGGTGAGGAATTGCTTCTCCAATCACAGGCCAATGTTCTCTGATGTTTGTAGCTGATAGACTCGTAATGAATCTATCAGTACCAAATGCAGGAGGGAAGCACCTGTGAATGAAGCAGCAACAAATTGTTAGGAAAGTAGGTTATAACAGTGAATCCCAAGGAGAATCTTAGTCAGGGCCAGGATCATGAATCACTTTTTTTTCGCCAATGCCAGTATTCTGATTACCTTTGGCTGTATCCAGGAATTCCATCTGCCAGTTTTGCCTCCAACAGGGCATTTTACCTTATTAAGCAGTGTTTATATTATGAACAAAAACAAAGTTGCTGGAAAAGCTCAGCAGGTCTGGCAGCGTGTGTGAAGTAAAAAACAGAGTTAACGTTTCGGGTCCAGTGACCCTTCCTCAGACCCTTCCTGTTCTGAGGA
>JAHRHZ010000267.1:55416687-55458846 GCA_024137785.1 Ginglymostoma cirratum | reverse complement strand
TCCTCAGAACAGGAAGGGTCTGAGGAAGGGTCACTGGACCCGAAACGTTAACTCTGTTTTTTACTTCACACACGCTGCCAGACCTGCTGAGCTTTTCCAGCAACTTTGTTTTTGTTCCTGATTTACAGGATCCGCAGTTCTTTCGTTTTTTATTTAGTGTTTATATTATTCTACATAATATAAGAAACTAGGTGTACATATCATTGTATTTTAGTATCTGATGGGCATTTGTGCAACTGCCTATGTGTATAACAATTATATTCTTATGAATGTAAGTATCTATGCTAACATGAAGTTATTAGATTACAACTGATCAGCAATCTCTAATTATTGTGTCATGAATCAAGTGATCCTGGTAAGATGAAATATGATACCTTTATACTATAAATCATGACGATATGAGCATATCTCTACAAGACATACTGACCCATGTTCTTGACATAATTATTGTATCACAGCACGTAACCTCAACATGCACAGACACACTGACCACGAGACATAAGAGAACAGAAGCGTTTGCTAGGGGTCAGTTGAAGGAGCTGGCAGCTACAAAGCAGTCGTGGAGAGTGATGGAGACTGGAAAATGCTGTGGTGGAGAAGGGGTTTGCAAGCTTAATGTGGATAGAGAAAGAGACCAAAAGCGGATTGTGAAGTGAAAAGAAGACTGCAAGATGTATGTGGGATGAAAAGGGTGCATGATAAGTGTTGGGGGAAAGAAGGGGTTGTAGTCGGGGGAGAAGGAGGTTGCAATACAGGAAACAATTAAAAACACAAATGAAAAGCGACTTGTAAACAAAACAATATTGAGATAACTGGGACCCATGAAAACTTTAAATCATAGAGGTAATGAATTCCTTACAAATGAATGTAGAATCTCTATTTTAAGACAGGTTAAGTTCAGCAACTTGGGAAAAGTCTATGGATCCTGCTGAAATGAACATTGTATTAATTGCTAAAATTAACTCTGAAATTGAGATATGAAATACAGTAGAAAGGGTAGTGTAATTGCCTGGTTAAAATGTTCCAGATTTGTGCGCATGCAATGTAACTGTATAACTTGTGAACTCAGAGATCTGTGAAAAGTATGGTTGGGGTGATGGCTTTTATATTTAGAAGTGTTAACAGTTATCTTAAGAACTTCTGTTGCTATCTTGTGCCTGTTGTCTTGTATCAATTTAAATACTATGGTATCTAGGACAGTAATCCCTTCCTTGTGTGTTGAGCTTTATATTTAATGGAGAGTTGATTATTATCGGAGATGTTGATGAACTTTTCCAGTACTGTGAGTGAGTAGAGTGAGCCCAAATACTATAGGATTAATAGGGAAATTAACATTTTGTGATTGGCTTTGTTTAGTTATAATTGTATATTGGAAGTATATTCATTAATTAATCTAATATTATACTGTTTAAGGTGTAGCGTTTAGTGCTTTAATATCATATGACTCTGCTTAGCTTCACTTGACAAAGGTATGCACCATGGCATTGTGAACAGAATGAAGACGGTACACTAAAGTGTGAGAGATAGAGCTACAAGGCTGGACTTATTTCCAGAACTCTAAGGATGAGTGGGTATCCTCCCAGCTCATTAGCCCTCACCAAACATCATGGTCACAGTTATGCCCATGTTCTGGTGTTGTTTTAATTTGTTGGAGAAGTGAAGCAATTATATGTGACTAAATATACCTTTTAGCCAATGTAACCTTTGTTGCAAAATTAACTCTAATACAATGTATTTAAGTTTATAATTGTATAACCCTTAAGACTTTCATCATGCAAGACTACTGTATTGAACAATATTTCACTACTCTTTTAACATACTGTGTAAGACATTTTCTTTAAATTAGTGCAGTGTGATCTTTTGTATTAGTTTTAATAGTTTTATAGTTATGATAAACTTTATTTACACTATATCTTTTGCCTTTTTAAAACAAAAAATGTAATTATAACTCTTTCAAGAATTCAAACACCACTCAAAAAAAGTTCATCAAATGGATCTCAGCAGAGCAAATGGTCAGTGATGAGTTCACATTTTATTTAATAGGAATTTCACTGATTGTAATCTAGAACTTACAAAATTGGTGATCTTGTTACTATGTGACTGAATCAACTAATAATTTAGGTAGCAAAATTGAAAATCAAAAGGTAACCCTAAAAATAAAAAAAAGCCTTGAGAAAATCTTAACTTGAGCCCTCAAAGAAAAAAACCCTTGTCATGGGGAGTAGACAGAGAAGTGAAGTTGATGCTGAAGGTCAGCCATGCTAACATTGAGTGGTGGAGCAGACTCGACCTGAATATAGTCTACTCCTGCTTTTATTTCTTATGTTCTTAAGAGATGTTAAAGTGATCAGTAAAATTCAAGTACTATTGATTAAAGTTTTTCAAAAGTTGTAATCTATAGCAATGCTACATTATTTGCTGATGGCCACCATCTCACATTTGCTTTGACAATGCTAGTAATTTCATTTCTTATTTTCTTTTCAAACCCTTTTTTTCTCAAAGAAGTACGTTTGCAGACATTTATTTTGCTTTTCTGTTAAAAATCCTATTGGTGCAGACTGTCTAATAGTCTTAATTCTTGTTGTCAAGATTTTGGGTAATAGTCTTTTACGTTAGTAGTAAACTGAAAGCTACATAAACATGTATAATGGTATAACCAGTTAAGCATCAAAGCAGTTTTCCCACATTTCTTTGCTTATCTTAATGTACTTACATGCTCCCTGCTACTGATGGTAATGTAACTTTCTTCCATATCCAAGAACACTATCTATCAGGATTATAAGGGATGATTCTGCTTTTGTGTTGACATTTTTTTTTCCCATATTCATCTTTTATTTCTTATCTGATCCCATATGCTTTTGCTTTGCACCATCATCCACTTATGTCATTTAAGTTCAAAATGCAAAACAATGTGGATCATGGAAATTTGAAATAAGAATGAAAGTACGAGAAATACTCAACAGATCAAGCTGCAACTGTGGAGAAAGAAACCGAGTTAACATTTCGACTTGATGGTTTTTTACTAGAAAAGTTTCTGTTTTGATTTCAGATTTGCAATAATGCAATATATTGCCCTTTGCAAATCTTTCACACCAGTTCCAAATCCTCTGTGTCCTATCCTTCATACTGTTTCCCACAACTGAGGGTAAACTATAATTTCTATATTAGGACTTAATTTACTGGAGTAGGCATGTAATACCACCTGCCATTAGTCAGTCCTTTCAGATCTGACACACTGACTAGGCCAATCAACTATACATTTTCTTAACCAATCAGACTGAATAATTGCAGAATGCAAGGTCCGAGAAAGAAGCATAAATTAGAGTGGATAAATTCAATGTCTAATTAGGCACAGCAGGAAAAAGAGAGAAGGGTTTGGATTAAGATTATGACAGAAAGGAAACGTTAGAACAAAAGTAATTGTTATATTGTTAAAATCTCCAAAGTAAAGCCTGAAGGACTGAGACTCCACATTTATAAATTAATTTTCAGTGCCAGAGAGATTATTGGCAATTATTAACTAACACTTATCATATAGTTAAAGGGTACTCAGTCTGAAATGGAGAAAACTTCACTTCCTGTATTGCATCTGCTTTCTGCTGTGCAAGTATAGATACTTTCAGCCAAAACATTGCAGTGTTGGAGAAGTCAGCAAGATGTTTTTTGTGAAGCAGTATATCTCAGGCAGCAACTTTTACATAACCATGTGGAAAAACACAGCTATCCCATCAAAGACATTTTTCCCTCCCCACCCTTGTCTGCTTTCCGGAGGGACCACTCTCTCCGTGACTCCCTTGTCCGCTCCACACTCTCCTCCAGCCCCACCACACCCAGCACCTTTCCCTGCAACCGCAGGAAGTGCTACACCTGCCCCCACACCACCTCCCTCACCCCAATCCCAGGCCCCAAGAAGACTTTCCACATCAAGCAGATGTTCATCTGCACATCTGCCAATGTGGTATACTGCATCCGCTGTACCCGTTGTGGCCTCCTCCATATCGGGGAAACCAAGCGGAGGCTTGGGGACCGCTTTGCAGAACACCTGCGCTCAGTTCGCAACAAACAACTGCACCTCCCAGTCGCGAACCATTTCAACTCCCCCTCCCATTCCTCAGACGACATGTCCATCCTGGGCCTCCTGCAATGCCACAATGATGCCACCCGAAGGCTGCAGGAATAGCAAATCGTATTCAGCCTGGGAACCCTGCAGCCCAATGGTATCAATGTGGATTTCACAAGCTTCAAAATCTCCCCTCCCCCAACTGCATCCCAAAACCAGCCCAGCTCGTCCCCGCCTCCCTAACCTGTTCTTCCTCTCACCTATCCCCTCCTCCCACCTCAAGCCGCATCTCACCTATCCCCTCCTCCCACCTCAAGCCGCACCCCCATCTCCTATCTACTAACATCATCCCGCCCCCTTGACCTGCCCATCCTCCCTGGACTGACCTATCTCTTCCCTACCTCCCCACCTACACTCACCTTTACTGGCTCCATCCCAGCCTCTTTGACTTGTCTGCCTCCTCTCCATCTATCTATCTTCTATCCGCCTCCCCCTCTCTCCCTATTTATTTCAGAACCCTCTTCCCCTCCCCCATTTCTGATGAAGGATCTAGGCCCGAAATGTCAAGCTTTCCTGCTCCTATGATGCTGCTTGGCCTGCTGTGTTCATCCAGCTCCACACCTTGTTATCTTGGATTCTCCATCATCTGCAGTACCTTTTATCTCTGAAACAGTTTCTACCAGTCTTGTTATCTGGCATGTACCTACTGACTAATATATGAAAGGCAAAGATGAGATGAAGTTGGGATTATGATCAGGGAAAATAAATTGCAAGCATTATGCAGTATTGATTCTGGTACTCAATTCATTCAATATTTCCATTCTGTCATTCCATCCAACTAGTATCCATTATGTTCAACCAATTCTCAATCCAATTCAAACTTTCGTCTCAGATATCTACAGCTTGAAATCTTTTTTGTGTTGAATAAATGCAAATGCTTGTTTCTTTGGGTTGTTCATGTTCTTTATTCCTTCTTGTTCTTTTCCTCATCTCATGGAGCTTTCAGTGTCAAAACTAATATGAAATGAAGTTATCTTCACACACTGCTATATTCTGATAGAATCTAAGAGTCTGAACTTCTGGCTAATTGCTTCAGGTTTTTACTCTGCATCTCCCTTGCTGGACTTACTGTCTGCCAGGATCAGACAAAAGAATTTGTCCTTGCGGTGACTACCAATGTATTTCATTTCCAAGATCAATTTCATTGACAGTATGGCACTTTGCAACAAATTGTGGTCAAGACACTCCAATGTTCGATGGATGACTGGGTGATCAGAAGAGTGTGTTCTGAATAATGAAGCACAATTTGCATTGTTTATCGCTAGGTGGCATCAGCTCCCTTCACATGACACAAACCCTAGTCTGGAACTAATGCATTTTTCTGCATCACATATCATGGTAAATACAATGGATTTCATTTCCAACATTTATTGAGCAAGAAGTGTTTGGGAAATCCACCCAGATCAAATGCTGTAGTCAGGCCTCGTTTACTGAGCAGCAAATGCTAATCCCTCTCCTTGTAGACAGTTTGCTAACTGGGACGGTGTAAAATCTGATTGGACCTCTATAGCCTGCAAAGGTGAAATTGGCCTTCTGAAGAAGGAACTGGAGAGCATGTCAGTGAAGCAGCAGCTAGCATATTGTTGACCATGCAGGCCTTCCAGTTCTCCCATGGGGAGAAAAGGAATGAAAGATATGCACTTATATATTGCCATTTATGTGTTGGCTGAGGGATTAATGTTGGCCAGGAAATCAGGTAATTCGCATGTTTTCTTTGAATAATACGTTATAAGAGTTTTGCACCCATTGGAGAGGATAAATGGAATATCAGTTTAACATCCAGTGCAAAGGACAGCATCTCTGAGATTACTGAAAACAAAAAAAATGCTGAAAATCAGAGCAGGCAGCATCTCTGGAGAGAGAGCAAGCTCACGTTTCAAGTCTAGATTACTCTTCATCAGTGCTCTGTGAAGTGTGGAGGGGGCAGCAGTCGTGCAATGCAGCTCTCTGAGAGTATTCCTGGTCCAGTAGCGGAAATTATTTTTGATGCAGTACTGGAATACGAGGCTGAATATTGTGTCTATGCCTTTGAATCCAAAATCCTCTGATATAGGGGTAGGAATGTCACTAAGTGAGCTACAGCAGCCAGCCTGTGGAGTAAGAGACAGGAATAAAGCGGTCCTCTCCTGTTCGGTAATGAATCCTTGAATTTCTTAATTGCCTCGGAGAGAAGTAGATCAACAAGTCAGGAGAGCTGGAAACATTTATAACAACTGGCCTTTGCATAAGGCCTTTGCATCTTTCTTAATACTGCAACGTTACCCAGGTCTGCTTTAACTTCAGAATCAGCAATGCTTCCTAATTAGGCACTGAAAAGCTTTGAGAGAGTTAGAAAGGTTTTATTGTAATTCTATAGTATAGTGTAAACATAAGTTTTCACCTCAAAAAAAGCATTCCGGCCACTTGTTCAATCCTAACAGGAGTCATGAGCTAAGCAGACAGGAGATTCCGATTGTTTGTCAAAGGCCACCCTCTCAGTCTCAGAGCTGAGTAGGCAAGCAGTTGAAATGAAGCCAAAACATTTCCTATGCTGTTCCTGCTGATTTCAATTGCTTCGGCCCCAGACATAAATGATCACTTCAGCCCTTTAATGTCCATAGAACCCTCAAGGTCATTTTGGCTTTATCCCAGTGTGGAAACTGCTGTCATCTTCCCCATTGAGACAGAAGGTAGCATACAAGTTAGATATGTAATGTTTACGTTGTGGGGCCAAGGGGTCCATGAGGAGAATCTCAGCATATTTCTTGCTGTGGCCTGCTCCTCTTGCCCACTCATAAGATCACAATGAAAACCTCAATACTTCAGTGATGCCACCTAAATGATAGTGATGAATCACTGAAATGCTGAATTGCTTCTGACTCCAGGATGAATTAGGAAAATTGGACGCGCATAAACATACCCACCTAATTTTACTTATATTAATTTAGATATCATTATAGGTATTAGTACCATCCCCCCAACCCATTAGCTTGTACAGGCATTGTAATCATCGTTTACGAGTAAAGGGACATGTGACCTTCCACACCAACTATTTCTAGCAACATTTTATAAATTCTCTTAACATTGCTTGACCAAGGACCCTGGCATCTGATAAGCTGTGTCGACGAAGATAAAATCTAATACTGCGTAGTATTTTACTATATTAAAGATGCTGTACAAATGCCCGATATTATTTTAAAATTCTGTACATGAATGCAAAAAATAGAATGGTTATGTAACTGAACTTGTGGCTGGAGAGATGTTTCAGGAGGAACAGCTTTAGATTCCTAGAAACTGAGACCAGTTCTACGGAGATGGATCTTATACGAACCAGAGGGCTTGCACTTGCTCACTAATGAGACTAATATTGTTGTAGAGAGTTTCAGTTTGGGGAGATGGTGGTGCAATTGTAATATCACAGGACTAGTATTTAATAACCCGAACAGTTGGGTTTGAATCCTAATATTGTCAGATGGTGAAATTTGAATACAACTAAAATCTGGAATTAGAAACTAGCACAAGGCAATCATATTACCATTGTTGATTGTTGAAATATCCACTTGGTTCACTAATGTTCTTTAGAACTGTAGTGATTGTAACAAGGTTAGCCAGCTGGATTTCATAGAAATAGTAGGAACTGCCGATGCTGGAGAACCTGAGATAAAACGTTGTGGAGCTGGATGAACACAGCAGGCCGAGCAGCATCAGAGGAGCAGGAAAGTTGACGTTTCGGGTCGAGACCCTTGTTCATCCACTTCACCAACACCTTCCACCCCAACCTTAAGTTTACCTGGACCATCTCTAATACCTTTCTCTCCTTCCTGGACCTCTGTCTCCATCTCTGGCCTCCACCTGGAAACCGATATCCTTTTTAAGCCTATTGACTCCCACAACTACCTAGAATACACCTCCTCCCACCCACTTTCCTGTAAAAAGGCCATCCCCTATTCCCAATTCCTTCGCCTCCGCTGTATCTGCTCCCGAGATGAGGCATTCCACTCCCGAACGTCCCAGATGTCCTCGTTTTTCAAGGACCGCAACTTCCCCTCCACAGTGATCGAAAATGCCCTTGACCGTGTCTCCCGCAATTTCCCGCAACTCATCCCCCACACCCCCTACCCGCTATAATAACCAAAACAGAATCCCTCTCATCCTCACGTACCACCCAACCAACCTCCGAATCCAACACATCATCCTCCGACATTTCCGCCATCTGCAATCTGACCCCACTACTAAAGACATTTTTCCCTCCCCACCCTTATCTGCTTTCCGGAGGGACCACTCTCTCCGTGACTCCCTTGACCGTTCCACACTCCCCTCCAGCCCTACCACCCCGGCACTTTTCCCTGCAACCGAAGCAAATGCTACACCTGCCCCTACTCCTCCCCCCTTACCCCCATCCCAGGCCCCAAGAAGACCTTCCACATCAAACAGATGTTCACCTGCACATCTGGTAATGTGGTATACTGTATCCGCTGTTCCCGTTGTGGCCTCCTCTACATCGGGGAAACCAAGCGGAGGCTTGGGGACCGCTTTGCGGAACACCTACGCTCAGTTCGCAACAAACAACTACACCTCCCAGTCGCAAACCCTTTCACCTCGGCCCCCCCCCCCCCCCACCCCGACTCCTCGGATGACATGTCCATCCTGGGCCTCCTGCAATGTCACAATGATGCCACACAAAACCTGCAGGAACAGCATCTCATATTTCGCTTGGGAACCCTGCAACCCAAGGGTATCAATGTGGACTTCGCAAGCTTCAAAATCTCCCCTCCGCCAATGACATCCCAAAACCAGCCAGCTAGTCCCCACCTTCCTAACCATTCCTCCCACCTCAAGCCCCACCCCCATCTCCTACACACTAACCTCATCCCGCCTCCTTGACCTGTCCGGCCTCCCTGGATTGACCTATCCCCCACCTAAATCCCCACCTACATTCACCTTCACTGGTTCTAACCCCTCCTCTTTGACCTGTCTGTCTCCTCTCAACCTATCCTCTCCTTTATCCATCTTCTATCTGCCTCCCCCTCTCTCCCTATTTATTTCAGAATCCCCTTCCCCTCCCCCATTTCTGAAGAATGGTCTCAACCCGAAACGTCAACTTTCCTGCTCCTCTGATGCTGCTCGGCCTGCTGTATTCATCCAGCTCCACAACGTTTTATTTTGGATTTCATAGCATATGGGTTCCCTAATTGGAGCTGTTAATCTGATCCATTCAGGGAGCCATGTCTGACAAGTAAAAAGAGGAGTGTCAGAGAGTCTGGCATTCTGATAGCTGACTCTGAAGAAGCAGTACTAAAGTCAAGGACTGTCCATATGTTAATAAAGGGTGCCTTGGTTGACAGGATACCAACCTCTTTGGAGTTACTTCAAGAACATAAAACATAAGAAATAGGAACTGGAGTAGGCCATTTAGCTCCTCAACATTGTCCTACTATTCAAAAAGATCATGGCTGATCTTCCCCAGGCTTCAAGCCCTGCTTTTCTGCCAGCTCATCACAGTCCCTGACTCTCTGGTAGTTCAAAAATCTGTCTACCTTCTCTTTAAATGCTTTCAATGATCTTGTCTCAATAACTCTCTGGGCTAGAAAGTTCCAGACATTCATTACCTTTTAAGAAAATAAGTTCATTCACTTGTCAATCTCAAATGAGTGTCCCTTTACTCTGTAACTATGTCCACTAGCTCAAGATTCCTCCACTAGTTGAAACGATTTTTCAATTTCTACCTGTTAAGCCTCATCATAAGCTTTTTTGTTTAGAGAAGAAAATCTGCTGACCTTACATGTCTGACCTATTTGGAATTTCAGATATGTAACAATGTGGTTGACTCTTAACTGCTCTTTGAAATAACCCTAACAAGCCACCCGGTTCAAGGGTAATTAGGGATGGACAGTAAATGGCCAGTGACACCCATATCCCGTGAATGGATTTAAAAACAACCTGTGTTTCCGGGAAGGGTTTAAAGTAAAGCAATGAATGGATGGGGTCTGAGTGTAGATTCAGAAGGGAGAGGAGCAAAATTGGAGTTGGAAGCCGAAATTCAATACATATGTGTGGAAGGCAGAGGAAGCAAAGACTAAAAACAGACAGAAAAGGATTTAGCAATGTTGAACAATATATTCTTCAACACAAGGCATTTACTGAATAAGATAGTTGAGCTAAGGCCAGAAATACTCTTGGCCATCATAGTTAGTTCTGAAATATGTCTTAAAGAAAGGCAATAACTGCAATTCAACATTCCTGGTAACACTTTTCAGACAAGATACGATGGATGAACCATAATATTGGTTAATACAGTTTTGAGAAGAAATGATATGTTGGAAGCATTTCAAATGAGGTTATATGGGTTGAATAGGAAAACAAAAAAGGAGCAGTCACATTTCTGTGAGTATACTGTAGGCCCCTGAATAGTCCAGGGAAATAGAACAGCAGATATTTGGCAAATTGCTGAGAAGTGCAAAAGCAATTGGGCAGTTAGATATTTCTACTACCCTAATATTGACTTGAATTTAAATAGTATAAGCAGTATATAGAGTATAGAATTCATGAGAAACGCACAAGTCAACTTTATTATCCAATTTATGGCTAGACCAACAGATGTAGGGCTATTCATGTTGAGGAATGAAAATGGGCAGGTGAGACCCTTCTAGAGTGAGTGATCGCAACGCAGTTAGATTTAGGGTAGTTGTGGTAAATACAAAGAAAAGGAATAAAAGTCAGAAGAGATCATAGATTCGTAGATTTATACAGTGTAGAAAAGGCCCTTTGGCCCATTGAGTCTTCATCGACATAACGACCAGTAAAAGTGGGCTAATCTCAATTTCCTGCTCTTGTCCCATATCCTTGAATGTTATGATAGTTGAAGTACTCATCCAAATATTTTTTAAAGGTTGTAAAGTTTCCAGCCTCCACTACCTTCCCAGGCAGTGTATTCCAGATTCTCACCA
The DNA here is from genome assembly GCA_024137785.1 of Ginglymostoma cirratum. NCBI lineage: Eukaryota > Metazoa > Chordata > Chondrichthyes > Orectolobiformes > Ginglymostomatidae > Ginglymostoma > Ginglymostoma cirratum. Next base: position 55,447,800 of record JAHRHZ010000267.1, on the reverse strand, counting down.
CCTTCTGAGTGAAAACATTTTTCCCCAAATCCCCTCTGAATCTCCTGCCCTTTACCCCAAAACTATGCCCTGTCATGATTGACTCCTCAACCAAAGGGACCAGCTGCTGTCTATTCACCCTGTTCATACTTCTCATAATCTTAAGCACCCCAATCATGTACCCCTCAGTCTTCTTTGCTCTAAAGAGAGCAATCCAAACCTATCTTGTCTCTCTTTATAGCTTAATTTCTCCATTCCAGACAACATCCTGGTGAACCTCCTCTGTACCACCTCTAGTGCTATCACATCCTTCCTGTAGTGAGGTGACCAGAACTGCACACAGTATGCCAGTTGTGGCCTGACCAATGCTGTGCACAATTCCAACATTACCTCCTTGCTGTTATACTCTATGCCACGACTGATGAAAACAAGTGTCCCATGTGCCTTCTTAACTATCCTGTTCGTGTGCTCTGGTGACTTCAAGGATCTGTGAATAATTACCCAAAACCCCTCTGTTCCTTGAAGCTACCCAGTGTCCTACCATTCATTATATACTCCCTCATCTTGTTTCTTCTTCCAAAGTGCACCACCTTGCACTTGTCAAGGTTAAACACCATCTACTACTGGTCTGCTCATCTGACTAACCCCATCTATATCTTCCTGTAACCTACAACCATCTTCTTCACGATGAACCACTCACCTATCTTGGTGTCATTTGCAAATTTGCTTAACATTCACCCCCATGTTTTCATCTATATCATTTATGTATATAACAAACAATAAGGGTCTCAATTTTACAAAACTGCGATGCGATTTTGCAAAAGTGGACTGAATTCCATTTAGTTGAAGGTAAATCAGTTTTAAAGCAGTAGGTGGCATTCAAGGAAGAGATAGTTATGATATAGAACAACACGGCAAGGATAAAGAGCCAAAAGAGGTAACCTGTGCAATTAGACAGAAGCTCAAGGGCAAATGCTTTTCATTGGTCTTAACAACTTAAGAGGGGCAATGCAGGTGTTGTGGTTAAAGGAGGAGTATAAAATATTGGATGGTATAAATATAGTGAGAGAGGAAGTAAGAGATCTCCCATTTAAGATGGAGATTGTCATGAGTGTGCTGAAAATCAAACCCATTATTCCACGAGTTTCAAAAATGTGAAATGTCATTAATTTAATCATTATGATGGTTCACGTCTGACTGTGATAATTATCTGGAATGAAAGAGGCTCACAAAATGTTTAGTCAATGATCTAGAAAGCAAGAATGTATTCATTGATAAGAACATCCTCTAATAGGTGCCAAAATACATTGTTACTTACTAATATGCACAATTGTAGCAAGACATCCCTGCTCCTGTACTTGAATCCTTTCACTATGAAGGCCAGTGTACCATCTGCTTTCTTTCCTGCTTGCTGAGCCTATCTGCCAACCTTCAATCACGGATAGAAAATATAGACAAAATGTAGGAAAGTCTTTGGATCAAACATCCAAACCACAATGGAAAAATGAACTGAATTTCTCAAAGTTCTTTTGGTATTTTGTGATGATATTGTGTTGTTGTCGACCATGCCAATCCTCAAGTATATAGCCGGTGAGTTGGATCCAGGTCTTCACTTGAGTTGGAATATTTTTTTCTTTTCAACGTCTTATAGAGCTGGTTTTCTTTACACACAAAGTGGGAGCATGAACAAACTGGTTTTCTTGTAGCTTTTTGAAGCCTGTCTTTCCCTTGCTCTCTTCTCTCAGTTCTGTGGCAGAACTGCCACTTATAACCAATCTCAAAGTTGTTTCTGGGCAGTTTCTTGTTTCAACTCAAAGGCGTCTGGTGCCAGATTGTCTCACAAGAGTATCAAAACGCAGTTTCAGAAAAGGTCTTCTTGTATAATCAATAATTGACCACATAGTTCCAATTTTCCATTGAGTTGTAAAAAAATTAATCATCTGAACTTCCATTTTCTGGTTTATATTTCCAGATGAAATATATGCAGTCCTTCTAGGATGAAGAGATGTATTTTATTTCAGAGGGTCATTGTTTTAGAAATCTGTTCCCAAAAACCAATGGTGACAGATCATCAAATATTTTTAAAGCTGAGTTATATCAATTCTTAGTTGACAAAAGAGTGAAAGAACATCAGGGGTAGACAGGAGTAGAGTTGAGGCTGCAATCAAATCAACCACGATCTTGTCAAATTACAGCATGGACTTATGAGCTAAACAGTCTTCGCCTGCTCTTAATTCATATGCTTGTATGTATGTACACATTGTGTTTAATCATATTTGTATGTTAAGAGAAGCAAATTAGCAAGTAGTGGTGCTCTGATAATTGTTTTTGAATCCTTTCTGGGAAGAGGTGGTGCCAAAGGATTAGAGGACAGCTATTATTTCAAAAGAGAGAAACTAAGAACTAATTAGACTAACTCCAGTAGTGGGCAAATTATTAGAAAAGATTCTGAGTGTTAATTATCACTTAGACATACATTGATTAATCTAGGATAGTCAGCATGGATTTGTTGAGGGAAGGTTGTGTTTGACAAATAGTATTTTTAGAAAGGTAGCAAGGAGGATTGATGAGGGTCATTCATTTGATATTGTCGAGATGCATTTTAGCAAGGTTTTTGTCAAGATCTGAATGGCAGACTGATCAGAAAAGTAAAAGCCTATGGACTCCAAGGGAAAATGGCAAGTTAGATCTGAAACTGGCTCAGAGGCAGAAAGGAAAGAGTAATAAAACCCAAAAGAACTGCAGATGCTGTAAATCAGAAACAAAAACAAGAGATTGCTGGAAAAGCTCAGCAGTTCTGACAGCATCTGTGGAGAGAAATCAGAGTTCATGTTTCAGATTGAGTGACCTTTCTTCAGAACTCAGTTCTTTGATTTCTCTCCACAGACGCTGCCAGACAAGGAAAGAGTAATGGTCGACAAGTGTTCTTGTGACTGGAAAACTATCTCCGGTAGAATTCTGCAGCACTCAGTCCTGGGTCCCTTGCTTTATCTGACACTTATTAGTGATTTAGATTTAAATATAGGCATCATGATTAAGAAGTATACAGATGATTCAAAATTGACTGTGCAGGAAGAATGTGTATGCTGCAGGAAGATATGAATGGACTAAACAAGTGGGCAGAAAAGTAACAAATAGAATTCAATCAAGTGAGGTGTGGGGTAATTGGAGAGAAACGTTGAGGAGCAGAGAGACTTTGAGTTTATTACTGAAGACCATTGAAGGTAGGACATGTGTATAAGGTGGTTAAAACATGCAGGATTCTTTCTTTTATCATGGCATAGAACGGAAAACAGGGAGGTTATACTAGAACTATTAAAAACACTAGTTAGGCCACTGTTACAGAGTACAGTTCTGGGAGTCACATTACAAGAAGGATATGATCCTACCAGAGAGGAGACTTATGACGATATTGGCAGGATTGAAGAATTTTAGCTATGAGGAGAGACAGGATAGGCTAAGATTGATATCTTTGGAACAGTTGAAGCTGAAGGAGATTTAATTAAGACGTGTAAATGATGAAAGATCTAGATAGGTTCGTCCTGTTTACTCTATTTCCTGTACAGAAGTCAAAACCAATGAGATTAGATTCAAAGTAATGAGTACCAGGATTAAAAGGAAAGTGAGGAATGAGAGGCCATGGGCCTTTTGTAAATGAGCTAGGAAATAAAGTCTTCACTGTTCTCATTTTTATTCTTGCATGGTGTATTGGCAACACTGATACTTGTTGCCAAACCCTAACTGCCCTTGAACTGAGTAGCTTACTAGGCAATTTCAGAGGACAGTTAAGTGTCTATCACATTGCTGTTGGTTTGTAGTCACATGGACAGCAGATTTCCTTCCTTAAGGGAAGTTAGCGTACCGGCTAGGTTTTCAATAACAATAACAATGAATACATGGCCACCATAAGATGAGCTTTTAGTTCCAGATTTTATTGAATTCAAATTTCACTATCTATTAGGATTTGAACTCATGACCTCCAGGAATTTGCATGGGCCTCTGAATTACTAGCCCATACAGTACTATTCTTCCATAATACCACTGCCTCCCCATCTGCCTTTAGATGGATAACTACAGTTTGCTTTCTCTAGAGTTTGGCCACAGGGTTCATATGCTAGAGGGCACTGTAATGGGAGAAAACTGAGGGTAAAGAGCAATGTATTGGTTTAAAGTTAAAACACCAAAAATCAGGTAAAATATTAAATATTTACTTTAATGCAGCATATAATACAGCAAGTACAAAATACAGTTTTGCATGAAAAAAAGCATTTTACATTCACATTTACACACAGATTGTTTGGGCCAAACTCTGACACTAGGAATAACAAAGACACGTATACAGCTCTTACTACAGATCTATTTAACAGTTTTACATGGAGAAATAAGATGTGAGGCTTGACGTGCCAGAAACTTAGATACGATAGAAGATTTCTTGCCCACTTCATTAGTATTTGTGGCAAGCAGGTTGACCAAATCCACAAACAACTTACTCTAGAACAAATTCATTTACTTTATAAGCACAAGAGCAAAACTCAAATTTTCTAATCTTTGACTCAGTGTTATGTTATTGAACTATTCCTTCCCTCCCCAAACCCTGGCTCCCAAACTACCACCTCGCCAATCACAAACCTAGTTCTTGTCCAATTTGATAAACCTGGCAAAAGAATTGTTTAAGAATTTTTTTGCCACAAAATAGTGTGTATAAAAACAATGATGCTGTGCTATAAAATTGAATAGAAAGTGCAGTTTCTGAGAACCAATGTTGAGGATAGGTGGAGTAATGTACAATAAATGTGCTTTTGTGAATTCACTAATTTACACAGTTGTGTGTCTACTGGAACAGTTTTACAATCCTAGTTCTGAGTGCTGATGTTTGTGTCTCTCATTTGCCCCCAGGAACTAGGTCTAAAATGTTGATTAGAATGGTTATAGGTTAGGTAGATCTAGGAACAGGAAAGGCTATTTTGACAAACAAACTTGTTTCTTCATGTTAGTTGTTAACCCATTTACTTTACTTATCACTATATCCCTTATCTTTCCTCTGTGTATTAATACTAGTTACAATTTGTACTGGTCTTGACCATTCCAATGTTCTCTGGCTGTCCTGCTGCATAGTAAATCTTGTAAACTTAAGGTCACCAAAAGGTCTCCCTGTTGCTAGTCATGTTTACCTGTCACCTCACTTTCTTCCATTAAGGGAAACCTTAAAACCTATCACTTTGACCAAGCTTTTGGTCACTTCTTAATAATTCCTTATGTGACCTAGTGTCAAATGTTGTTTGATAATGCTGCTGTGAAGCATCTTGAAATGCTTTACTATGAGAAAAGATTCTATATTAATGTAAGTTGTTGTTTGATTTTGTTCATTTTTTTGAAAATCTAAATTAAATGATAATGATTTTCCTTGCCCATCATTGCAGTAATATATTAAAAAAACTCCAACATTTGCTTAAACTACTCTTCCAGAATGTGCAATGCATGGGAGATGTAAATAACAACTTTATTGATTCCTTATTGCCTGATTTGAATTCTCCACTATTGTTAATAACTTTATTTTCTTTCACTTAATTTTCTGAGTATTTGGTTGAAGATCTGGCATTATTACAACCTAATATTTGTGCTATCTCCTATTAAAGTTTAGTTCTTTATTCTTGTTGCTAATCCTTGTTCCAAATTCTTTCCTATCAGATCCTTTACAATTCAAACCTTTCTTTTTGTTCCATGTTTCGCTCTTGGCATGACCCTGTCTCCACTCCATTCTAATCTGATTGCGGAATGCTTTCCAGAAGCAATATAAAATGCTACTTGAACCACATTTCCCCAAACTACTTTTAAGTGATAAGCACAAATACTGTGATGAGAATGAAGGGAGGAGATTTTCTTCACATGATTCATGACACAAGTCCCTTTCCCAACCTCAACCCAATTGATCCCACTGTTGTCCCCAGTGGCCCAATTTTTATAGGTTTCACCTGCAATCTAACCTGCAACAAAAAAAAGCACAAGATGCAGTGACAGAGAAAGACAACTGTTACTAGTAAACCAAGAAATCACAAATTACTGCAGCAATGATGTGGGGCATTTAACACAGCAGGTCTGCCTGTGCAGCTGTTATCTACACCTAGTTTAATCTACCCCCCTGTCTGTTGCACAAATTGTAGTTTTTAAGAATTCATAGCTGTGGAATTACATCACTGTATTCCACATTCTCATCAAACTTTTGAGTACCGAAAGCTTTTATAGCATTTAAAAATCATTTGGTACTCTTTTGTACATGCTTTAGTTACACATAAAGGGAATATCTTGTGTCAAAACAGTTGCCTGACAAATAATAGTTCCTTTGCTCCTGACCTTTCTTTCATGAATAAAGTGAGTAGGCTTTCATTAAATAGTACATACAGCATCTGTCACTGTCTCTCCCAGTCCAGTGAGCCACCTATTAAAAAGTTAAAACACGTCAACAATTCATTTATTTGTAAGCTTGAGGTGGGATTACCCCAATTCTTCTCTGTCAAAGAGACTTTGAAAGCCACTTTGACCTAAGCCATTGGGCAGGACACAAATGTCTTTGGGACACACAACAATTTCACATTGCATAAGATTTTATTCTCACATGGAGTCAATGGAGAGTAAATTTGTTTGTGGTGGTGATGTAAAATCACTGCCAGACCTCATTTGCTTATTTCCCATCCGGTAAGTTGCTTTGAAATAACTCCCCATGGCTCAGTTGATGCAATGTTGTGCGAGACACTAATATATACAGACAAGGAGCATCCAGATTTGATCTGTGGTCTGATCTCAGCATAACCTACAGTCAGTCTGGGCTAGGATGGGTTAAATCCATTGTTTAAAAATTCTCTGCACTTGACCCTATGTAGCAAACTAGGCATTCAATGCATGTCCATTGTATCCACAGCCTTTTGTCATGCATTTAGTATAGTGTAGGTGCAGTAAAATGAATTGGGACCGGTTGATAAAAACAAGAAGAAAACAACATTAAATGTATGGCACTTACTGCTGACTGAAATGAGGAATATTACCTTGTCTTTTAGGACTTTGTGTCTAAACACATTGTTAATCACAATAGAACATTGAGTTACTTTCTTTTATCTACATTCTCAGCACTTGCAACCTCAAAGCCAATTCCACAAAATAATTATAACTTGCATAACATTTCACCAAGTTTCAGTTTGGTGCTGTACTTACCAAGTAAGCATCAATAATTCTTCTCCAAATGATTGTGTGTAGTGTTTCTGGGTCTACTTCAAGAAATATAAATACTTGGTCTCAATTTAGACTCTATTCTCTCGTACTATTCTGCTAAAATGTTGTCTTGGACCCCAGTGTTAATATCCTGCACTTGTACAGTATACATTGGATAACAATAATATTTTCCTGCAGCACAGCATAAATTCAGCAATTGACGTGTACAAATATGAACAATCACAGTAGTACACACCAATATAATAAGCAGTCCCTAGAGTAGCTCTTAGGGTCAAAACCAGCTTAAGCCACTCAATAATACTTACAACAATTTACATTGACTACTATGATTTGCACAATATATATATTATAATGTCTAATAATATGATGTAACCAAAGAAAAAAAAAATGTCTTAAATTGGAAAAAAAAAGGAACAAACTATTCCCCTCTGGTACTGTACAAGTGTCAAACTTTCTACAGTGTGGTACATACCAAGTAAAAGCGAATTGTTTATTTCTATCTGATAGTGTACCATTTGTGTTTGACTCAATGTTAGCTTCGATACCTTTAAGTCAAATAAAAGGGAGAAATTCACTTCAAGTCTGTGATGTACAATTCATGTGTCAGATCTTGTAGATATCTGGTGTAAAAAAGAGATTTATCACTGTCATGTGGCACTCTACAGGTCACTATATCACTGCTGGTTCTTCTACATTGTATGCTGTAAGCTAGATATATCCAAATGCTACTATAGCAAAGGAGCTCACACTCAACAGTGGTCAAGCAGTGCCATTATTGAAGAAGTTGGTGTTAAATTCTGTAGAATCTGAGGAAGTGTAAAACATTAACATCATTTTTAAATTTCCCTACAAATTCCATCAATTCAGTTCTTAAATATGGTTAATTATATTCACGACACAAGAACATTGACTACATTTAGGCCGTGCATTTGACACAACTGTGTGTGGCAGCTAAGTTTGACTAAGTTTGGAACCGGCTGCCTGTAGTCATGTGGTAGAATGTTTCCCCAAAATTTACTCACATCCAAAATTTTTTTACAGACAGTTGCACTTGAGCAGCAAAGACTGTAACATAGCATTTGTTTTAAAGTGGTATGATTGGGAGTTGAAAAACAGAGGCACAACTAAGTATAAGGATCTGCAATAGGAAAGTCAGGAAATTTCAGAGTTTGGAACAGGAAAACAAGGGCAACGTAATGAATGTGAAGAAGTATATGAGTGGGGAGCTGACTCTTTATTCTGGCCAGTGTTTGCAGCAATGGATCAAAGGACCACCCAGTACATTTATCTCACTTGGTGCTAATATAGACAATAGACAATAGGTGCAGGAGTAGGCCATTCGGCCCTTCGAGCCAGCACCACCATTCATTATGATTATGGCTGATCATCCACAATCAGTATCCTGTTCCTGCCTTATCCCCATAACCCTTGATTCCATTACCTATCAGAGCTCTATCCATCTCTTTCTTGAAAGTATCCAGAGACTTGGCCTCCACTGCCTTCTGGGGCACAGCTGATGGTGTACGCTAAATACAGCTGCTTGATGAGCAGTTACATTGCAAAAGCTCTATCAATATATGTTGCACCCATTCATGAAAAGAAGTGAAATAATAAAATTCTCATGGTACGTCATCACAAATAGCTGTGCTACACTGTGGCTGTTTGTCCAGACTCAAAATGATGAATCTTCCTCAATCAACTCTATTTGAATGATTTGTGTTACACGACATTCATTTGGAGAAGTGAGGTGGTAAAGCTTCCTCAACGTATGCTGTCAGGAATAATTGTTTTACACAGCATTGCTCCTGGTGAGAGGTAGGTGGTAGTTCTCACTCACTGCTGTAAAGAGTTGCTGTGTTATTTAGCAGTCATCTAGGGAGGTAGGATGTTAACACCCTCTTGTTTGATGCTGTCAGGATTGGTTGTCTTACACACTGCTCATCTGTGTTGTGCTTGTGAGACTCTTTTTGGGTCCAAGAAGCTCTTGATTCCGCAGACACTGCTTCAGCTTTTCTTGAAAGGATGCAGTTGTAATTGTGTAGAGGATTGGATTCAAGGCACTGTTTATTGGCAGGATGAAGATTACAACCCAAGAAGTTACGGCCCCTGTCAAAAATGAAAATCAAACAGAAGCAAGAATTTTCTAAGAAGAATAAATAATTATAGCATTATGGATTCCTGGAAATGGAATGATTCCAGCAGTTTATAGCAGATGGTGCCAGAGATATTTTATAAGCTGGAATCTGATCAAGTCATTCATAAGACCGTAAGATATAGGAGCAGAATTAACCTATTTGGCTCATCGAGTCTGTTCCACCATTCAACCTTAGCTGATATGTTTCTTGACCCCATTCTCCTGCCTTCTCCCTTTAATCTTTGATGCCCTTTTTAATCAAGAGCCTCTGCCTCTGTCTTAAATACACTCAATGACTTGGTCTCTACAGTCTTTTGCGACAATGAGTTTCATAGATTCACTACCCTCCAGCCGAAGAAATTCCTTCTCATTTCAGTTGTAAAGGGTCATGCCTTCACTCTCAGGCTGTGCCCTTGGGTCCTAGTGTCTCCTGTTAGTGTAAGCATCTTCTCCATGTCCACTCTATCCCAGCCTCTCTGTATTCTGTAAGTGTCAATGAAGAGTCATCCTTCTAAACCCCATCAAGTACAGACACTTTTGGTCCTCAAACACTCCTTATATGACACGCCTTTCATTCTCAGGATCATTCTGGTAAACCTCCTCTGGACCCCCACAAAGCCAGTGCATCCTTTCTTAGATACGGGGCCCAAAACTGCTCACAGTATTCCACTTTGATAGGACATCATCAACAGTGACAGGAACAAATCAATAGCTTGTAATAGTTCCACTATTGCCCCTAAGTATCTTCAACTTATGTCACTATTAATGAATCTCATCGATTATCTGATGCAGTGATTTTAATCTCTTTCTGGGCTGACATTTATCATCAGTCCAAATACTACATTTTGTTACTGACTAATAATACACAAATAATCATTTCAGAGCTTTAGAAAAATTACCAGGAAATTCTGGGATCAAATTTGTGCAATATATTATAGTTACTCTAAAACTGCACAACTCATCTACCTTTTCAGCATAATACATTAGAATGGGATGATCAACACTATGAAGAATATCTAGACTGTGAACCAGAAGGGGAAATTGTTTTCCATTTTCATTAAAACAGCGCATGTACATGACAGTTGAAATTATTAGGCAAATGTTAATGCGATTATTTAACAATCTTGCTTGCAGGAATTTTTTTTAAAGTAGTACTGATGTTTGGAAGTATAGCAAATACATTGTTTAATTCCTCACAGAAGTTTGTACTGCTTGAACCATGTCAATCCAGTCATAATGATAGACCTCTATGTTTCTTCTTCTTTTGGAGTTCTCTGCCTATTTGGCACATCCCTTGGTGACTATTTGCTGAACCATGGCAAAGTGTCGTTGTTTTCACTACGGGGTAGGGTAAGGAGGCAAGTCCTGAGCAGTGTTCCTGCTAATGTTTGCTTCCACGTGGACCCTCAGAACAGTTACATGCACACAGCTTAGAAGGAATGTTGGCCCTGATGCAACCTCAGTGGGAATAATGATCTAATCCCGTGCTGTTGGTATTAATCTCATCCACACACAAATAGTCTAGCCAACTGCGCTAACTGTCCCCTTCCCTGTTTGTTGACTGACCATGAACTAAACCACCCTTATGATTAATATTTGATCTTGAATCACAATGGTATCTTAATCTGCCTCAAAAAATTGAAGCATATAGAAGAAACTCAGTCATGCTACTAGTTTGTGTAAGATTAATTTGTCACATTATTATGCAGACTACTTATGGGTTTAACTAGTCCTTGTTAGCATGTATATGTTATATGAGCAATCAGTCTTTATCATGATAGTCTACAATGTTTCCATATCCCTTCATCTCCTTTTCTTTTATCTAACCGCACAGTCTAATCTTAGGTGTTGACATAATTTCAGTCTAAACAGCTAATCCTGGAAGTTAATTCCACAATCTCTCATCCTTCTGTCAGAAGACACTTCTGATACTCTTTTGTATTTAATCTTGTATCTATGGCCTTCACTCTTGACCTGTCAACTACTGGAAACAGTTTGCTTTTAATTTCTTTGGAATTTGCAATGAATCTTAAATGTTGTTGTATGGCACTGGGAAGACTCTATTGCCTCTTATTTGAAATTGTGTCATGAGATCTTTCACATTCACCTGGGAAGGTAGGCAAGGGATCAGTTTAACAGATTAACTGAAAGACAACACCTTCAACAGTGTGATACTCCCTCAGTATTGAACAGGAGCATCATACCTAGATCTTGTGCTCGGGTTTCTGAATTGGGACTTGAACCTACAATCTTCCAACTTAGAAGGCAATAGATATCACTGATCATGTCTTATTTTACACAGGACTGCAGTCAACTTTATGGTTACTGCACAAACTCACCAAGCTTTGACTTATTACCTGGTATTTCTACTTCAAGGAGAGACAGTAGCTTCATCAGAAATATGGGGATCCAGCATAGGGCATCAGTGAACACAATGAAGAAAAAGCGTTTTGCAATGGCTACCTCTCTAGAGAAGAGGCTCCTCTCTGCTGACTGCGCTCCTGTTTTATGGATTGAATAAAACATGCTGGTGTAGGAGAAGACAATGATGATGAAAGCAAGTAAGTTCAAACCTAGAAGAAAAAAAATGGCAACAATACTAGTCAAAAGTCTGGAGAGGTCAAGACCAACTATATCTCAAGGAACAAATATCCCCTGCTACCATGAAACCCATGTTATTGCTTTTAAGATGTAAAAGAGCAAACATTTGATGATAGGAAGTACACAGAGGCATAGATCACAGAGCACATCTCCCAAAAAAAACGATGATGACCAGAAACATGAACCAATCGTAACTCAGTTTAATTATTTGAACTGATGAAGATTCTGAAGAATGGTGCTATTCTCTGTTTCATTGAGGCATTGAGAGAGAATAAGAGTACTTTAGTCCAAAACCAGAAATTGGCAGCTGCTCCACCCAGAAAAGGAGGTCATCACCCATTCTGCCCACACGTTCACCCGCAGTATACTCCTGCTATAGTCACTGCCTCCTCAGTGCTGCTGTCTTCAATCTCCACTCTCCACTCTGCTCCCATTCCACTCAATGCTGCAATCTTCACTCTGGTCCCATCCTGCTCAATGCTACAGTCTCCACTCTGCTACCATCTGGCTCAATGCTGCAATCTTCACTCTGCTCCCATTTGACTCAACGCTGCAGTGTCCACTCTGCTACCATCTGGCTTAATGCTGCAATCTCCACTCCGCTACCAACCCAAGTAAGATGCCTTCTCAGGGCCGTGTTCATGTCAAAATGTGCAGACCCCACTGGTTGTTGTGTGCATTTGGTATTAGCACAATCTTTTTCCACTATACATGATGGTTATGAAAACTAAAAAGGTGAGTAACGAGCATATTTTTAAAATAATGATAAAAATTATTTTTCAGACATGTTATAACAAACTTCTTTGGCCATCACATCCCAGGTGGGCTTGAACTCTGGACATCTTCATTGAGAAAGTTGTACCTCTTAACTGTTAGCAACTTCAACTGCAATCTCATCACCAAGATAATTGCATTTCAATGTGTTGTGGATAGTTAATTGAAATGGCTAAAATACCTGACTTTCCTGATGAAATCAGCAGATAATTTGGTAAGTGTGGAGAATTAATGGGCACATTTAATAACACAAGTGCTATAATTGATCCCAGTAGGTATGACCATGCCATCTGCTAAACAATAGGGTACTGTATGTGATAAGTCTGGATAGTGCAAATGGTGGGGACTGTAGCTGATTTTATCTCATTTGTTTTTAAAGCCTGTGATACAGGGGATGATGCAGGAAAGATCTTCTAGTTTTCAGGTGGTGCAAGATACGGTTTAGAAACTATGTTGGATTGATCAAGTATCAATGGAAAAGTGTACATTTCTAGCTTTGGGGAGAGAGAGGAACAAGCTCTCAGGTTTCATTGAAATGAGACAGTTGGGGTGGTTTCAAGATGCAAGAACACTGGTAAAGGAATTGTCATGGTGCTCACTGGAGGCCAACTGGAAGAGAGGCAGTCTGCTATGACAATATTCAAAGCAGCCCTGGGTGTGATAGAAGTGTGGGGCGGAGGGTGCAGGTGCTATGACTTGGAAGAATTGTGGTGGGCTGCTAGGATTTGAAATGATGGGAGATTGGTCTTGAATGAGGTCAGAAATCACACAACACCAGGTTATTGTCCAACAGGTTTATTTGAAAACACAAGGTGTCACCTGAAGAAGGACTGAGGCTCTGAAATCTTGTGTTTTCAAATAAACCTTTTGGACTACAACCTGGTGCCATGTGATTTCTGACCTTGTCCAACACCAGCGCCTCCACATCTGGTCTTGAATTAGGGTGACATTGATAGGGTATAGGAGATAGGATTCTGGACAGAAAAATATAGAGGGAGGAATGCTGTGGAGTACTCTGGATAAAAGCATTGTGATGGGGAAGATATTCATTGCATGAATGGGAGAGGAAGCAGGATGGGTTCGGGGTGACCACATGCAACTCTATGGAAGGGAGTTTTAGCTAATGTTGCAGGGTCTATAGCAGTTAGGAAATTTATTAAAGGGGTTCTTGAGCAATATGTTGGGGAACAATGAGCACTTTGAATAATACATATTTCTCTAGAATCATAGAATCCCTACAGTATGGAAGCAGGCCATTTGGCCCATTGAGTCCACACCAACCCTCCAAACAGCATCCCAACTAGACCCATGCCCCACCCTATCCCTGTAATCCTGCATTTCCCATAGCTAATTCTCCTAACCTACACATCCCTGGACATTATAGACAATTTAGCTTGGCCAGTCTACCTAACTTGCACATCTTTGGATTGTGGGAGGAAACCTGCACAAACGTGGGGAGCATGTACAAGCTCCAAACAGACAGTTGCCCGAGTTGAAATTGAACCCGGGTGCCTGGTGCTGTGAGGCAGCAGCATTGCTTACCACTGAGCCACCCTGCTGCCCCCAGATCACTGTTTGGCTAAATTTCTTAAAAAAGTCTTGTTTCTTGATGTGAGCAACACTTTGTCTCTATTGATCACCGAGCCAGTTTGTGGTTGGTTGTTGAGGTTTGAGGTTCTATTAAAGCAATGGGGTTTCCAGCATTCTGCAAGTAATGCTTAACTGTTGACCAGTAGCCACAGAGGAAATATATTAATTAATAACAATACTGCTGACTTTTTATTTTATATAATACACGTTTTCTCATCAATGGGGAAAGATCTGTTCTCTGCACTTGATGTGAAGGCAAATGAAATCAAAAGACCATTACCCAGAAATATTCCTGTGGAGTATCCTCTTGCACCAAGATTCTCAAACTGTTCAGAATAAAGAGGGAAGCACACTCCATTCTTTCCATAATAATTGCCAAACATAGCATGATTCCACAATGGTATCACGGCAATGATGAATCCGGCAATCCAGATGGAGACCAGTGTTGATAAAGTTTGTCTCTTGCCTGGCCTGTAATGAGTGAATGGAAAGACTATGCACATGTATTTCTCAAGCGTCATATATGTCAGTAGCATGACAGAGACCTCAGTGGAGAGCATTGCTAATGCACCAATCAGCTGACACTTCATGCTGTCCATCCATTGTTGGGCATTCTTATTGTACTCGCCGAGATACTTCATGTCAAAGGCACCAATGAAGAAGAGATAAACTCCCATCAGACAATCAGCACCTAGGAAAGAAGGACACTATTAAATTAAGAAACAAATGGTACATTTCTTCTGTGGCACCTTTCAACTCATCTGAAAATGCTATACAACCAATTAAATGTTTTTCAAAGGTAGCTATTGTCGTGTAGGAAATGAGGCAGCCAATAATGCACAACATGTTCCCATCGGTATTATCAATAACTCTGGGAGTGCTTCCCTACTCTTTATTGAATACTACTATGGGGTATTTCAAGTCCACTTGAAGTGCCTCAGTTTAATGTATCATCTGGAATAAGACACCTCAAACAATGCTGCATTCCATTAGTACAGTGCCAAAGTGTAAAACTAAATTATGTGTTTAATAAGATGACTCACCAATCGTCACCACCTTTTCAATTGGCAATTAGAGCTGAGAAGTGAATGATGGCCTTACAAGCAATATCCACGTCCCATAAATGAATAAAAAAAAAACTCAGTACTGTTTTACGCCCATAATTATCAGGCTCCATTTGGGAAATATCTACTCTTGTCTCCACTTACAGCTTATTGTGCCATTCAAATAATAAAGTGTCTTCAGGGCCCACTTACAGCAGAGTGATTTGATAGACAGGGTATGTAGTCTGTTTTCTGTGGTGATGCATGACCTCATGCAGATGACAAAGAGATTTCCAAAGCAGATGATGAAAGCAACCACCCACACAAAGACCCGCAAAATTATATTGGCCAGCAGGTTTTCAAAAGATGAGATCCCGTCCGTATTTGGCTTGCAGCTCCGGACATGTGGAGAATACCTGCAGTATTCAAACTTCTTGAAGTATCTGTCAAAGTTTAAGAAAAATAAGAGTTTTAATAATCAAACAGAAGAGTTTCCATTATCTGCTGTTTGTGGCCCTGGATGCCCCTTACTGAAAAAAAGTGATTTGTCACAAGGCATCATGCAAGAAATAATGCATTCCTTCATCTATGATAGGTACGTTTATTGAGCTTAATATTAGGAGGGGAGATGGTCAGAAACAGGCTGAACTGTGATCCCACCATGGCTGATGAATGTGCTGAGGTATTTATTAGATGTATGACCACTTGGGTATGTGATAAAGATGTAAAGTGTATTATTATCATCGTGGAGTGTGGATTTTTTTAAAGTAGTGGTTATGCAGATTGTTGGTTCAGTTCTGAGAAGGTAAATGCTTTGTATTAAGGAGTAAGAAACTCATCTGGAACAATTGAGTAAACCTATAACCTCTAAGAATGCATATGAATCAACTCAAGCTCTAGCAGGATACTATTTTTAATACTCTGATGTCTCCGGTGTGTATTAGGCCATTCAGACCAGGTTTGACCATTGGTCTGTGTTTTTGTCTAATTTCAGTTTTGAGGGTATGAGTAGGGACATTGCACTTGGTCTCCTTGCCTGTGGGCCTTTAGAGAAGGAAAAGATTCAGGCAGGCTTCCTGTTTCCTAATACATTGGCCTTTTCTGAAATGTCAGTGGATATTAATTTAGGATGGACTTAGATTTTTGAATGATAGTATAAAATATCTGATATTAGATAAGCACGTGATGTACATCTGATTCTCAATACCTGCTGTGTATTTTGAAACATATCACAATGGCTACTTGGTTGAAGTGCTGAAGGACAACTATTGAACAAAACATAGAACAAAAGCCACCTGTTTCCACTTCTATAACATCACCCACCTCTGCCTTAGACCCTTTGCTGCTATCATATTCTGTTTTATCATCCTTCATGATTTTGGGATATTTAAGTATGTTAAAGATACTAGATAAACATAAGATGTGGTTTTTGACACTGAGCCATATAAGACCATAAGAAATTGAAACAGGAGTTGGCTGTTCAGTCCCTTGAGCGTGCTCTACCATTTTTAGGATCATGGCTGATCCAACATTCCTCACGTCCACTTTCCTGCCCTTTTCCTGTAAGCCTTGATTCCCCTACAGATCAAGAATCTATCTACCTCAGCCACAAGGACTTTGTCCCCATAGCTCTCCATGGCAAGGAGTTCCAAAAACTCAAAACCCTCTGAGAGAAGAAATTCCATCTTATCTCAGTCTTAAATTGTGCCCCTTTATTCTGAGGCTACATACTCTGATCCTAAACTCTCCCGTGAGGGGAAACATCCTCTCAAAATTTGCCTTGACAAGCCCATTAAGAATTCTATATATTTCAATGAGATTGCCTCTCATTTTTCTATAATGAGATGGCAGGATACATGACCAAAGAAGTAGGCTTCAAAGATCATCTTAAAGGAGAATAGAGAAGAAAAAGAAGGGGAAGTTTAGTGAAGGAATGCAGAGCTTAGGCAACTGAAGGTATGGACACTAATGATAGAGTGATCATGATCAGGAATGTTCAAAAGATCAAAATTTGAGAAGCACAGAAATCTTGGGGAGTGAGAGAGTGTGTGTGTGTGTGTGCACGCGCGAGTGCACGTGTGTTTCTTGTACGGCTGAAGGAGATTGAAGACGTAGAAAGTGTGAGGCCTTGAGAACTTTTGGAAACAGAATGAATAAAATGTACTCAATAAAATTCTGACAAAAGATCATCGACCTGAAATAATAACCCTCTCCACAGATACTGCTTGACTTGTTCAGTATTCCCAGTGTTTCCTTCTTGTGCAGTGAGTAAAATTTATATTTTGCTTAACCAAGTATCACATGGTCCAGAAAAACTGCAACGCCAGATGAACAGAACAATGGTAGTAAAAATATAAGCAAGAGAGTCTGAGGTGGTACTGGGAGATTTTATGGTAATGGAAAAATGTGGTCTTAATTCCATGGCCAGTGACTGTCCTTCAAATCTGAACCAAGTGACCATTGCCTATGTACCAAAATACAAAGTAAATGGTAAGAAACTGTGGACCACCTCACAGATATATGTGTTCAACTACGTCCACATATAGATGCTTTCTATCCTAATTTACACTCTCTTCTTAACTTGAGGACACCAACATTAGCTGAAGTAGGCAACTGTTGCCAACGTAGCATTTGAATAATTCTGCTCACGGCAGCATTTAAATTTAGGATTTACCTGGATTGTATAGCTCACCAACACTGAACATGGAAGATAAAGCTTATCAGAAAACAGCGTATGACTAGAGCTAAAATGCTCCTGGCTCTGTATATGCTCTAATGAGCAAATCTTATCAACAAAACTGTAATGTAAATGGCCCTGAAGCAGGTTATCCACGTTGAACCTAGACAGGGGAAAGTTTGTGATGTGATAAGACTCAAAGAGGTAGAAGGGAAAAATATCTAATAAAGTGACAGACATATCCTCTGAAGTCTGACAACTATGACATTTTGTTGATCAGAATTGTGATTCTTACAGGGAATTTGATCTTAAGGGAACGACTGAAACATTGTGTAAATGCCAAGTGTTGGCACCCTTCAAGCATGAGCAGTATCACAGCTAAGCCAGATCCTTTCCTCACCAGGCAGTCAGTCATCTCTGGTTTCTAGCAGAAGTCTTCAAGTATGTAATTGGAAGTTGAAAGTATGATAGATGCTTTTCCTCACCAACTTACAGAAATTTAGAAATGTAACATCTCCAGTGCTATTCTAAGTGGGCTCTCAGTGGGAACTGAGAACTTCATTCTGAGGAAGGGTCACCCGACCCAAGATGTTAACTCTGTTTTTTCCTTCACAAATGCTGCCAGACCTGCTGAGCTTTTCCAACAATTTCTGTTCTGTTTCCTTCCTATCATATAACCATCCAGATGCCTTCTAAATGTTGTAATTGTATCTGCATTCACCACTTCCTCTGGCAGCTCATTCCATACATGCACCACCTTCTGCATGAAAAAGTTGTCCCTTAAGTCCCTTTTATTTCTTTCTCCTCTCACCTTAAACCTATGCCCTCTAGTTTTGGACTCTCCAAGACGTTATCTATTTAACCTATCTATGGCCCTCATGATTTTATAAACCTCTATGAGGTCATCCACAGCCTCCAACACTACAAGGAAAATCGTTCCCGCCTATTCAGCCTTTCCCTGTTGCTCAAATCCTCCAAACCTGGCAACATCCTGTAAATCTTTTATTAACCCTTTGTAGTTTCACAACATCCTTCCTATAGCAGGGAGACCAGAATTGCACACAGTACTCCAAACATGGCCAAACTAATGTCCTGTACAGCTGCAATATCACCTCCCAACTCCTATACTCAATGGACTGACCAATAAAGGCAGGCATACCAAATGCCTTCTTCACTGCCCTATGTACCTGCAACTCCACTTTCAAGGAACTATGAACCTCCTGCACTCCAAGGTCTCTTTGTTCAGCAACACTCCCCAGGACCATACCATTTCGTGTATAAGTCCTGCCCTGATTTGCCTTTCCAAAATGCAGCACCTCACATTTATCTAAATTAAATTCCATCTGCTACACCTCGGCCTATTGGCCCATGTGATCAAGATCCGTTATGCTCCAATGTAACCTTCTTCGCTGTCCACTACACCTCAGATTTTAGCGTCCTCTGCAAACTTACTAACTATGCCTCCTATGTTCACATCCAAATCATTTATATAAATGACGAAAAGCAGTTTTAAAACTAACTTGGATTATATTAAAGATATGAATAAAACATGGAAGTGGCTGTGTAATAAAATAACACTGGAGTGTTGGAATTCTTTCTTTTACAATTAAAGGCAAAGCTAGTTTAAACTAGAAAACATATTGTTTGAACGTCAATTTATTTACATCATGATATTATACATAAGCATTTACAGAAGCCAAGTGCTGCGAGCTCATAAACTGGACTGATTTAAAGGTCAGGCTAATGTTTAATAGACCAGGTTTTATTCTTATAGCAGCAGTGTGTCCATCTGAATAAACCAAAATGTTCCAAAGAGAAATAAACCTTACTCATGCTTCTTAGCATCTGTTTTATGGTTGACTACTTGAGGAAGAAATGAGTGACAGCAGTAAATATGATTATATTTTTCTAACTGAGAAAGATCAGTCAGTAAGTAGCTGTCTGCTTCATGGGAAGCTGTACACTAGCATCTCACTCTCAGTGAGAAGACACAGAGACATCAGTCAATATATGGATCTCTCTTAGGAAATGATTAGTTAATTCCAGTCAGTGTGCAAACATCCTTGAAAATGAATAGACTGAAGAGCATAATATTGTATTAATATATCTTCCAAAGGGAAATATTGAGAGACATCAGTCATTGTACATGTATAAACAAGAAATATGTGAAAAATACCAGTTAGTTTAGAGATATCTCCTGAGACAGATATGAGAGACTGAGAGACATTCGTTCGTGTACTAGGAAATCTCTTCACAAAACTAGAATTGTGGATGACTAATCATGAGTTGCAAGGCAATGTAATTTTAGGTTTCAGACTATTTCATAAACAATACAAAAATTTGTTATTCATCAATCATACATAAAGCTATTAATTAAATTTTGTTACATTAAATTAACTTTACATTGCATATACTGCAGCATTAATGAACTGAAATCCACAATGATAAGTAAAGCTGAAATACTGTAAATTGAGGAAACTGATGTTAAACTGCTGAGTTAATTTAGAAGGAAGCATGAAAAAATTAATCTCCATTCTAAAGAAAAATTGTGAAATACTTCAACTTGGAATTTCACAATGTGGCCAATGACTGGAAGTCCTGCACTGAACACAGTGCCTTCCTCCTAGTGCACTTCTGCACTTGGCGCCCTCTAAGCTTGTTCCAGTTTCGCCCTACCAGACACCTGGGGAATCCCAGCATTCCCAGAATGAAAACCATAACTTTGGGGCCACTTTTTCCCTGGTCAGGTTTGCAAAGCTGCAAAGTGTTCCGACTCTGCACTCCTGACCCAATAAAGAAAATCCAGGACTAAGCATTTTATCAAGGAGTTCAAAATTAGGTGTCACCGAAGATGGTCATCAACTATTTCAATAAGGAAGTCAGGGGAACATGCTCTACCAGAGACTGACTAGAATGCTGCAATTAAAATCACAAACAGTAGTTGAGAGAAATAGGAATTAATGGGAAGCGAAATCCCCACCAGGATCAGGACTTAATGATAGAGTTGTATGGAGTATGTCAGGGAGGATTGCTTAAAATATGAACAATAAATATATAGCTATTTCAGTTGGATAGATTGTTTCTGTTGCAAAATTTACATAGTTTTATGTATGTAATTAAAACCCTAGATCAGCTTAAGCTCAGAATCATATAACATTACAAAAAATAATGGATTTTGTTTTTAAAAGTGGGCTAACTGAGCGGCTATTTAAATGTTCTCATAACTGTTGAATGAAGAGGCCATGTTGTAAAATGGATATTATTAAACTCCAATTGCCTGGCATTAATGACTGATGACATATTTTGCCAGAACAAATATTGTTTGTAATCTGTTTTATCAGTCCATAAACACTTCCACTAGAAATATTCAACATACATGTGTGAGAGATTGCCCAAATTCTTAAACATTCGGTTCTGAATGTTGAAGATGTTGATCCCATCCAAGTCTCTGAAAAATAAAGAAGTTAGGAGCCATTACTATAAAATCTGACAAGAATTCCAAAAAGCCAAGTGCTGAGCTAACTTCAGCTATTTAGACGAATCTTGGGCACCTAATTTTGGGCTTGATGTCAAGGTAATGAAAAGGACAGGAAGAAAATCACTGAGATGAAACCTTGAATATGAAGAAGTTGAACTAAAGAATTTGAAATAAAGGTAAGAGGAAGGTCATGTATAGATATTGAAACATTGTAAGAGTCTTCAATAAGTCAATGTTACAGAAAATATTCACCCTGGTTGGCCAGAAAGAGGGCATAAGTTGACGACAGTGGCCAGAAGAATATCTAACAAGGACTTTTCTTTTAGAAGGTTGATAGAACGTGAAATAGAACGTGAAAAACCAAAAAGAATAGTGCAAAGTAAAGTAGCTATTGAAGAGAAACAGACAACATTTGAGTGGATGGATGCAGCTCCAACAACACTGAAGAAGCTTCACACCATTCAGGACAAAGTAGCCCACTTTATTGGCACCACGTTCAACATGCACTCCCTCCATACCCAACACTCAGTAGCAGCAGTGTGTACTATCTACAAGATGCACTGTGGAAATTCACCAGAGATCCATAGACAGCACCTTCCAGGCAATATCCACTTATGTCTAGAATGATAAAGTCAAAATTCACATGACACCAAGTTATAGCCCAACAGGTTTATTTAAAAACACTAGCTTTCGGGTCATTGCTCCTTCCTCAGGTGTAGTGGGAGAGTGGGTATCAAGACACAGAATTTAGAAGTAAAAGATCATACACACAGTCTCTCTCACACGCACACACACACTCACATACACACTCACACGCATACACTCACACAGACCCTCTCTCACACACACTAGTGCATGCACACTGTCTCACACACAGATACCCTCCCACACACTCTCTCTGAAGCATATGCATGCACACACACATACATACTCTATCACACACACACTCACATTCACACACACACTCTCTTACACACATACTCCCTCACACACACACACACTCTCTCCCCCATGCACAGACACAAAGACACAGACATACACGCACGTACACAAACACACACATAAACCTATGGGGTGAATTTGTACTTAAAGACACATTCTATTTTGTTCAAAAAACACACAGTTTGCAGACACTGTCAGTCAACAGGTCATTTTATAAATTCCTGCTTTGGAAATAAAACCAGTCCGACTCCTGGTTAAAATATAGCTGATTTTAAATGAGGCCTCACACCTAAAATACATTGCCTCACCTGATATGTCACCACTTGTATACACTGATTAAACTTTTAGCTACCTTGGGGCAGTGACTTGAAAGAAATTCTGGGATTTGCATTTTAATCATTTGAAACCTGTGTCTCCTTTCTAACTGATTAAAGATTTAACAGGAGGGAGTCAGCCAGCTGTTTTAGGTTTATTCAATACATTTGCATCAGTTGTATGATCCTGTGATCTTTTACATGTAAATTCTGTGCCTTGACATCTCCTCTCTCACTACACCAGGAGAAGGAACAATGCTCAAAAAGCTTGTGTTTAAAATAAACCTGTTGGACTATAACCTGGTGTCGTGTGATTTTTGACCTTGTTCAACCCAGTCCAACATTGGCACCTCCACTTCATAGAAGGATAAGGGCAGCAGATACATGGGAACACCACCACATGCAAGTTCCCTCCAAGCCACTCACCATCCTGACGTTGAAATGTGTCACCATTCCTTTATTGTTGCTGGATCAAAATCCTGGAACTTCTCCCTAACAGCATTATGAATCTATCTACAGAACATGGGCTGCAGTGGTTCACGAAGGCGGCTTACCACAGCCTTCCAAAGAACAACTAGGGAGAGGCAATAAATGCTTTCCCAGCCAGCGATGCCCATGTCCCACCTACCACGAGTGAATAAATACAAAATTTGATAGACAAAATAATTGAAAGAGTACGGATAAAGGGCAAGGAAATTATAAAAGATGTAAATATCTCTTTCAGAGACTAAGTTTAGGCTGAATGTCTTCCTCATGTCCTGCAAAATTCCCTGGCTCTAAGCTTCTATCTGCTTGACTGTAGGGGAAATAAGGTCAATAGTCTTGCAATGCTGTAATGTAATTTGTAATGGTCATTTACTAAAATCTGTAAAGAGGTGGTCAAGTCATTGTCAGGTTATATCTAATCATGCTAAACCTAGCATTTCTTGAGGGAGTAATCAAAGTAGTAGATAATTGTGTGTCTATGGGTGGCACGGTGGCTCAGTGGTTGGCATACTGCCTTACAGCACCAGGGACCTGGGTTCAATTCGTCCCTCGGGTGACTGTGTGTATGGAGTTTGCACATTCTCCCCGTGTCTGTGTCGGTTTCCTCCAGGTGCTCTGGTTTCGTCCCACAGTCCAAAGATGTGCAGTCTAGGTAGATTGGCCACGCTAAATTGCCCATAGTGTCCAGGGATGTGTAGATTAGGGATGGGTCTGGGTGGTATGCTCCAAGGGTTAGTGTGAATTTGTTGGGGCAAAGGGTCTGTTTCCACGCTGTAGGGATTCTATGAATGAAAAAAGGTCAGAGGCCATGGCTGGAGGTAATGTGTTGTACTCAATTTAATAGTACTATAGATTACTCGTGAAGTCCTCCAGAATTTGGTACAGAAAGCTTAGCTTTTTGCTATATATAAAGACTTAACAAATACCATATATCCAAGTATGGTATAAAATGATGTGTAGGTGCCGGTGTTGGACTGGGGTGGACAAGGTCAGAAATCACACAACGCTAAGTTATAATCCAACAGATTTATTTGAAACCACAAGCTTTCAGGGTCTTACTCCTTCTTCTGGTCTTAGTGAGAGAGATAGTATCAGACACAAAGTTTACAAGTAAAAGAGCAAAGGATCACACCATTGATGAGGATGTACTAAACAAACTTAAGATCCTGTTAAATCTTTCATCAGTTGGAAGGTTTAGTTGATTAATATGTATATGTAAATCCCCCAATTCCTTTGAAGTCACTGTTCTGAGAGAACGAAAGATTTTATCAGTGTAGAGAAGAGGTGACATTTTAGGTCAGACAATGCATGTTAGGTGTGAGGCCTTGTTTAGAATCTGTTTGTATTTTGGTTTGGAGTCAGATAGGTTTTATTTCTAATGTGAGAATTTATAAAACATCATATTGACTAATGTGTCTATAAATTGGGTGCTTTTTGAACAAAATAGAATGTATTTGCAAGTACAATAGATTTGTGTGTGTGTGTGTGTGTGTGTGTGTGTATATGTGTCCCTCCCCTTACGAACATCTTAGGTTTGTTTAGTACATCCTCATCAATGGTGTGACCCTTTGCTCTTTTACTTGTAAACTTTGTGTCTGATACTGGAATTTAATTAAGAAATGCTGAATTGGGACCATGCAACTGTTATTGATTGTTGCAAAAAACCATTTGGTTCACTAATACTTTTTAGAGAACAAAATCTGCCATCTTTTCCTGGTCTGGACTGTATGTCCCTTAATTCCCTGAAAATGTTGCCCAGCAAGTTCAGGGACAATTAGGGATGGGCAACAAATACAATCAGGGATGGGCCTTGCAGTGACACTCAGGAAAGAACAAAGAAGAAAAAAAGCTCATACTTTTGAGTTTAATCTGTGGGAGCTTGAGATCACCATTTTGGATATAAGAAAGATAGATTGGAGTATTTTTAAAATGGTGACAAGAGGTTCAGACATTCATGTCCAGAAACCACTAGCAGACAGGTTCAATAAACAATTAAAAACACAAATACGGTATTAGACTTTATCACAAACGTACTGGAGTGCAAAGTGATAGAAGTTATATCAGTTATATAAAGCTCTGGTTAGCTCTGGAGCACTGTGTTCAGATCTGATTACCACAACTCAGGAAGGATATCCTGCCTTTCAAAGGAGTGCACAATCACCAGAATGGTAGTGGGTTGAAAAATGTTAAGTTACGAGAATATATTGCATTGACTGGGCTTATAATTCTCTTCAGTATAGAAGTTTATGGAATGATCTAATTGAAATTTTTAATTTGATTGAATGATTTAATAATACAGAGAGACATGCAGTATGGGTGTTAAATTTGATAGACCCTGTGAGGATCTCAAGATAAGATTAAGTGGGCCTGTTGCTTGAAATGCAGCTGGCATCTTAACTTCATGCTCAGCCTTAATTGTGCTCTAAATTGGCTGCAAGCATTAGCAGAGGGCTTAAAATCATAACTTCCAAGAACCACTTAAAACTGTGCTGGGCTTCCTAAAAAGGAGGTGCATTGTGGCCAAACCAAGTGCTTAGAGTCATGGAAGATGTGAATCTATGCTGGAAAAACTATCTCAGGTAGTGCAACATTATGAAGAGCAGAGTCCAGATGCTGCACTAGAATTCTTGATGGAGAAGGTGAAAAGGAGAAGAGAGGAGGACAGGAAGAAGACTGGTAGGAGGCCCTCCACAATACAACAGCTTACATTTATAAACTACATTTATTGTAGTTAAAGTTACACAGTTTAAAGGTAGATGGAGCAGATGACCCTGGAAATCAATGCTAGCAGTCAAGCCTCAAGAACCTGGGTGCAGAGCGCCAAGAAATTCATAGATCTCACACAAGCGGTCAAGGTCAGTGAATGCATTTTCAAGACCCAAATCCTACCAACTGCACCACCACCCTCAGCCACTACACAGTTAACCATGCCCCTCCATTTGACATCCTACTTACCCCTCATCCCAAAGTTTTCAGATGATACAAAACTAGGTGAAGGGGTGGATTGTGATGAAGATGCAAAGACATTTCAAGGAGATTTTGACAGACTGAGTTTGCAATGATTTGAAAGATGGAATACAACAGGGGAAATGTGAGTTAATGAATTTGACAATAAGACTATAAGACATAGGAACAGAAGTCAGCCATTAAGCCCATTGATGTGCTCCACCATTCGATGAGATCATGGCTGATCTGATCATTCTCATTACTACTTTTCTGCCTTTCCCCTTGCTATCCTAACTGGTTAAAAATTTGTCTGTCTCAGCCTTGAATTGTCTTAATTATGCAGCCTCAATAGCCTCCTGCAGTGATGAGTTTCACAGGTACATTATCATATGAGAAAAAGAAATTTTTGTCTTACATGTGTAACCCCTTGCTCTGAGATTATGCCGTCTAGACCTAGGCTCTTCCACAAGGACAGCACCTACCCAGTCAAAACCCTCTAAGTTACAATAAGCTCTGCTCACATTCTTCTAATTAATACATGACCAACCCACTCAATTTTTTCTCACAAGAAAATCTCTCCATACGCAGGATCAACCCAATGAATATTCTCCGGATTGCCTTCAATGCCAATATGTTTCCTTAGAAAATGCGTCCGAAACTATTCACGGTATTCTAGGTATGGTCTAATCAGTATTTGTATAATTTTAACAAGACTTCCCTATTCTTATATTCTATTCCCTTTGAAAGAAAGGCCAACGTTGCATTTACCTTCCCTGTTACCTGCTGATTTAGCTTTCTGTGATTTATGCACAAAGACCCCCAAATTTTTCATGTTGTAGCTTTCTGAAGTCTTTCTTTGTTTAAATAATTTTCTGCTCTTTTATACTTCCTGCCAAAGTGCGTAATCCCACATTTGTCCAAATTATATTTCATCTGCTGAGTATTTGCCCACTCACTTCCTTGGTAGGAAAAACACAAATAAAGAGTATTTCTTAAATGGTAAAAGTGTTGAACTTCAAAAGGACTTGTGTGTCCTTGTTCATGTGTCTTTGAAAGCTAACGTGAAAGTACAGCAAGCTATTGAGAAAGCAAATGGTATTTTTTTTATTACAAGACGATTTAGGTGTAGGATTAATTTGTACAGTATTACTGAAATTATATGGAGCCTTGGCGAGACCACACTTGGTGTATGTATACAGTTTTGGCCTCCTTATCTCCACAATACATACTTGCCATTAAAAGAATTTTATAAAGGTTTACCAAATTAATTCCTGGGAAGGAAGGAAGGAATATCCTGTGAAGAAAGATTAAATCTATATTCTCCAAAGTTCAGAAGAATTGGATGTGATCTCATTCAAACATGCAAAATTTTTAGAGGGTTCAATAGGATTGATGCAGGAAGAATGCTGGGGACATCTAGAACCAAAGGGCACCATCACCACATGTGGCACAGGCCATTTGGGGCAGAGATGAGGGTGGTGATTCTTTGGAATTCTCTGCCCACAGAGGTATTGGAGGTTTAGTTATTCAGTATGTTCAAAGCCTGAGATTAGCTAGGCAATTGATGGGTGATATCAGAAAGCACCTCTTCATATGAAGGGTGATGGAAATCTTGAATGCTGTTTCCCAAAAGGTTGTGGAGGCCAGCTCAACTGATAATCTTGAAATGTGATTATTACGTCATTGTGGAACAAGAGTATATTAAGAAGCATGGGGCAGTGGTGTGAAGGTGGGATTAAGATGCAAATCACATTGATTTTGCAAAATGGCTTGAGAGGCTGACTGCCTTACTCCTCGTATGATATTTCCCTGTTCCTTTTATATCCAATCTTGTGTGGTGAGTTTGTAGTAATTGACATTGCCCAAATACAATTTATTTATATCTGTAGAAGATACACAAGACTTTCAATCTACAAGTCTGGGTTGTGTTCAAAGTCGGTTCGTAGAGGTAAAAAGATCAAATGTAATGATACGGAAGCATAACACTGAAGACGCTGTTCCAAATCAGGCACTTTCGACTCAAAACATTAACTCTGTTTCTCTCTCCATTGATGCTGCCAGAGTTTTGCTGTTTTTATTATATGTGGTGATACTTTGAAAGTATAATAGAGGGGGACTATTGAAGAGAGGAATTGACACTTGAACAGTAACTTTCCTGGGGGGAAAGGAAACAGAAGTCACCTACTACACTCATGGCAAATTGATTTGGGTGGATAATCTTGGCAAAGACAGACTCAATCTAAGGCACCTCCTCTGCAACAATGGGAGAAAGGAAACTGGACAAAAATTATTAATGGGCTACTACCTTCTGGCATTTACCGCAGGACAGTAAAGGAGTAGGTTTCAGTGTTGGATTACCCTCTTGTCTACTTGCCTTGGGAAATCCAAAAGCAAAGACTGGAGTAGTGATTAAATACAATATGTCACCCACGAGTATGTACTTCAACAAAGCTGGAATATAGCCCAACCTTTTATTTCTATTGAGTTTCAGTTTGTTTCTTCATTAATTTTTGTTTATAAACTTGGAGTTCAGCCACATGTTCACAACACCATTGAACTCGAAGATGAATAGTCAAAGTTAGCTGTCTGCAGTGAGTCTGGATTTGGCTCACATTCGATGGGAAAGTTGTCACCTTACCAAAAAGAAAACTGAACATCCAGTAACCAGACACATGCTCGACCAATGATCAAAGGAAGATAAACTGTACTCACAGTGACTTAAGAGTAGCAAGGTGATCAAACTGATCCATGTGGATATAGTTCATTGGGTTATGTGATAAATTCCTGTAGAGCACCAGAAAAGACTTGCTAAATAACAGAATGGAAGTACATTTTTCAAAGCTTCCAAAATGTCTTAGAAATCCTTAATGTTAATTTTCCAGCAAATTTCCTTGCTGTGAATAATTCACAATACTTATTTCTTCCTAATTTTGTCTCCTGAAATTATTTGATTCTTGTTAAGCCACTGTTCCAAGGGGACAGTTAGCCTTCAGTGTCTCCTTTGCTCAAGTAGCCCTCAGATTAGTGGCAAGCTTGTGAGAATTTAAACTTTGGGGCCTAGGTGCCATTCTGATAAACATAGGTGGTACTCCTTCACAGAGCAATATATCCTGTGATGGGTAATGCCCAGGACTGTTCCCAGTACTTGGCATACAGTCTAAACAGGGCTTTGTATCGTGGAAACATGACTTGTACATTCGTGTTCTTTTTTTTTGGTTTAAATGTCAGCATTCCTATAGCTTTCTTGGATTATTCTTTGTTCCTGTGTGTGATTCAATGATTCATTTCAATGATCTATGTATCAGAACTCTTCCAAGTCTCTTTGGAATTTTAGTGTTTCTACCATTAGAGAGCACGCTGCTTCATCCTCTTTAGTTGCAACATGGATGATTTTGCATTGAAATCTACTCGTCATAGTTTTAACTGCTTGATCTATGCATGTCTCTTTGTGATTTGATGCTTTGTTCTAAATTGCTTACAATGCCACCCATGTTTGTGACATCAAAAGAATTGGTGAGCATGATATGCAGGTTTTCCAGTTTCCACATTTTATTTCTCCATCCAGACCCTCTGATAGAAAGTACATCCAGTGTATTAGGCATCTGTGAACTTATATCAATTTAGCTGACAGTATTGTGTTTGTGTAAAACTGAAATACCAACTTAAATGATGGCATATGTGCGAAATGGAAAGGAATGTGTGAAATTTATGTTTATTGTCATTGAATTTTTCAGACCAGTCAGGCTAGAACTCCCAGATTGCATTTTATGATTTGTCTAATTGCATTTTATGATTTGTCTAGTGTACGGCCCCTAACCTGGACACATTTTTGATGTCTTTTATATACACATCAATATGAAGATACATGTATGTATATGTTCCACTGGATGCTTTACCAATGCAGTTCTTACTCAGGTAATCACACTGAGCCAATAAAATTTGCTTTTCTCAATCCACTTTGATTTTCCTTTTTTTCTCCTTCCCTGTCCTTCCATTTGTTTCCACTTTCTCACTCACTGTGCCAGACTGAGAAAAGATGATTTGACCCCTTTCCACAGACACAAATGTAAGTGGCAAATGAGAGGCTGTTCAGCCTGTTTCACTAATTCTTGACAGAAATTCATGTTTCCCCTCAGACCAAATAAAATCTATCCTTTTATGGACTTTATCTAGCCACTTAATTCCCCAAGAGAACATTCTGTATAAATAATTGATTCCAAAAGTAATCAAGCAAAGCTGATGAATATCCATCCATGTATCTCCATTATTCAGCTCTGGCTTGCAGCCAAGCTCCATTCATACATACTCCCACCTCCTCTCCTCCAGCATTAGCTGCAGAGGAATAGTGTAACACTTTGTCATTTCAGTTCATATTAATTCTTATATCCTGCAATCTGCTGTCTGAGTTCAAACACAGAGGTAACTCTAGCACAATCAGTGAAACTGTGCCCTTGCTCTCTTGCGGATTATGTCTGGCTGCTCTAGAACCACAGTTTTAAATTTAATTTGGAAACCACATATGCTTTCCAAAACAGTACATGGCATCAACGAGAGCAGACTATATTTGGAATGGGATTAAAAGCTGTAGAATAACTCTCGATAGAGATCACAAAATCTTCTTGGAACATGATAATCCTCTTGGTATTATATCTGCAATCTGTGGAGGACAAGTGATCAAAAATGAATAATGTGAATGAGTTTTGCTTAATTGCCTTCAGAAGTTGGGAAGCAATTCTGCCAAATTATTGAGACACATTAATTTATACAGTAAATTGCAGGATCTGTGGAAGGATCAAGCTTAATGGGTGAAATGGCCTACTCTAGGTCCATGATAACAAGGTGTGGAGCTGGATGAACACAGCAGGCCAAGCAGCATCTTAGGAGCAGGAAAGCTTGACGTTTCGGGCCTAGACCCTTCATCAGAA
>JAHRHZ010000267.1:55399421-55416287 GCA_024137785.1 Ginglymostoma cirratum | reverse complement strand
TGCTTTGCCTGCTGTGTTCATCCAGCTCCATACCTTGTTATCTCGGATTCTCCAGCATCTGCAGTACCTATTATCTCTGATACTCTTGGTCCGTGTTTGCCCATGATTTCCATAATGGAAGAGATCAAAATGTAACTGACTATTAGAAAAGTAGTAAACATCGAGAAATTCAGCAACTTACAGCTGTTGGAGATGTTCAAAATCTTTGAATACTGAGGGGGACAATTCTTGAAGCTGATTCAAAGACAAATCCCTTTAAATACAAAACAGACAAACTCTTTGAATAAATTAATGCTGGAGAAAACACTACTGGCTGAACTTTCATCATGGAAGCAGGAAACATGAGTTGAATTTGGTTTCTGGGTGGAAAGCTTCCTTTGGGGCAAATTAATTTTTATCTATTATTCAAACATGGGATGTGAATGACACTGGTTAGGCTGGTATTTGATGTTGTACACTTTCACTATACTCCTGTACCCCTGTACTTAAGTGTACGTGATAATAAAACTTAAATTGAAAAAGAATGTTTATTGCCTACCTCTACCCACCCTGGAGATATTAGTAACGAGCAGCCTTCTTGAACTGCTGCAATCTATGGAGTGTAGTCACACTTGCCTGAATGAGTGTAGCTCTAACAAGGCTCAAGAAGCTTGATACCATCCAGGACAAAACTGACCACTGATTGGCACTATATCCACAAACATCCATTCCCTCTACTACAAATACAGTGTGTACTATCTACAAAATGCACTGCAGAAATTCACTAAGGCTCCTTAAATAGCACCCTCTAAACACACGACCACTTCCATGGAGAAGGACAAAAGCTGCAGATACATGGGAACACCACCACCTGCGTGTTCCTCTCCAAATCACTCATCATCCTGACTTGGGAGTATATTGCTGTTCTTTCGCTGTTGCTGGGTCAAAATCCTGGAATTCTCTCCCGAAAGGCATTGTGGATCTATCTACAGTTCATGAACTGCGCGGTTCAGGAAGGCAGCTCACCATTACCATCTCAAGGGTAATTAGAGAAAGGCAATAAATGCTGGCCTGTCAGTGGCACCCACATCCCATGAGTGAATACTGAAACAAAAAAAACCCAACAGTGCTGTTGGGGAGGTAAATCACGAATCGCGAATTCACCTATCCGTGCAAAAAAAAGTAACAAAAATAAGTATCTGCAGGCAAACTCATGCATCCCTGATTTTGAACCTATTTTAATCTATTGTTAACAAGCTCTTCGCTTGTGAATTTCTTCATTCACCGGGGTTCTCAGGAACAGAACCCTAGCAAATACAGAGGAATGACTGTACTTGATGGGATTTGAATGCGCTGATTGAGCTTTTATTGTAACTTTTAATATAGTGAAGACAGTAATAACTACTTAGACCTTTATTCTGTTACATTTCTGCCAGTAGTTTGCTCATGGTAGATATTGAGTGAAGTAGCATGGTAGGTATAAGGGCAAAGCATGCTGCAGCCTAACCACAAATCCTTCACTTTAGTTATCAAAGTCTCTCATATGAAGACATAAATGCCATTTGTCTTTTTGATGGCTTTCACTTGAGAATATGCTTTGGTCAAATTTCTCTTCCTTTCACTTCTCCTCTGGCATGTTGCCAATTAATAATTAGTTGTGTTGGTGCAGAAATTTAATACAGCTCGCAGAATTTGTATTCTTACAACTTAGGGTACAAAATGTGACACCACCTAAAATCATGTTTGGAAATATGCATACAGTTTCTGAAAAACGATGCAGACAAATACTCTAATACAACTAGTAACTTTCCAGGTTTGTACTCTGGGTCCTGTGCCAATTATCCTGATTGTGTGTTTGGTTAATTGTCCATCATGAAATGGGGCGATGAGTGATTTATCTTTTATTTCAAGCCAGTACTGCTACGTGCACATTGTGATAGTAGTGTGTAGTACCTCAGGTTGTGGGTGTCTGCACACACATTATCTTGTACTCTCATCAACTCCTCATGTAATTTAACAATCCTCTGTTTATATCCATACATGGTAGCTATTCCAATACAGTTCTCTAGTGTAGTGTCTAACCTCTATCTTCAGATGCTTATTCCAGTTCGGTGTCATCTCTCTTACTGATATCTAATACATGTGATCAGTTACACTATCATGATTGACATGGATCTCATTGTAACACAGCAATACATGTTGAGGGTGGGGAGTGCAACAGCTTGGAGAACATGCCCTAACCTGATCCGGTCTTGAGGTGATGTTTACAAATTCTCATTTCCACTACAAGCTTCTGGCTGAAAAAATAAGGAATTGTCACCAACTTTGTCCTGCCTGACTGGAAGTACTAAAGCCAGTCACTGTAGTAACCTTACTATTAGGCTGGCAAACAGCTGAATCTGCATAGATTGAGGGATTAAACTTGGACCATTCCTCCATCTATGTAGCTCATGTATTCACAATGTTAATCTTAAAAGCTGAGCTGCTGAGGATTTCAAAATTCCAATAGTGAATAGATCGATGTTAAATACTTAAAACTTCAGAATTTACATTAAGTAGTCAAATTGTGAAATTCACAGATTCAGGCACTCAAGCATTTATCTTAAAGCTCTGTCTTTTTCTTCAGAAAGCATCCAGGAAAATTCAGGTCCCACTGCTGTGAAACAAAAACCCTTTTGGTATTCTACTGGACATCAGCAGCGTCAGCCCTTTAATGGTACGAGTGTCTTTAAGGATTCGGAAACATTAGTGGGACCTGAATTTTCCTGGAGTCTTTCTGAGGAAGAATGCTGACCTTTAAGAAGACTATTTGAGTTCCAGAATCTGTGAATTTCATAATTTGACTAAATTCTGAACATATAGTTTTGTGTATTCAACACTGATCTTATCGCTGTTGGAATTTTGAAATCTCTGCAGCAGTAGCTAAGCTTTTATGATTTAACATTGTGAATATATGAAGAAATGTAGATGGAGGAATGGTCCAAGTTGAATCCCTTGGTCTATGCAGATTCAATCATTTGCCAATCCAATAGTAGGGGTGCTACAATGACAGGTTCCACTGCTTCCAGTCAGGCAGGGGTAGGTTGGCAACAATTCATTACTTTCCTATTCAGAAACTGTGCTGACATTTATTCAAAATTTCTGAATGTGTTTGTCATGCTGTGGCAAAGCTGTGAGTATCACTGTAATAAGATCTTATCACTACAATAAGCTCAGGTGCTATTGCTGCCCACCTTGGAGGGGTTTTGTGAGGAGTGTAAAGAACAGATAAAGCAAATTGAGTCACAAATAATGATAGTATAGGATTAAGAAAAATGCAGAAATGGCTTGATTATGAAGCTTTTCTGAAATAAATGGGGTTGCATGAAGCTATGGTATAGTCAACTAGCCAGGCAGATACCTACTCTTTCTGATGCTCTATTGCTAGTGCTGCAGGCAGGGAACTAGATGACTGACTGTCAAGCAACTGTCAAGAGGGTTTGTGGTTCTTCTTTGTTGTCTTAATTCTCATGAACCATATCATAGGAAGTTATATTGGGAGCAATACACTGAAGGCAGCCTCCAGCACTGAGTTGGAACTCAGTCAGCAATAAATCCTAAAGGACAAACCCAATTATTTCATGAAGAATAAAATAACTTGATAATGTTATCCCGTCAGGCTGATGGTGCCTAAACAGCAGCTGGAGAATCAGTAGTGTCAGGTATTTATGAGTTATGTTTGCCCTTACAATATCAAATGCAAAGCCTCTGACATTTATTTGCATGTAATTCACATTATTGCACTCTCTTTAAGCACAGCTATGTGCAGTTAAAAATAGAAGAACCATAAGGAATGTTAAGTGCTGTTCAGGAACAGAATGATAGGCTTGATGCTTTTATTTTCCTTATTGCATTTTTTTAAGCATTATTTGGGAGTGTGGTTGGGGCTCCCTATATAATTTTAATTGGGTGTATTTGGATTGTTAAAATGAAAAAGCTGAGGAATTATAGCCAGACAGTCACTTACAGTTCTACCATGAGTGGCATTGTTGAGAAAGTATCTTCCTTAATATATCTGATTTTATTGTTGCGAAGAACACTACAAGAAAGAAAATATTCTGATTAGAACAAAAAATCACTAAGCAATAATTCTAATTAAACATATATTCTTGCAAAATGTATTAGTCTTCAGTGGTAATGCAATGTTGTTCTGATTCTCATTTCTATTAACTTTAATAAGGAAATCAATTGAAATTAAATTCAAGCTGGGTGCAAGTCATTTTAAATTTTAAAAAAGATAACCAATATTTTTATACAGACTACAGTCACTGCTACTAGTTCACTATGGTCCATTTTCTGCTACCATTGAACATAGTTATTTCATCCCCTCATAGATCCTATATAGAAAATATATAAAGACAACAGCTCCAGAATATGATCGAGAATCATTAATTTACAACCTGGAAATGGATGTGCAAAAGGAGCAGGCGGGAGACAAACTCCATAAAGGACCCTGGCATGATGGGACTGGGCCTAATTAGAACAGTTTGCGTGACAGAATTTGAAGTTTAACAACAGGAGGTACTCAAGTTTTCTTTTGATTTTGTCCTCTCATTGAGTCTTTTACTCCTTGCTGAGTCTCTTTTTCTATAGCAGTCTGGTTCTTAGCCAAGAACATTCTACAGTCAGAACAAGCAGTGAGAGACAAAGCTGCAGACAGATGAGACTGGTTTATCCCTTCAGGCTTTTGAATCCCACCATCAGGTTTGAAGGAGCATCAGAAGCCTATATTGTACAGAAAATAATCAATCATGGTGAATTTTTTTGGAGCAGCCAACGAGTGGTCAGAGAGTGGACTTACTGTCTAATTAAGGAGGGTTAATCAAAGGCCTTCCAGCATAAAGTAGCAACAGGACATAGGAAAGGAAGCACTTCAAAATTGAGGTGCGTTCTCTCCAACCTTTTACAATTTGAACTTTAAAAAGATGGCTTTTGCAGTCAAGTAACCATTGTTGGGATTGAAGGACTTCATCTATAGGGTGGCCCGTGGCTGCTGCTGCACTCATACAGGCCAGAATAATCTCTAGGCCTGTCTAGAAATGATGATCCTCAAGACCAACTCCAGGAAGCTACACCGCAGGCACGTAAAACCACTTGCAGGAACTAGAAATTCCAGAAAGGCTCCTTCATCGGATTTGATGGACTTTAAGGAGCTGAACTGGCTGCAGTTATTATAGAATCCCACAGCATGGAAACAGGTCATTTGATCCAACAAGTCCACACCAACCCATAGGAGAGCATCCCACCTAGACCCATCCCCCTACCCTATCCCTGTAGCCTTGCATTTCCCATTGCTGATGCACCTAACCTACACAATGGACCATTTTCATGGCCAATGGACCAAACCTGCACAGCTTTGGACTGTGGGAGGAAACCAGAGCTCCCGGAGGAAACCCATGCAGTCACAGGGAGAATGTGAAAACTCCACACAGACAGTCACCCAAGGCTGGAATCGAACCTGTGTCCCTGATGCTTTGAGGCAGCAATGCTAACCACTGAGCCACCATGCTACCTCACAGTTGCATGTGGGGTTGTAGCCTTGGCCCCCTCCAACTCATAATCTACCTCCATGGAAATGATTCAGGGCAAGAAGGAGTCCCACGATACAGCCATTAGAGCTATTTTTAGCATCCAACACAAAAAGTGCATCATTTAACCACCTAACTTGCCTCCATCATTCACGAATGGTACACTCCAATTTCAGAATAGACCAGGAAACAGATTAGCTAAGAAACAGTAAGGAGCCAAATTAGATATGTAAATCATAAAACAATGTTATACGAGGGAATTCAAAACAATTTTGATGTTCAACTGGTGAAGACCCTACAAACACCACTCTGGAACTTAGCACTGAGCAATGAAACCAGTAGTAAAAACTGGGGTGGCGTTCAGGGAAATGCTGCTCTAAGCCTGGGAGAATCTTCTCAACCGCTGCGACGTATACCTTCCTTCACCAGGATTGTCTCCCCCTGCCCCTCTCTCTCCATATATCACCACCTCTGATTCAGCTGGAGTCAGTTAGCCAACATTCAGACAGTGTTAATTCAACTTTGACAGTTCACCAACAATGTTTCAGTCAAACTTGACCATACAGTTTGGTCAGGTCTTTCACCAATTCAGCTGGGTGAGTGGCAGACTTAGAATTGTCTAACTGAAGAGTTACTGTGTGACCATATCTTCTCCACCAAATCTTCTCTTGATCCATTTCAATCCCAGACCTGACTCTTCCTTGAGTATAAAATCATAAGCACTCTCATTATCTTCTGTTCTTTTGCCCTTTCTCAAACACTTTTTAAAAACTAGCTTTAAAAAAAATCCAGCCTGGATGACTTTATGCAAAATTAATATTCTATCTTCTCCCAGTTTCTCTGTGAAGTCTTTGACTACTTCAGCGCCAATGAACTGTTGCATGATTATTGTCCTCTGAGTCTCCTTACCTCCCCAGGATTTTTCTAACCTGTTCTTGACTGGCATGTAAGCTGATATATCTAACTCTATCACTGCAACGCTTCATGATTATTGCTTTACTGCCTGACTTCCTTTCTGCCTTTATATTCCATATGCATAGAAATAGGAGTCAGCCATTGACCCTATTCTGTCATTCAATTAGATTGTGATTAATCTGTATGCCCATCTAGACATATTGGTTGCATAATCCTTATGGTGCTTG
This sequence comes from Ginglymostoma cirratum, assembly GCA_024137785.1. Taxonomy (NCBI): domain Eukaryota; kingdom Metazoa; phylum Chordata; class Chondrichthyes; order Orectolobiformes; family Ginglymostomatidae; genus Ginglymostoma; species Ginglymostoma cirratum. The sequence goes on along the minus strand of JAHRHZ010000267.1, from coordinate 55,409,599 downwards.
ACTAACAAAAGTCCTTCAAAGTCTGTTTTGAAATTTTCAATAGATCGTGGTCTCAATAAAGTTCTAGATTTCTATGTGTGGTGATGTACACTGATCCACTGTCACCCTTTTCCACCCCGAAAACGAGGACAGCAGTCTTACCCAATAAATCTATTATAGAGGTGCAGCTCCGTGACATACTCACAGAACAGTAATCTTGCTGCATGCCTGAAAATTCTTCTTCTCAATGGACTCAAGACTATTCCCTTCTACATCCCTGTTTCAATTGCAACAAAGTGTAAAGATTAGTAGGTATACTCTGCATGGCAATGCATGTTAAAAAAATCAATCTTATCTCTTGCTTCTTCTTTACACTACATTCAATTTTTCAACTCCTAAAGGCAGTACACTCTATTTAGGTTGAACGTCTCTGAGAACAGATAGCCCTCTAATACATTGTCCATATAGGCTTTTATCCACATGTGATCCTAAAGAGAGTGCTTACACAGCTATATGCGCAGTCACTTTTCAAAATATGTGGGGCTAGTGGGCAAATTCATGCCCAAAAGGTTCATGTGGGCAACATGGAACGGAACTAGCCTAAGTTTGGAAAAGCAGTTTGCAAGATAAATATGAAAAAGAGAAATAAAAGTGGGTGAGCCATGGGAGCTTTTTGCCCAGGGAGTTAAGGCCAAGAGGCTTTCTCCCAGGGATGAGGCTGAGAAGCTCACTACCAGGAGATTATTCTGCCAGATCTGCAGGGAATGAGGGTTGCGGGTTTCATCAGTTAGGGTGAAGGGAGAAAGAGGCTGAGAGGGAAAGAGGCTTGGGAGGAAGAGGCTGTAAAGGGGATGTGAAAGAGGATTCAAGGGAGCAGTAGGACAGGCTGCAAGTGAGCAAGGTGGCGGCTGCAAGGATGGGCAGGTTGCAAAGGGAATGAGGGGATAGAGGCAGGCTGGAAGGGGTAAGGGCAAGAATGGGGGGGGTGGTGCAGGCCACATGGGGAGCAGCATGTTGGGAAGTGAAGGTAGCAGCATGGGGGATTATAGAGAGACTGGAAGGAATTGCAAGGTGGGTGGGACTGAAGGGGGGCTGAGGCAGTCTGCAAGGAGTAGAGGTGGAGGGAGACTGTGAACAGTCAGTTATAAATGTATCACCAAAGGAATATCAAGTTAACCAGGAGCCAGGAAAGCCTGAAATCACTGAAATAGTGAATTCCTTGGAAATGAATGTTGAATCTCTAGCTTAAAGACACACATGTTCAGGAGTTACTATATGGAGAAAGATGTAGTGGATGCCAATGTAATTGTCACTGTCAATTATTAAATTTAAATCTGCCTAGTTAGAATCTTCCAGCTTTGTGCACAGACAACAGATACACTCTCACTACGATTTCACCAGTCAATGGAAGATATGTTTAGAGTGGTGGCTTTTCATGTGTAGAAATGTTATCTCAGTTATTTTGAAATAAACTTTTCTCGCTAACTTATGAGCGTTGTCTCGTGTATAGTGTTATTTAAGAAATTAAAGCTTTCCTTATGTTTTGTGGCCTTATTTTTAATGGACGAATGATAATTATTGATGATATTGATAAATTATTATAATTCTGCTTCCATTTGATGCCAAGCTGTCTATAGATCAACAAAAATCCGGAAGGTACTTTTACCACTTGACTGCATCACCTAATAAATGAGTTAGCAAGAATGAAGAAGGAGCCCCTAAAAGTCACACGGCCACCTATGAAAATCAGAAATTAGCTCTTAAGAAAATCTCATGAAGAGCAAATGAGAATTTGGAATTGATTTTACATGGGAGTGAGCCTGCCTGTGCTTAGCTGGCTCGCCTGGCAGTCATTTAACAGCTTCAAGTGGCTTGAGATGGAACATCTGCCCAATTGAAGATAAAGTGTTGCATCTTGAAGGCTGAAGACCAATGAGATGGCTGACAGCTCTTTTGTCTCAGCAGCACCGCTTAGGTCCCTGATAAAGAGGAGCCAGGAGGTTGGAACAAGGTTCTCTAGGAAGTCACTCTAAAGCTCCATATAACCATGCATAAACATCAATGGCCCTTTCCCTTTCCTATCTCAAGCTTTTTTATGAAAATAATGTGAGACAGATTTACATGAATTTTACCTCAACATTGACAGTAGGATATCCACAGTCCATACTTGGCCTCTCTTTATCATCACACACTTTCAACCAACATTAAATATTTTATAAAGCACCGTTGCGCATTCTCATACTTACAGCCAGTTCAGTTCTGGAAGTACAGAACAGACGTTGGGAATATTTCCCAATGAATTATTCATCATATATCTGAAGGAAGAAAAAGGACACTTTAAAAAAAAATAAAGTGTTCTGCACTGAAATTTTATACTGCACTGAAACATTAGACCAGGTTTTGCTGGAGTAGAGCATCTTTCAGGTGTGCCATTAGTCAGACTTTCTCCGGCACACTTCAGCTCAAAAGGCTTTACTATGGAAGTTGCTATCTGTGTTAACACAACACATCCCTCACAACAAGGGCGCTGTACGTCAGGCACCTTGGTGATTGGTGGTCTAACAGCATCTCTCTTTAATGTGTAAGTTTAAGGATTGAGAAGGAAACAGAGTGAAGACTTAAAAACAGATGAATTAAAATAGGTGAATCGCAGAAAGTCAGGTATGGAAACAAAAATAAGGAGAGAAGGAAAGATTGTTTTAAGAAAGACAGAAGAAAAACCAGACAGAATGGGAAAGTAAGAGAAGAAACTAAAATTTAAAATCCAAAAATTTTAAAATCTCCAACAAGTTACTGTCTACAGTATGAACTGACTATCTTAAGTGGAATGCGGTAAAGTGACATGTGTGATTGATATAAGCGAGCCTGTTACTGCGCCCGAAAAGATCTCAGAAAAGAAGCCGACAATGCACTAATGCAAATATTTATCAACAGATTTAAACACAACTTTGATAGTGGTCAGTGCTAGATTGAGAAAAAGTAAATATTTCCACATTTCAAGGAACGATCTTCGATATCGTTCTTTAGCTTCAAGATAAAGTAATTGCTAAAATAAAACAAAGAACTGCAGATGCTGGTGTTCTGAAACAAAGTCACAAATTGCTGGAGAAACTCAGCACATCTGGCAGCATCAGTGGAGAGAAAACAGATTTAATGTTTCATGTCCAGTGACCTTTCTTCAGAGCTTAGTTCAGAATGCAGTTAACTCTGTTTTCTCCGCATAAAATAATTGTTGCTCATTTGATTAAAAGTGAATTCTCAAAAGATTTTCAAATGGCACATGATTTGGGTGAAGAATCTAATTGTAAATATGAGTAGATCTCATGTGGATGGATGCAGTATAGTTCCTATTCCACACTTTAACCTTCTACTTCCCACGGTATCCAGAGAATTTATCCCTTTCAGTAGCAGGCATGTAACCTTGGCCCGAGCAGTGAAAGAATTACCAACTTCTAGTTAGCATAAGGGATCCATAGTATCACCATCTAAATCCATTCAATGACAAACTTATCAATAGTAAGGGATGAGTCAGTCATTCACTACTTACAGGAAGAAGAGAGACTTCAGGCCAACAAAGGTCTTTGGTGTGATACTTCCTATCAAGTTGTTGTCCACAATGCTATAACAGAAGGAGAATTTGGATTATCAGGTGACTGATCCCCTAACTACTCATCATTCTTTATAAGTACATCATGCTAGTGCACAGACTGTATATCATTGTCAGCATTAGGAACTGGGTGGCTCATTAAAATTTCAACCAGAATTGGAAAAAGTTTGGGTAGCACAGGATCAGAACTGGTTATGCCTTTTTTTGAAAAAAGAATTACATGTATTCAGAATTAATGTTTTATTAAATTTGAAGAATATCATTGCATGATTCCCTATAATCCCAACTGAAGGTAACACCTCAATTTGTAGCTGTCGTACGACTTGTGAGAAGGGTATGCACCTCATTGTATGACAGCAGATTCCTAAATCAGCTTTTCAACTCAGAATTTGGTACCATCAGAAATCTCCCAGGAAGATAGCAAAAACTCTAAAGATGACCTCAAAGCTTTGGCCTAATTAAAACCTCTGTCTTGTGGCTATACTGTGACTGACTAAAAATTGAGAAGGTTCATTTGGGAAGGTACTGAGAACATTGGGAGACTTCATCAGGCACATGCAGAGGTGAAGTTGAGGCATCAGAGACAATACATAATCCTTCAAATGGATCTACCTGCCTCTCTGAACACTGACTATCCAGTTTGTGTCCAAGTCAGAGATCATACACTGGACCTTTCAGCAATCTCAGAACCCATCAAAAATAATTGCAGGCAAATCATTCTCAATCTTGAGAAAGACAGATATACCTAGGTCTTGGTTACCAAGCAACTGGATATTTATCTGTGTCTTAGATGTTTATCTGGAGACTATGCACACATTTCAATACAACTGGATAGGGCATAGAATGTGTTAGACATCAGCTCCATATAAATAAAGTAATGGAATTGGAAAAAATCTTGTGATATGTATCCATTAGATATGACAGCCTAGTTGGAAAAGTGTAGAGCCTCTAGTTGGTATGACTCTATCTGAATCTATACTCTCGTTATGAGGGGTGTATATATTCCCATTATGATGGGTGTTGTTCATTCGATTCCTGATAAACTAATTGGGAGTGAGGTGCATTTTGTCATGAAAGCTCTTCAAACACCTTTGGTCTTGTTGCAAAGGATGTATTTCAGTTTTATACCTGGAATCTAGATAAAGTTAAGAGACTAGACAGAGTTTTCAAATTAAAAATCTACTTCATCAATAAGCTTGAGACAAATGTTTGTAACTTGGTTGATTTTGGCAGCAGTTAAACACTAATGTGTTTTTACCACAGGTTAGTCAACATTGTCCTTTATTCTATCCCACTGGCAAAGTACTGAACATTCATTCAGCAATCTCAGTTTAAGTGCATATGTTGCAAAGTGTCTCCTCCATATTGTAAGCTGGAGCATTTCTTCATAAGGAAAAAGGTGAGAAGATATCACAGCCCAAACTGAAGGAGTGGCAGTGGTTTCAAGAGGCAGGTACGTATTGTCCTGCCTCAGGTTTGAAGCACTGGTGCTCCCGTCCCTAGCCAAACCATTAGTTGGCTTTCTGTTGCTGGCAGCCAGACAGATCATGCTGTACCGCCCACATCACAATGCCACTGTCTGAAGCTGAGCCTTTTAGGCCCAGAACCATGGCAGCCATTCTCAAGGGTCATTTCCATTCCACTGAATGTCAGCAGATTTGTACCTCTGTGACAACACTATGTGGGAACACTAAAGCCCATATTTTCACTGTTGGGGAATCTTCTCCATCCCAGCAAAAATTCCAAAAAAGACTCCAAGAATTGGAAGTCCCAGCCCTATAAGCTTCATTTCTGATGTCTATAGGGGCAGGTTTATGGACTTTTCAAGTATGGTTCCATTTAAATCAGATCTTGATATCTTCACAATTGGGAATCCAGAATTTACAGCAGACCATGACATAGCAATTTTGTTTCAGTACATTTATTTTGGATAGCAAAACCAGCCCTTTTGAGAGGCGAGGACACCTTGGGAGAGGATGGTTTAGGTGACCAAGTGAACGTCAGATGCTCGGGGTTGGCCAGGAAACTTTGAGAGTGTCAGGTATGCTTTGAGATTGCAAAAAGAAAACATGAATGTCCCTAAACGATGCATAGACCCATTAGAACTGTCAAAATAGGCAAAGAACTATTAAAGCCGCCAAGCTGTTTAGTGCCTAGTGTTTTCACAAAAGATTAATTGAAGACATTTCAATGTATAGATTTTTTTAATGCGTGGAAGGCTTTATTAACATAATTTATTTTAGATATTACCAGTGGACACATAACTATGTCAGCATTGCTACTTAAGTTTCCTATCACAGATACCAGGTGGTTAGCATGGAGGAGAGGGCAAAGGGAAGGAAAGAGACTTGCATTGGCATGAGTTGGCTCTAAATCGAGGAGTACAGGTTAGCAAAGGGAGTATGAGGAGCCATTTGGTTTGGGTATAGGGGAATAATGTGGTATGTGGGTAGGAGGGGCCATGAAGACTGGGTAGGAAGGCATAAGGTGATATAGCAGTTTTAAGACACTGGAGATGGGAGTAGCAGCAAATAGGTTGGCATGGGGAGAATGAGGGGCCGTGAGAATTGATAGCGGGACCTAGGGAAATCACAAAGTATGCACTTCCTTCCATTAATGGCAACAGAAGCATGAGATCTCAGTAACATCTATAAACACCATGTAGAAGATGCAAAAATCCAGCTCCTCAACATCATTGAAGGTTAAATCATCTGAATAAAATTGAACTTAAAAACTCAGATAAGATTTCTCATGAATTATTCTCCTGTGTACTTAGTGGAGGTTACACAGCACAAATACTTGCTGTATTATTAAAAATAAAACCAGAATATTCTGTAAACATCCAACAGGTCTGGCAGCTTATGTACGATGTCTCCAAAGAAGCTGTCAGACCTGATGAATATTTATAGTATTTTCTGTCTGTATTTCAGATTTACAACATGTTCAGTATTTTGCTTTTGCCTGTCTGAAGTATTGATGACTTACCACTTTTAAATTGCCTCAAGTTTTTCAAACCTGTCAGCACTTAATTTTTATTCATGCCTTCAAGACTTGGTTTATTGCTGGAAGTTTGCAACATTAAACAAGATGATAATTAAACCATATTAGGAAAAAACATTCCAGAGATATAACACAAAAATATTTGAAAACACTTACAGCCACTCAAGTTGATGCAGATCGCGGAATACTCCTGGCTTCAGCACAGAGATTTTATTGTTGCTGAGAAATCTGGTGTAAAAGAGTAAAAATGTTAAGGCTGTTAAAGGAAGAAAGGTTTGCATTGATATAGCATCTTACTACATCTCAACTCACTTCACAAGAATTAGGTTTGCTATTTGCAATAATATGTTGAAATACTGTAGACAAAAAGCACTTGCTATGTACTTGGTAAAAGCACAAACACTCTGTCTCGCACTTGTTCATTAAGGTTGTGGGTTGACCAGGATGCCAGGAGAAGTCCATGTTTTCTACAGTGGAATCCTTCACCTCAAACTGAACTGGTAAATGGAAATTTGGTTCCGTGTCTCATACTGAGGACAGCACTTTCGAATCTCCACATTCCCTGCACCCACAACATCCTAAGATTGGTGACTTTGTGATATGAGAGGAGAGACACTAAGACTTCTGGTTTGAGGCAGCCTCAAAGATAATTAATCTTGGAACACTTGTAAGAGATGGGAGACTTGATCCCATCAATCCAGGTGAAAACAACTTTCCAACCCACTGTTCCACCCAGCTTGCTTAATGGCAAGTAGTTTGTACAGATTTCATAGAAGCCCGACAGTGTAGAAACAGACCATTCAGCCCAACAAGTCCACACTGATCCTCTGAAGAGCATCCCATCCAGACCCATTCCCCTACCCTACCCTATTCCTCTAACCCTGCATTTCCTGCGGCTAATGCACCTAACCTACACATCCTTGAACACTATGGCCAATCCAACTAACTTGCACATTTTTGGACTGTGGGAGGAAACCAAAGCATCCAGTAGAAACAGGGAGAATGTGCAAACTCCACACAGACAGTCACTCAAGGTTGGAATCAAACCCAAGTCCCTGGTGCTGTGAGGCAGCAGTGCTAACCACTGAGCCACAGTACCGCCCCAGTTCTCATTGGAGAACTCTACACTGAACTTTGTAGAACTTTGGACGGTCCATGGAAAAACAAATGCCGTTTCAAAATTCCCTAAAGACAATTTATTGAATATCAGTAATGTTGAGGTATATCGTTTCCCCAAGTTGAGTGATTGTATGAGACCACATGCCTTTAAATACTTACAGTTTCTTCAGGCAGAAAAGCCCTGCAAAGGCTCTGGTGGATATGGAATGTATTGAGTTATTTTGCAAAACCCTATGGAAGAAAGCACAAGAAGTGACTTGAGAAAACAGGCAAGGAAATAGACAAGCAAACTAATAGGCCACACCTGATTCAGACAATACACAACAACAGGCAAAGGACTGGAAAATTCTATTGATAGTTGGTAAATTTCTTGCCCAACTTTGTTTCATCCTATTGTAAGTGCTCCATCTAAGATGAAGTTTGTGCATCAATGACCAGAGTTTCAATAGAAATGCCCCAGTTGGATTATCATTGTGAATGTGTATGTTTAATTCCTGATCATTTGGCTCCCAAGTAACTTTTAAGTATTTCTATAAGGTTCAATAATGGGATAAGAAGAACTTAAATGAGTTCTTTTTATTTTTTGCATGGGATCTAGCTGTCACTGGCTAGGCCAGCATTTACAACCCATCCCAAATTACACTTAAAAGATGATGGTGAGCTGCCAAGGGTGGTGAGTGGTTTGAAGGGGAACTTGCTGGTGGTGGTGTTTGCATACATCTGCAACCCTTCTCCTTCAAGGTGGTAGAGGTCATGCATTTTGAAGGGCTCTCAAAAGAGCCAGTTACTGTCGGGTATCTTGCATATATAACACATTGCTGCTAATGTGCATTTTTACTGGAGGGAGTGAGAGTTTAGGCTGGTGGATAGATTGCTGATCAAGTGTGCTGCTCTGTGTGCTTCTTGTGTTGTTGGATCTGCAGTCATCCAGGGAAGTTGGGTGTATTACATCACACTCCTGACTGGAACCATGCGGATAGTGACCTGACTTTGGGGAGGTTGGGAAATGAGTCACTTTCTACCAGATTCCCTGCCTCTGACCTCTTTTTATGGCTACAGTAATTACGTGGCAGGTCCTGGTTAGTTTCTGGTCAATGAAAATTCCCTGGATGTTGTAGATGGGGATTCAGTTATGATCATACCATTGAATGTCAAGGACAGTTGGTAGATTCTTTCTTGTTGGAGATAGTTATTGCCTGGTATTTGTGTAGCATGAAGTCAGTGCAGTCTTTTGAAGATGGCCAGCTTTCAATCTGTTACTGGTATGTTAATCATTTTCATTTCAACAATGGTTTTCAGTTCATAAACATCTTGCAGTCTCTATTGTTGGAGAAAAGGATGTAGGGCAGCTTGGATACGCTGGAAAATCATTTTTTACAACTGTCTAAGTGACAGAATCTATTCTACAATAATCAGCTCTTTCATTTGACAGGGTTGTTTTTACAGTTGATCCATTTGATTTATATGTTCAATGCACAGAAACAGCATGTGCTATTTGGAAAGTAGCTATCTGATCTTGAAAACCCTGAGAGACAGAAGCATGCATCAGGGTCATCATGCTCTGGAAGCTGTTCTGCAGGGCGCTGTCTATTCTCTTTGCTATGCTACAAGCAACTGAAATGTGTCTTTTGGGAGAGTTAGAGGCAGAAAGTAGTCCCTAGCCAGTTCTTTGTTGAGGGTCCGCTGCAATTTCCATTGAAACTGCCACACGCTTCATTGACGTTTACGCCACAGAAACGGTTTCTTGGATGTTGCCACAAATAAGAAACAGATGGCAACATGTTTTAATGAAATGGAATGAAGGATTAATGTTGCCCTGGACAGTGGGAAGTCTTCCCTCTTTTCCTTTGAATTGTGTCGTGGGTTATTTAGATCAGGTCCCGGTTTGATGTCTTATTTGAAAGATATCACTTCCAGTAGTTCCATATTGAAATGCAATTGCCTTATGAGATGTGGTGCCTGAATTGATTACCTTCTGACTCAGAGGGGAGAGCTAACCAAGGCTAATTACAAAAAAGTGAAATTAAAGCTAAAAAAGAATTCTGTAAACGGCATCGAGTAGGAACAAACAAAGGAGATAAAGGCCGACAGGCAGATCAGATTAAAAAGTTTGAACTTGCTTGTTTTCATTTATCATTACTTTAATTTTGCATTTATGTTTGTAGATGATGATTAATATTATTACAGGCAGAATGTAAATCCTCATGTCTGAGTAGCTTTCAACTTTATGTGAGCTGAATGTTTACAAAACTTGCTGGCTTGAGGAAATTGTTACTATCCAATTTACCAGTTAAAAAGACAGATTTTGTAAACAAAATCCAAGGTGACTCAAAGAGTGGCGAGCTTGTTATTTACAAGTTCAGACATTTAATTTTTATTGCTATTTGTTTCCATTTTTTGAATGTTCACTATTAAAACTATTCAAGAAGAAAGGCATAGATAACAAGCATGGGGCTGGATGAACACAGCAGGT
>JAHRHZ010000267.1:55352312-55399021 GCA_024137785.1 Ginglymostoma cirratum | reverse complement strand
GCTTGTTATCTCGGATTCTCCAGCATCTGCAGTACCTTTTATCTCTTATCCAAGAAGAAAGGCATGTTGGATTTGAAACAATAACATTGTTTTTCTCTCCAGATGCTGCCAGATCTGCTAAGTTTCTCCATCAATTTCTGTGTGATAGCATTCAAGGCTATGGATATAGTGCAGGAAAATGGGACTAGGGTAGGTAATATTGCAATTTTGGCAGTACAGACTTGATGGGCTGAAGGGTCTCTGCTGTACTGTCTGATTCTATAACTCTTGTCAGATCTCCGCAGTGCTTTGATTTTACACTCGAAAAAAAAACTACATTGTTTTCAAAAAAGAGAAGCCTATGTGCTTTACAGGTATACAGGCAGATTCTTACATGCCACACTACAGTACTTCTCAAGCATGTAGTTTGTGTTACATTCATTATTAATATGTATCTCCACACTTAATCATTATCACCTGCTTTTCAATTGTAATTGTCTTCTGGTATTTCATGTACAAAATATACCTGAACAGCTTCCCCTTCCAGTGGCATGGGGTGAAACTGCTTCCAAGATAAGGGGATGTAGCAACAATGGAAATAGGGGTAGCAGCAGGCCATTCAGCCCACAAGCCTCCTGCACCATTCACCTTGATGATAGGTGATCTTCCATCTCCGTGCCATTTTCCCACATTATATCCCTTGATAACTATAATATCTAGAAATTGTCTTGATTATACTCAATGACTGAGCCTTCACAGGCCTCTGGGGCCTCCAAGATTCACAACTCTGAAGAAATTCCACCTCATCTCAGTCCTATATGTTCTATCCCTTATTCTGAGACTGTGGCCTAGTTCCAGAACCCCATCCTTAGTTAGGGCAAATATCCTTTCTTCATGAACCCAATCAAGACCCGAAAGAATGTTGTATGTTCCATTTCCCATTCATCGAAATTCTGGAGAATGGGAAAGCCCAGTCTCTGCAATTTCTCTTCATAGGACAGTCCCACCATCTCAAGGATGACTCTGGTGAACATTTTTTCCACTCCCTCTATGATAAATATATCCTTCCTTCCATAAAAATAAGTATTAGCTTATAGACACTGGTCTCCCTGAGTCTAAACTACTACAGTACAAATGTAAAAGTGTTTATGGTGTTCTAATTGCCCATTTCTTACAATGCAAGCCCATAAGACATAAGAGCAGAAATACAACATTGCTCCACCCTTAACTCCATTTTCCTGCCTTTCTCCATAACCTTCAATCCCTTGGCTGATTAAAAACCTGTTGATTTCAGCCTTGGATATACTTAATGACCCAGCTTCAACTGCTTTCTGGGAAAAGAAACTTCTCCTTATCTCTGTCTTAAATGTGCAACCTCTTAGTCTGAAGTTATACCCTCAGGTCTCAAACTCTCACACAAGGGGATACAACTGTTCTGCATCTACCCTAAGAATCTTGCATCTTTCAATAAGATTGCCTGTCATTCTTCTGAATTTTAACAAGAACAGGTGCAAACTACTCAACCTCTCCTCCTACGGCTGTCTCCTCATACCCAGTATCAGCCTAGTGAAGCTTCTCTTGAATGCTGTGGCTATACAAAGTCCCAAATAACAGTGTGCTGGGAGTTCAGAATGCAAGTACATCCAGAGGTCTCTCTGGTACAGGGACCAGGAGAAGAGACTGGGGCATGTGCTGGTGATGTGGGTGGAGGTTGCGTTTGAAAATTGGTGAGGACCGATACCTGGGAGGTGGGAAACATGGTGAGGGGCACCACAATGAGGGCCTCCCCTCATTCTTGGCCATGGCTCTTATGTACAAATCGTCCTTGGCCTCATCCATCCGCACCAAGGATGCTGTCAGTTCAGGGTCGGATGTATAGGCAATGAGAAGGATACCTGCAGAGTTTTGAAGACTCTCCTTCCTGCAAGCCTGCTGCCAGATGGTAGTGAAATTTTGCCCCAGATTTCTTTCCTTAATTTCTCAACCTCTGTTCCCAGCTACGTGTCAAATTGTTATTTAGTAATGAAGTCCTTTGGGCGTTTTACTATTTTAACAGTGCTCTATAAATTCAAATTCCCAATTTTAAAAAAAATGTGCTGTTACTACTTGGTGAACATTTATTCTTGAACCTAACAAGGTACCTTTCTCATTTACAATTTATATAACAGTTGTCTGAAAAGCTTGTCTTGGTAAGTTCAGCTGCAGCCCATTTGGGAGTAGGTCTATGAGGTGCTTGTGGGAGCAGGAAGTTGCAAAGAAGAAGAGGTATGGAAATAAGCCAAAGCAAACGGAGTTCAATGTAAGCAAGTGTGTCCACATCTACTTTGGACCCAAGAAAAGTGGTTTTGGGACTAAGTAGACAAATTAGTAAAATGTAATCTCAGTTCTGAAGAAGGGTCACTGGAACTGAGATGTTGACTCTGATTTCTCACTACAGATGCTGTCAGATCTGCTGAAATTTTCCAGCACTTTCTGTTTTTGTTTGTGAGTAAAATCTAATGTACAAGTACAAAAAGTAATTGAAAAGCGCTGGTTGGACTAATATAAAAATGGGAGGAATCTATGCATTATTATGTTTAGAGCTCTGGCTAGACCTATCTGAAGCATGGTGCTAAGTTTGGGCACTGCATCATAAGAAGAATATATTGGCTCTGGAGTGGTGCAGCATAGACTCATCACAATGATACCGGAAGCCAAAAGTTGAAATTATGCAAAGTGATTGTCAACTTCGATTATATCTATTTCCTATGGTACAAAAGTTGGAAGGCCGTTTAAAATATTTAAAGGATGTTATCAGGCTGATAGTTCCTCTGGTGGGGGAATCAAGAACACATGAACATAATATCAAAATTAGTGCTAGAACACATGATGATTAATGGCACTCAACAGTTGCACTCCTGTCTTTAATAAATTTATTAATAACAATATCTCAATAACTTTAACTCACACCCCCAAATAAATTGTTGATACTGGAGTAACTGGAGATTTCAATACAGAGATAGATAGATTTTCATTGGCTAAAGCTATCGATGGGCAGGAGAAAAGGAAGGAATATCTGAGGGGGAGTGAAATGTAATAATCTAACATTCAAATCAGCACTCAAATTTTTAATAATCCACAATAAACCAGGAATGACTGGTATTGAGTAACTAATTAACTTTATGGGAACATGTTACAAACTGTGAATTTTTTAATTAAGACTCTCGTTCTGAGGAGAACATAGTGTATATGTCTGTATAGACCTATGAAACCTAAATGTTGTAATGGGAGGTATTTTTGTGCAGACTACTGTCTTACAGTTTTATATTATCCTTCTTTGTAAAAACTGTGATCAGAATTTGGTAACTCATGTAGAATGGCAATACCTGTTTCCCTCCCGGTGTCAGCAGGTTGCATGTACTTCAATGTTATGGACATACTCAAGTGTGAAGGGAATTTTCCGCAGCACATCTGTTCAGTTTGTTTTTAGCATATGAACAAATGAGAGGCACTAGCGAGGTGCAAGGTCAAACTAGAGGAGCCAATTCATCAGTGGATGAATCTCCATGGGACAGGGAGTGATGGGTAGGGGTGGGATAACTGACTATCATCACAAAGAGTAGGAATGTCTCTCCGAAAAATTAACCAGTGGCAATAAGCAATGATCCACCTATAATATCATTTCAAGGTTGTGACTATTTGACAAAGGTTTGCCCTTTTCCTCCTAAACATTTAGCTCAGATTTGCCCAAACTATAAATCACAAATCACATTCACAATCAGCCTAGACATATATAACTTGGTTAGTGCATTTCGAAGGGTTGCATGGCTAGCTAATTTGTTCTTTTAATATTAGAGAAATACTCACAGTAGATCCAGTTGTCTGTATCTAATGAACTGGTCATCAATGAGGGTTGTGATGTTATTGTGCATTAGCTTCCTAGATTGAGGCAGCAAACAGAAAATATTAAAACAGCTTCGGTTTTCTGTGATAAGACACATATAACAACAATGAATTCTTACAGTGAAGTTGTCCTCCTCCCTCTGGAAAGACCTCAGTGGATCTCCCTCCCACTGCAACCCTCTGGCCACCTACCTTCCCCAGCCCCACCTCTCCTCCCTCTATTTATTTCTTAGCTTCCTTCCCCCTCCCCATTTCTGAAGAAGGGTCATGACCCAAAACATCAACTTTCCAGCTCCACTGATGCTGCCTGGACTGCTGTGTTCCTCCAAGTCCGCACTGTGTTGTCTTTGCATAAACTAGTTGCTCCCAGAAGTTAATAAGTTTTCCTCTTGGAATAAAGCTGGGCTGCAAGGTTGACCTATGAGCTTCCAAACAAATGACTGAACAATTGAGGAAAAACAGAGGGAGAAGTGATCTCAGCTGAAGCCCATATCTGCACAAGGTGTTCCTGCCTGAACTTCAGTGAGGAACAATGCAGAAGACTTCTGCATTTCAACCTGGGCATCTTCACTAAAATCTGCCATTCACCGCAGGCACAATTCCAACCCCAAAGCAGGGTAAGAACTACTTTACCAACAGCTGCAAAGGTTACCAGGACAATCAACCTTTTCTCATCTGGCCCCTTCTAGGATGGAATCAATGATATTTGCAATATCTTGTAGCTCGTCATTTCTACTCTGTGAGGTTCCTTGATCAAAGACAGTTACCTTCATTTCATTCTCTCTTGCCAGAGACAAATGGATGAAGAGAGTTGTAATTTTGCTTGGATTGCAGGCTCTCCCATGATGTAGGCTGCCATTGACTGCATGCATTGTCTTGCAGGCACTGGGTACGAAGTTTATACCATACTGGAACCAAAAGAATTCTACTCCATCAAAGCCCAGCTGGTTTGTGACAATCAACAGTGAATCGAGCAGGTCAGTCATTTACCAACGATCACAAACCCTTCAGTGAGCAATTAGGAATGGGCAAACATCAGTTTTTCCAGTGACACCCATATCTCATGAAAAGATAAAAATAAACTTTAACTTGGATAACTAGGGTGAATTCACTGCCAGGTTATCAAGTGGACAAAATTCCATCCCAATACACATCCAGGGCTAACCTTTTTTTTATTCCTTCGTGGGATGTAGGGATCACTGGCAAGACCAGCATCCCTAATTGCCCAGAGGGCAGCTCAATGTCAACCACATCACTGTGGGTCAGGAATCACATATAAACCAGACCATGTAAGGGCAACAGTTTCCTTCCCTAAAGGGCATTAGTGCATCAGATGGATTTTTCCTGACAATCAGCAATAGTTTCATGGTCATCACTAGACTCCTAATAGCAGAGATTTTCCTGACTTCAAATTCCACCATTTGTCATGGCTGGGTTCAAACTTAGATCCCCAGAACATTATCAGGGTCTTTGGATTAATAGTTTAGCAATAATACCACCAGGCCATCACTCCCCATTCCTGGAGGATCAATTCTTTGTTTTCCATTGTACATTCCAGTAAGAATACCCAACATAAATACTCTGGGGGAGGCAATGACCTTGTGGTATTATCATTGGATTGTTAATCCAGAGACCCAGATAATTTTTTGGGGACCCAGGTTTGAATCCTGCCATGGCAGATGGTAGAACTTGATTTCAATAAAAAATATCTGGAATTAAGAATCTAATGATGACTATGAATCTATTCTCGATTGTCAGAAAAACCCATCTGGTTCACTAATGTCCTTTAGGGAAGGAAACTGCCATCCTTACCTGGTCTGGCCTACATGTGACTCCAGACCCACAGCAATGTGGTTGGCTCTGAACAATTAGGCAATTAGGGATGGGCAATAAATGCTGCCCAGCCAGCAATGCCCTCACCCCATGAATGAATAAAGAAATAAAAAAATCTCTGGAATTACTTTGTCTTTAATATCAATTTTCTTTGTAGAAATTATCTCTCTCTGATCATTAGGGGAAAAGCCACTAAAAAAACTGCAGAAGGAATGAGGTTGCCGCTTTATTTCTGGCATCTCCTCCCAGATCTTTGGAGATCAAAATGTTTTTAGCATAGGCTTCCTTCAGATATGGATAGATTATACCTGGTTTTGTGGACTTAATAGGTAAATTATTTCTTACATTGTCAGAGAGAAAAGCATAGGGAAGTATAATGGTCTGGACATTAGATGGGAAAACTGCTTTTCAAAAAAAACACTAAAGTCTGTTTGATGTGGATATCAGCTGTTGATTGTGTTACTAAAAGGGAGGAATGGTCAAGTCACTTACAGTTTTATTACACTGGCAGAAACTGATGGCACAGTGATAAGCCCAGCGTCTTCACAGGTAACTATAAAACCTGCACATGTACATCTCTTTGGGTACTCGTTGAGCGCTGGAATGAAAAGTAAGATCGTCAATGAGTTAAAAGTTAACAAATGTTATACAGTATCATAAAGGTATGGGTTAGGACTTTGTTAGTTTGGAGGAAACTTTCTCCACATGTAGTGAGAGATGCAATACTGGGAATTGGAACTTTTTAATTCAGGAATTTAAAGTCCTGGTTATAATGCTGTGTGTGACTGGAATTTCTTGGCAACAGATTAAGCAATTTTTCAAATAGGAGACATCAATCTACAAATCAAGTAAAATAAGTGGTTACTTACAACAATCCTCTGGTTCATTATTGATACGTGTGACTTGGTTGAAGTACCAATCTACAAGGTTTGGCCAGCCATGGAGATCAGCTGAAACAGGAAAAATGAAGCAGGTGAGTAATGCAGGAAATTATACCAAAGCTTCACCCTTGGGATAAACTCCAAAATGGCTTGAAAATCTGACCTTTTGGTAGCAAGAAAGGAGGCACAATTTTCCCAGAGGCTGCATTGCATTCTTAGTAAGATGGTTGGCTTGCAGCCACACAGAGAGGGGTGGGCACTGCTAGGGCAGGTAACAGTGAGGGCACTTCAATATGGAGGCATCCTCAGATGCAGGGATCTAAATTAATCATTATGGGGGGGTGGGAGAAGTGGGGGGGGAGTCAAAGCCATTAGGCTCTTCGGAGAGGAGGTTGAAACATTTGGCTTCAGTGTGAGGCCTTTCATGGTCCCAATTCTGGAATGGAGCACATAACCAAGCCCACTCTGAGACTGCTTCTTGGCATTTGGCCATAGTATATTTTCCTGGCTCTCCCACTGCTTCCAAGACTGTCAACATGACATCAGGGAAATTCAACCCTCTCTTTTAAAACAGAACAGCAGGAACTAATTTCTTTCAGGAGGCTAGTTTTGCTCAATTCCCAGAAATTTTGTCTCTTGTATAACTAATCCTCTGCGAACTAGTTAGGTCAAGGTATTATCACTGACTATTTTGGATCTGAATATCGCTATATTTGACAAAGTTTGGGGCAAAGTTCTTTTATGTTATCAAAGGCACTTAAGCACAAACTCAATAATCAAACATGTTATTGTCTGCTGTCTCTTCAATAGATTGTATGCAAGACTGCCATAAGAACAGCTTCCAAAGAAAATAAATCAACATGAAAAATTGTCTCGAGGCAGGTCATAATCACCATGGATTTTTCAAGATACAAATCTATCAAATTGGTTCTGAATTCAAACACACAGATTCCTACAACCTGTATCTACATTCACCTGACTGTACCTACCACATTCATCCTCATCAGCTCCATTTTTACATTCTATGATCCCATTGCAGTGTAGAGGCTGGGGTAGACACACGCTGAGATTGCCACAAGGGAAGTATCCAAGGGGGCAGGATATGGTTTGAAAGCCTGTACGAAATGCACTGGAAGCTGCAACAAGGAAGTGGAAAGACAACATAAAACAGTCTAACAGTAAGGTTACCAATTTGAAAATCGAACGTGACTGCACTATGTGAGGGAAGGCACCTTTTAATCCAGTGTTAAATTTGAACTCATGAAAAATTGTCAATTCTATTTACAAATCCTCAGATACATGACTTAAGCTTGAATGGTGTTCTGCACCACAATATCTGGAGTCCTAATGCACCCCAAGATTCTGCAGGCACCAAGATTTACCAGTCAGTAATTGAAGCTTTATATTGTGCTATTAATATTGTCCTTTCTTTTGGTTCAATTTTGCTCCTTTATTTTAATCAGGCATGGCATGTCATTTCTGGCTTCCAACTTCTTGCTTTTGTCATGACCCACTTGGGAAAGTGAGTTGATATTTGAGCCCCATATTTCCTGGGGTCATCACAACAATTAAAAATGTAATCCAATGACACAAAATCTAATGAACTCCGTTTAAAAAAAAAGACACTGATCAGGTTTCTGTAATTAACAAGAAACTACCAATTATTAACCAAGAAAAAGAAATTCTAACTGAAAGCAAACAAAAGCATGAATTATCACCATGTAACTCTACTGGCTAAGTCCCTTCTTAAACCACTTCACACACATACATACAGACAGACACAGACAAACAAAGAAGATGTAATGGGTGGAGAAAGAATAATGGGGAAACATTGTTCAACAGCACCAGTCCACCAGATTCAATGAGGGTCCCTTTTACTTGCCAAGACATTTTGATCCCCAATTTCCTTAATCTTTCCACGTTCTTTCATTTCTTTACTGCAGACACTGGGCATTGACATATTAATTGTTCATTCTTTCAGCCACTGGTTAGAGGCAACAGCTTACATCAAGTGGTGGAAGAGAATAGCTAGCTATCTTCCAGATTTTGGTTATTTCCCTGCAGAGAGAAAGCTGGAGTTTCTGCCTCTGCATTGTTCATAAACTGTCTGTTTACCTGTCCTGGTGCCAATCAGAGAGCTGTTCTCATGCTGATGATTCCTGGTATACACAACAAGTCCTGTATGCACAAACCAATCAGCAAACTGTCTATCCTGCATATGCACCCATGGTGCCGCAGCATCTTAGACATCTTCCCTCACTGCTTGAACAGAGGAACAATATAAACACAACTCACAATGAGTTGCAGCTACTTGTTCTCAAAAATGTTGCAATTTCTTCCATAGTCCTCGGTTTGAAGCCGTCCTTTTCCCACTTTGATCCACAACGCAAAGTAAAGAAAAATAAAAGGACGTATTTGCCCTTTATATAGATTATATTTAATATGGAAGCCATCGATCACCATTTTAACTTTGATCCATTCAAGTATTTATAAAAAATAGCATATAAAAATAAAGGAGTTTGTCCATTTTATTTCTAATTTTGCATTTGCTGTTCTTAATTTGCAAAGACTTGAGGGAATTCTTATTTCGAAGACTAGCTTAAAATTGTTGAAATCCTCAGTTTCCATTTTTGGTTTCAGTCCTTCAAATATTACTGCTTCACATATTAATAATGATTTTCATGAGGTTTGTTTCCTGGGCCTCCCCTGACTCCATTCTTCAATTAATCTGAAACTCGTTGTTACACCATAACAGAATGTTCTTTTCTTACCATCTCAGTTATGAATTTGTTCCGAATTTCTGCCCTTGATGAATTATGCATAACGTTTTGGAACACTTGAGGGGATTTTGGCTACAGTGCACTGATATAAATGTTAAAACAATATCAGCATCTTTTGGCCACACTATAGTCATTCAGTAAGTCTGCTGTAGCTGCAGTTTTCCAAGTGTGTATTTGCTTTGCTTATCACCATGCTGAAGTTATAGAATAAATGAAGAATCTGAAGTCAAGAATCAACTTGACATAGGAGTGAAAGTGAGATTTCTTCAAAGATTAACTTTTGCTATGCTTTGCTTTGTAATCAAATTGCATTGTAACTGTTAGGTTACAGTGCATATGTTTTGCGTCAGTATAAGGTGAAAAAACACTTTGCACCAGTGCTGAATTTGTACTGTAAATGCATCCAATGATGTCTCTCACAATGAAGGTAATCCTACATCGCAAATAAACACGAAATGTGCACTGAATGAGACGGAATTATTTGGTCAATAAAACTTGTTCTTTCCACAAACTGTTAATACTATAATCTATTGGAGTGTACGGGGCTAACTCAGGAGGGCAGGTTGCATAAACCTGCCTTATATTCCCATGACAATGGATGATCTGATTGAAAGTTTAAAATGTTAAAAGGATTCAGTAGACTAGATCAGCAGAAACTAATTCCTCTCACATCGATGGAACATATTCTGAAATTAGAATAATAGAATCCCTACAGTGTGGAAGTAGGCAATTCAGCCTGTTGAGTCCACATTGAAAATCCGAACAACATTCCACCCAGACCCACCCCCCTACTCTGTCCCTATAAACTTGCATTTACTGTGGCTAATCCACCCAGCCTGAACATCCCTGGACACAATGGGCAATTTAGTACGGCCAATCCACCTAACCTGCATATCTTTGGAAACCGCCCAGAGGAAACCTGCACAGACATGGGGAGAATGTGAAAACTCAACACAGTCACTCAAGGGTGGAATCAAACCAGGGTCATTAGTGCTGTGAGGCAGCATGCTAACAACTGAACCACCGTACTGCTGATCCAGAATTTAAAATAATTTTTATTCCACAAACTGCTCAGGACTTTCTCAAATGTTACTATTTGATTTCCATGGGATTATTTGCATTCTCACAAACTGCTTTATTGAGTGATGGAATCACATAGCAACATTAGCTTTTGTTTTTGTTTTGACCTATGATGTGTTATAATGAAATGTGTCTGATTTATATATATATTAATATAATTTTTAGAGTCTGTGTTTTAAAACGATGGCACCTGGTTACTTTTTTGATGGTTTCTTCAATAAAAAGCATAAGACAGTTCTTTTGGAACAGTGGCCTTAACCAGTATGTGTCAGAGGACAAGGTGCCCTGACGTATTAATGCAAGGTGTTTTTACTGTGGCAGTTTTACAACAGCTGGGGTAATAATTGAGGGTCATTAGCTTGTTTTTGGTCCAGCCTAATCAAAGATTGGTTTTAACTTGCAAAACCTCAGATATTAAAATTTTTTGGCAGAGGACCTGATTAGGGTCAGAAACCAGATCCATTCCTAAAATAGGAGTTCAGGTTGTTCAGTTCAGAGAAAATACAGTAACATTAGTAGAAATGTTTAATTTGTGAAACTTCCCATCAATGAATATTTTGTCAGAAAGCTCAGGTAATTAAAAGCTGAGAAAGTCTAAACCCCCGATTTTATGCATATTCAGAGAAGAAGATTTCACAATTCACAGGTAAAAGAGTGTTTTATTCATTCATGGAATGTGGACTTCACTGGCTGGGTAAACACTTATTTTCCAGCACCAGTTGCCCTTGAGTATGAGTGGTGTGCTGTCTGGGAGGAATCAGCTAAATTGAACTTCAAGATTTGATTCAGAAAGTTAATTTCTTTGGAGTTTAACATCTGTAAAGTGATGTTTTGGGGTATGGATTGAACTTTGTCTTGCTCTGTGTTTCTAAGTTTGTTTTCTAAATTGGATTCCAGATGTAGATAACTTCATTTTGATTTTGCCTATTGTCTAATAAAACCTCTTTTCTGTTAAAGAAACTCCAATTTAGTGTGACAATGCTTCAGTGAATGACCACGTGTTTAACAAATATGATCTATCAGGCCAAATTTCATTCTGGCAACAGACTTGTCCAGTAATGTCATCAGCTGGGATCATGACAGTATTTGGACTCACACAGAAACAGAATTAGAGGAATTAATCAATTTCCTCACAAATTATCATTGCTCAGTTAAACATCACAAACATAATTTCAAGATGCCATGATATTTAAATTGGCATGAGATAACTGGCATGAGTTGGTGAACAATTATTTAGAAAACAAACTAACACACACAGCAATACAAAAACAAAAAAAATCACTATAAACATGCTTCCTGTGGATTGATGAAGCCACAGCTAAATGCTTACATTCAAGATTAAATTATCCCACTGATGATATTTGTTACAATAGTAATGTTCACATCATACACCAATCCTTTGTTGAAGGATGCAAAATTACTCTTTCTCCTTTTGTGCCCTACTTTTGCTGTCCTGTTCCTCAACATCCCTCCCCTTCGTTGCTGCTCTTCTTCCACCCTTTGCAGACTCCCTTTGCTCCCAGCCCCCATTCTTTCTGACCACCCTCTAGCCTTGCTTCCTTAGGCCCCAAAACAGTAACAGAAATCTGAAATGATCCATTCCTAACATGTTGCAGATGAGGGACAAGAATTGGAGATTTCTATATTGAAATTGTGAGGTTTTAATTTTGTAAAGATATAAAGGGATAGAGAACTATGTTAGATAATTTAAAGTGAGGTGGATGATCTGATGGAAAGGCGCAGCAGACCTGAGGGGTTGAATCGTTGACTTCTATGCATGGATGTTACCATTTCTGTATAATGAGACAGCCTTCATACATTGTCCTTACTCCCCAGAAGCAAGGAAATAAATTTTTAGAACTCTCAATTATCTTCGTAAGGTCCCATAAGCAGTCATGTTGAAAAATAACACATGATGACAGCTGTGCAGATCTGACCTCCACAATGAGAGAAGAAATCCAAAAGACCCAAAAGAAAGGACAGATTCCAAATTGCTGGGCTGGGACAAGGGAGAAAACCCAGCCACATAGAAAATACAAAGGCCTTAGTTAAGGAGGCTCTGTAAAAGCCAACTGAAAGCTTCAGGGGATAAAGTCCAAGATCCTAAAGGAAAAAAGCATAACTTTGTTAAAAATGCCTCAATTATCAGAAAAGGAAGGCAAGGAGTGTCTTGCATTGCTGCCATTGACAGTATGCTCCATGAGACGCCACTGCAAAGAACTCTGAAAGGTCCAGAAAATAAATTTAGACTAGGGCTACAGAATGGGGCAGGCCTTGAATATAGTTAAGCTGAAGAAAAGCAAACATAAACAAATCTAGTGAACAAAACCAGCAGAAGAAGAAAAGTCAAAGAAAACATTAAAGGTTTAAAAAAATTAGGACTTAAGCCACTATTTGAGCAGAGAGGTTTATAAAGCTGGATAATTTATACATTTAAAGAAATTTATTTCACAAAATATGTTAAAGAAAGTGCTGACGTTTTAGACTGTGCAAAGTTGAAAGCATCAACTTTATTCAGGCATAATCAATTTTGTAAAAACCGAAAGAACAGCGGATGCTGTAAATCAGGAACGAAAACAAAGTTGCTGGAAAAGCTCAGCAGGTCTGGCAGCATCTGTGAAGAAAAAAACAGAGTTAATGTTTCGGGTTGGGTGACCTCCTTCCTCAGGACTGAAGGGTCATCGGACCCGAAACATTAACTCTGTTTTTTTCTTCACAGATGCTGCCAGACCTGCTAAGCTTTTCCAGCAACTTCATTTTCATTCCAGAATCAATTTTATCTTGCTTGCAGAAGGCAGGAAAGCCATGGAAGAGGTGGTAGCCACCACTTTGAAATTAAAAAAATGTGGGAAACCCTGATAATGAAAATGTTGCTTTGTCAGTCAAACAACTACAAAGGGCAACTGAATGTGTCTAGCCTGATCAACAACTTGATGGATTTGAGTTGTATTTGACTCCATAGAAGTCAGATCAACATCATAGATCCAAGGTGTGGTCAAGAAGAAGGAACTGTGTTATGGGCCATACTAAACCCCTGCAAAATATATTAAGAAGATAGCTTAGACCCTAACCTTTTTCTTATTTTAAAGGTAAATGTAAGGCATTGCATTCCAGATACAATTCAATTGTCACTTTAAGCAAAACACACTCTATTTTAACACTCCAGTTAAAATACAGAGAAAATAAAAATAGAAGAAAATAATTGGCTTAACAGTAACTCTATTGAAATATTATATTAACTACTGCTTATCAACAGTTCCAATACAGTAACATTCCATAAACACGCCCTTGGCAAAGGCAAATTCAGTAAAATAGATTGTCTCACATGCAATTCCAGCAGCAGGAAGAGAACCCCATATATTAGCTATAATAGAGAGGAGAATAAGAGCTTCCACATCCAGCTTCAAGATTCCAGCAACTGAAAGCTAAAACTAAAAAATCAGGTTCTCTGGGAACTTGATCCCACCCATTCAGGCAGCTTCTATTGTTCCAACTTAAAAAAAAAACCAAGCCTCACAAGCTATTTACCTCATTGGCCTCACAACTGTCTAGTCCAACATCCAGGCTATTGAAAAACAGGGACAATGTCTTCTAGTTATAAAATGAGTGCCTGATCTAGGAATTCAGTAAACTAAAAGGAAGAAAATATTTATTTCAATAGAGAAGCTGTCATCCAAAAAGAAAATTCAGGAGGTTACACACCTTCCAGATCAGGTAATAGACCAACAATAATGTTTACAAAGAATGATGTCCATCACAAAATATATCCAGGCAATAAAAGATCATTTAGCGAGGAACTGATCCACGGATCAGAACCAAGGTCAACATTCTTTCAGCAAGAGACTTACCATTCTTCCAATTCCAAAGACAGTGTATTCAAAGATAAGTTTTAAACATCTAGATGACCTCAAATTGTGAAACCAGAGACTTGGGGGAGATGAGGTTGGAGTAAATGCGATATAATTTGATACACGATTACATAATTGGCTAACTGTGGTGGAAAAAGAACTTGGATGATAGGTTGCATAAGCTAATGGTACTGAGCGATTACTAATATATTACATTAGATCCATCTATTATAGTGATATCACACCGGGACTGTGGCTAGAATCATGGAGTTCCACTCCAGCTTTTGGAAATAGCGGATGTATCTATAGAAACTCCTAAGGTTCTAGTTATTATACTTGTAATTGTACTTATTGTTAACATTCAATAATCCTTGATATCCAAGTAAAGTACCTCTTTTGTAGATACTCTATGAGAGTGCATCCTCTATCACTAATCACTAGATAGGCCCAAAACATAGCAAAGATAAAGGACGATTGGTGGCAGTGAACTTCTTCAAACAACCTTTACCCAGTGCCACATAATGGTAGAGGTGGAAAATACTACAAAGCACGATGAGTGGTCATCTTAGAAAATAACAACATAAGGTTTCTATTTAAGGCATTAATCAATGTGTAATATTGTGTGTACTAATGACTTAGTCAAAGCAAGGAGTTTTCTATTTTTCTTTTTAATGAGTTCGCTGGATGTGTCACTGGCAATGCCAGGATTTATGGCCCATCTTGCTGCAGAATGATTAGGTAAATTGCTTTTTGTATTCTCATAGATGTGATGTGCAAATTTAAAACATCACAAGTGAAAAAGGACAAAACAGAATGAGTCAAATTGTTTACTATGGTGAAATATTTCAATGTGGTGGGGCTGGTTGCTGGAGAAGACAATTGATATAAGTAGTATAAATAGATTCAAGAGCCATCTAGATATTCTTCTGGAGTGAAAAGAGGCTGATTAATTTAGAAAACAGGCAAACAAGGTCAAACATGTGCCTCACGGCATTTTATGTTTCTAATTTATATCATTTTACGATTTTAATAACAAAAGACACTTAACCCAAAGATATGGTACTTGAGTTTCAAAACAGATTTGTGAAACAACTTTGCATACTCAACCTCGTTGTGCACAACTCACAATTTTGTGGTCAATAACCCCTAAACATGAATTCAGACTAAAGAAGGATGGCTATCCTTGGGGTTCCTTTAGAGAAGAGCTCATTGTTCATTTAGTTCATTTGAATCCAAGTTCATTCAGAGAAGTGATAGCATTGTAAGGAGTGAAGTGGGAAATTCAAAGTCACAATACAAGAAATACAAGTCACAAAGGGACAGCAATCCTAATGGGTGAAACAAAGAGGGAAGAAAACCCTTCTTTCACTAACAAAAGGAAGCTGTGGAAAGCAGCAGTGTACAATGTCAAGACTATTAAGGATATTTAAATGTAGAAAGTAAAAATTGGTTCTAGTTCAGTACAGCAAGGACTTCCAATAGTTTTAATATTATGTATCGTGTGAAATACAATCATGCTTCCTGATAACATAGAGGCAGCTAATAAGAATGAGCAGTACATTAAGCTTATTTTAATAAGTATCCACCTGATGGGAATGAACATAAGAATTTATCACATCTCTTGAAATACTGCAAAGAACTTCATGTACAATGAGTTCCTTTTGGAGTGCCGTCAATTTTATACAGGCCAATGTGGCAGCTATTTTGTGAACAGCATGCTCCTACAGGTAGCAGTCAGACGAATGACCAGCTAATCTGCTTTTGATAGCATCAGTTTAAAGTCAAATGTTTGCCATTATATTATGAGATTAATAGTCTTTCAGCTGACATGTTAAACCAAATCCAAATGCTTGTTTGGATGGTGTAAGTGATTCCAAATAGAGGCTTGGAGTTCTGGCCAAATTCTTCCATGTTTGCAACAATGATAACAACAGATGCACTTTAAAAACTAATCCCTTGTGTACATTCATTTGAGGCAAACTGTAAACATAATGATTACAAACTTTCTATTATTCTAACATTTTATCAATGTCCACCCAGACCACAACCCACTAAGTTAGAAGAATGAATACTATCAAGTCGATCACATTGTATCAGATTAACCTCAACAACTAGTGAGTAACTTCTGATACATTTTGTCATTTTCTAGTTGCATGGTAGTTGCTGGAAAATTAAATGCTGCCCCACTGTAGACACCTAGCATTCGTACTGAATCCCCTTGCATTGAATACTACGTGACTAAATGCAAGGTAAAGTATTTTCTACTATTTCCTTATTAGTGCAATAATCAAAATGAGGTTTTCCACTTCCGTCATCATGTAGCGATTCTCAGGTTGTTTGTGTCAAGCTGACAAATTAAGGACAGTTAGCTGTTTGGAATCGCTGCCCATGTGGTATTTGATTAAGAGTGCATAAACACATTTCACCCTGAACCTTTCATCTGGCATACTGATGTACCTTTCAACCCAACTGTCCAAGCAAGAGGATTGGTGAAACCATACCTGAAATGGCCAGATTGTTTTATGCTAGGCAGGCAAGGATTTTAGAAGAGTTAGAGGTTACTTCTCCTGTTCCTTATTTCTTTGTTCATAGATTCAAAATCAGTTCCTAGAGGTGAAACGTGAGTGTGAAAACCACTTTACTATCCAGTACCCTCCAAAAGATACAATGGCTCTGGTATATCTTTATAAATACCTCAGGAGAAATCTAGTCCACAGTATTCACTGTTCGCAATGCAGTCTCCTCTACATTAGTGTAACCAAATGCAGACTAAATGACCACATTGCGTAACACCTCCATTCTGTCTATAAGAATGATCCTGACCTTCTAGTCATATACTATTCAAGACATCAACTTGGTCTCACGCTAACATTTCTGCAGGCCTATTTTGACAGTGTTCTAGTGAGGTCCAACCAAAGACTGAAGAACAGAACATAAATTTCCACTCAATCACTTTACAGCCTTCAGGGCTCAATCTTGAGCATGAGATACCTGACTGAAAACACGTTCACTCCTCAGCCTCCCAAGATCTTGTTCACATGGGTTTGCTCTCAGTATAGCTGCTTACGTCCTGTCAGTAATACATGCCATTATCACTTATTCTTCAACTATATGTCTTCTCTACTACCATTAGTGCTCCCTTTGCCTTTTTCTCTGTAGCACCTTTACCATCTATTTCACGTGGTCCTCCCCTCCCCCTTTTCCTCCAGCTTAGAGCTCATCACTTCTCCAGCCTCCTTCAGTTCCAAAGCGTCTAATTGGCTCGAAACTGTCATCCTGTTTCTTTTTCCACAGCTGCTGCCAGACTTGCTGACTTTCTCTCGCCTTTTCTGTGTTTATTTCAGATGTCCAGCATTTGCAGTACTTTGCTTTTATTACCGCAGAAATACAGTAGTGGCTGAAGTTTTAGAGTTTCCCCTGAAGATGGCAGGTTTCTGGACTTTTGCAGAATAAATAAACAATTGTGGGTGTTCCCAGGACAACAGGATTCATTGAGATGAACTTCTTGACATGGTCGCCTGATAATGGTGTCCTGAATCATTGGGAAAGCCTGCTGTCCTGGTGAATTCGCATGTTTTTCCATCCCTACTCAGAGAGAAGAGGATGAAGTCCCATCTCATTGCCTACAGTAGCTCTGTGACCTCCCTAGTGCATTGAAGTATGGTGAACTTCAAAAAGTGGCAAAGTATGACAGGAATGGGTACAAGATATACTCAGAGGAGTGAAGCAGAAATTAGAATCAGGGTACGTAATAATGGTAAAAAGTCAAAGCTTAAAGTTCTTTACCCAGATGCATGCAGCAAATATGACAAGATAGGTGAGTTGTTAGCATAGATTAAAATAAATGGATACGATTTGGTAGGTATTGTAAAGATTTGGTTGCAGGATGACCAAGACTAGAAACTTAATATTCAAGGGTATTTGATGTTCCAGAAGAATAGGCAAAAAGGAAAAGGAGATGGAGAAGCTTTGTTCATAAAGGATGGTATTGGGAGTGAAGTTGGTGCAATAGATTATGATGCAGAATCAGTTTGGGTGAAAATAAGACATAGCAAGAGAAATGCCATGAGTAGGAGCCTTCTATATACTCCCAAAAAAATTGCCTCACTGTAGAACAAAGTATAAATTGGGAAAATAAGGTGGTGTATAAGAAAGGCACTTTGATTATCATGGGTGCTTTTAATCTGCATATGGGCAAGGGTAACATGGAAGATGAATATGTAGAATACATCAGGGATTGTTTCTGAGAACAATATGTTGCAGAACTTACACAAAAACAGGCGATTTTAGATCTGGTATTTATTTCTGAGGTAGGATTAATAAGAAATCTCATAGTTAAGGATCATGCTCCAATTTCAAATTCAGCTTGAGGGAGAGCAACTCGGGTCTCAAACCAATGTCCTTAATTTAAATAAGGGCAATTTCAGGAGTTCAAAGAAAGAGTTGTCCGAAGAGGCTCAGAAACAGATTAAGGGGAAGTCAGTGGATAAGCACTGGTAAACATTTAAGCAAATATTTTTCATAATGTTCAAGAATGGAGGGAAAGAGAAAGCAGGAAACTATCAGCCAGTTAGCCTAACATCTGCGATTGGGAAATTGCTAGGATCCTCTAGGAACCCTCTTACTTCATGTGCTGTTTCTGGTGGGTTGAATTAAGATTTTGTCTGCATACATCCAAATCTGTGACCCGGTTGTCACATCAACCTGTTAGCTCAGCCACTCCAAAGCAGCACCCATTCAAAGTTTATAGCTGCATGAAAGGCTTATATATACATATGCTATTTTAATTCAATAACAGGAGGCAGACCACACAAGGTATGGCCAGAGGTATAGCACACGTGTAGAAACCTGAAGTAGGTCTCCATCAGTCTTACATACTGTTTCTTTTTGAAAATTCAAATGTACTGGGCCCCTTGTATACCATATCGGTTACAATGTCAAAAAAAAAACTCTAATAACAATGATCAAATGTGATTTTCCTTCCATAAATTTGTGATGACTAAACCTATTATAATTCCTGAATGTCCACAATCTTGTACTGAATAACAAGAGTATAGCATTTCTCTGGTCGGTAACGGTATTCTATAGTTCCCCATTTTCTGTTTCCTGCCTCTAATGGTGAGCCCATATCTCACCGCAGTTTCAGCAAATGTTAGTTGTGCCATTTCTCAACGCCACCAACCTGAACTCATGACCTCTTCCGCCATATTTCATCCCTGATAGATGTAGGTTGTAAATGTTCAGGTCTGTTACCTCCTTAGATAGGTTGAAGTCATCACTGGAGGATGGTGGGTGCCATGTAAATGCCCATCTGTGGTGTTGGGAATATTGGCTTTGAATTGACATTATTCTTCAATCCCCAACCCTCTACCCAACCACCCTCATGCTCCTGCATACTCCTCACAGCTCCACACCCCCACATATTCCTCATACAGTTTGTGCCCTTTACGTGTCCTCTGTATAGTCCCTTTTCAACATCATTCATATCTCTTCACAGCTCCAAGACCAAGAACAAAGAACAAAGAACAAAGAAAATTACAGCACAGGAACAGGCCCTTCGGCTCTCCAAGCCTGCGCCGATCGAGGTCCTCTGTCTAAACCTGTCATCTATTTTCTAAGGGTCTGTATCCCTTTGCTCTCTGTCCATCCATGTACCTGTCCAGATACTTCTTAAAAGATACTAACGTGTCTGCGTCTACCACCTCCGCTGGCAACGTGTTCCAGGCATCCACCACCCTCTGCGTAAAGAACTTTCCACGCATATCTCCCGTAAACTTTCCTCCTCTCACTTTGAACTCATGACCCCTAGTAATTGAGTCCCCCACACTGGGAAAAAGCTTCTTGCTATCCACCTTGTCTATACCCCTCATGATTTTGTAGACCTCAATCAGGTCCCCTCTCAATCTCCGTCTTTCTAATGAAAATAATCCTAGTCTACTCAACCTTTATGTTCTCCATCCATCCTCCATAGCCATTCACCCAGTACCTGCTGTAAGTAGACACCAGTAGCCATGTAACAACAATGGGAAATATATGAAATGGTCATGAAAAGGTTAACCTTTAAACTGTTAGAATTGTCATTTAAACACAGTAGAATATATGCTAAAATAAAACTCTGGACCCAAGGAGTAATTCCTGAATCCCTTTAAATTATAAACACAAAATAATGTATTCAGTAACCACTTCAAAGATGGAAAATCCTTGAATAACCTCTTAAAACTGTCAATCAAACAGATTATACAACCACCTGCTGAGATAGATGGTTCTACAGATTTTAAAACTCAGCTAGACATTCATATAGGGCTCAGCTGTTAAACCATCCCATGCAACAGTATATAAATGGAGTTGACTCAAACTGAAATGACAGATTAAGGGTCAGTTTTCCTAAACTACACCAAGTTGCCTATTGATCAAGGCAACCAGAAACAGGCACATGCATTTTTCTCCAAGTTGCAGCTGTACACCAATGTCTTGATAAAGGTGAAACACAATGACCCTCCGGACAAACCTCAGGGAATCTCTCTCCCACTGCAACTCTCTCATCACCTCTTCGGCCTTGAACCATCCCCGCCTCTTCGACCTGTCTGCCTCCTCTCCACCTATCCTCTCCTCTATCCATCCTCTATCCGCCTCCCCCTCTCTCCCTATTTATTTCAGAACCCTCTTCCCCTCCCCCATTTCTGATGAAGGGTTTAGGCCCGAAACGTCAAGTTTTCCTGCTCCTATGATGCTGCTTGACCTGCTGTGTTCATCCAGCCCCATGCTTGTTATCTCGAACATTTTACCTATGTTGCATTATGACACAAGAGTTCCTGCAGTTTTGAACATAGCGCTTTTCTCAATGTGAAAATTATTTTGATGTATTTCAACATGTACACAATGCAGGTCAATTGAGCAGTTAACTTATTACAGCCATACCACCAATCACTGCAGTAAAAACAAATCTAATTTATAATAAAGGATCCAATAGTGAATATGTAACACTTACCTACCAGAATGTTCATTTTCAGCAGACTTTCCTCAAAATTCATGGGCTGTCAATCAAGAGGGTTTTAGAAAATCATCCAATCTGAAGGTAATACTAGGGAACATGGAAAATAGATTTCCCCAGGTCAGCGAATAGCACTTTGTCATTACAGGACGCATGGGTAAGGTAATTGCCTGAATTTAATCCGAACCTCTTCTCCCCATGGGATATTTGAATGAACACTCTTCCCAAGGGAAGTTCAAAATTTTAAACAAGCAGACATGTTTCTTGCCAAACCCACATCATTCTAGACCTTTTCAGAAAACAGAAATCTGGGCCAAAGCCATTTAGTTATCCACATTTTAATTTCCATTATCTCTTTCTTGAATGGGCCCAGTTTCATTTTCACTAATCACTTTCCTTTTGTATGTCAGGACAAGAATTTATAACTGATTTTTAGGTTTCTTGCAAGTTAAACTCATATTCTTGTATTGTTCATCAATTTCCTTTGTCCCTTTTGTTGATTTCTATTATCTCCCAGTCCTCAAGCAGACTAGACTTTTTCCGGCAACATTATAAGCCTCTTCTTTTAGTACAATACTATCTTTTACTATTCTTTTTAGTGAGGTTGAATTATTATTCCTGTGGGGAATTTATTCCTGATGGAAATGTGTATTCACTGTATGCAAATTGTGACTTAATCCTTTAAATTTTCGTCATTGCTCACCTTTCAAAAGATAAATCGGAAAATAAGAAGTGGCCGCATCATCTGTAGACCTGAACTTCGGTGAAACCAGTAAAAAATTATTACCATTAATGTATTTCAGGACTGTGGTTGGTAACAAAATCAACTTGTATTGATGCAGCCCTTTTAACATAGTAGGACTTCCTGCTTCCCAGGATCATTACCAAATCAAATGTGACACGAAACTAAGAAAGGAAATATTAGGAAATTTGACCAAATTGGAAGTTTTTAAGGTGTATCTTAGATGAGGAAAGAAAAAAACTGAGAGGTGGAGAGCTTTAGGAAAGGAATTCTGGCAGGTACGACTTTGCCAGCTGAAAGTATGGCAGCCAAGGTGGAGCAATTAAAATCAGAATATTTCTCCAGGCCAGAAATAAAAGAGCACGGATATGTTTGGGGGGGGTCAAGGCATTATAAGGCTGGAGGGATTACAGAGGTAGGGATTGGTGAACAGGAATGAGAACCCAGCGTGTGAGCACAGGTGATGTGTGAACAGGATCTGATGTGAGCTAGGGAATTTCAGCAGCAGGAGTTTGGATGACCTCAAGTTTCTGGAGGGTTTCAGAGAATCTTAAAAGGTATACTGTACAAGTATATGTATAATTATTCAATTTTGTTGAAGGTCTTCTATAGAATCTTCTTATACCATAATCTTAGGCAGTTATTTCCAGATCTTATCCACATGCCACACAAAGAAAGTTCTCCTATTTATAGTGTTCCTTGAAGCACCTTACATCAGTGTCCTCTGGTTCTCCACTCTTTCACTAATGGGAACAATATCTTCCCATCTATTCCATCCAGACTCCTTGTGATTTTGGAAACCTTTATCGAATATCCTCTTAATCTTCTTTTCTGCAAAGAGAACATCCTCATCTTCTGTAACCTATCTATATTAATGAAAGTCCTCATCCCCAAAACCATTCTCACGAATATTTTCAGTATTCTCTCCGATAGCTCCATATCCTTCCCAAAGTGTACCTCCCAGAGTTGGACACAAACGTCCAGCTGAGTTTTTTTCAAGTCATCATAACTTCTTTGTTTTTATACTTCATAGTCCAACTTTTCTAAGAAAAAATTTCTTATGCTTTTTCATAACTTGTCCCCCAGTCTTCATTGATTTAAGCAAATATTCCCAGGTACCTTCCTCCTGCACCAACTTTAAAATTTTGCACTTTATTTTGTATTGCTTCTCCTCATTCTTTTCACCAAAATGATCCACTTTGCACTTCTCTGCATTGATTTGCATCTGCCATTAGCCTGCTCCTTACAACATCCGGTCTTGCAGTTTATCACTGTCCACCTCACACGTATAATATTGCCAACTATAAGGTGAGAGGTCAGCCTAGTATGAATTGGAATGGTCATGTCTAGGGGTAACAAAGGCAATACTGAGGGTCTCAACAGTAGATCATCTGAATCAAGGGATGCTACACAGGTGGAAATAGGTGGCCTTATTGACAGCAGCGATGTATGGTCAAATATGAAACAATAAAAAGGGTGCTGGTGGCTAGGTTTTGGAGTCTGTAAGGGGCAGTGAAAAAAAGTACTGTGGTTTTCACAATATTCAGTTTGAAGAAAATTCTGCTTGTCCAGCGCTGGATTCTGGATAAAAGTGGGAGCCATCAGTTGCATGTGGAAATTGATGCCTTGTCTTTAAATGATGTTGCCATGGGGCATCATGTAGATGGGATATAGAAGGGAACCAAGGAGACACCTTTGAGGGACAACAAAGGTAATGATGACGAAAGGGAAAGAGAAGCCATTGTAGATTACTTTCTGGCTATAACGAGTGAGATAAGAATGGGGTAAGACAATGGGTAAAGGTGGGAAGGCTTTGGAGGAAGATGGTATGGCCTATGGTGTGATAAGCTGAAGACAGATCAGAAAGAATGAGGAGCATTAATTCACTATTGTCATTGTTACATGGCATACCATTTGTGCCTTTGATAAGAGCAATATAGTTAGTTTCTGATGAAGGGTTTAGGCCCGAAGCGTCAAGTTTTCCTGCTCCTATGATGCTGCTTGACCTGCTGTGTTCATCCAGCCCCATGCTTGTTATCTCTAGTTATTTTATAATTCATTCACGGGACGTGGGCATCTCTGGCTAGGCCAGCATTTATAGTTCGCAGTGAGCACACATACAGACTATACTAGGAAAGGACAGCAGGTTTTCTTCCCTAAAGGACATTAGTGAATCAGAGCGGTTTTCTACCAACAATGGCAACGGATTCATGGTTTTCATTAGACCCTTAATTCCAGATTCTTTGTTGAATTCAAATTCCACCATCTGCCATAGTAGGATTTGAACTCAGGACATTAGCTGAGTTTCTACATTAATGGTCCTAGTGATAATACCATTAGGCCATTGCTTCCCCAAGTGGTCACTGTGGAAACATAATTGGACATATTGAATCATAGAATTCCATAGAAATATAGAAAACAGGAGCAGGAATAGGCTACTCAGCTTTTCAATCCTGCTCCACCGTTCAATATGATCATGGCTGATCATTCAACTTAGTACCGTGTTCCCACTTTGTCCCCATACCCTTTGATCCCTTTAGCCATAAAAACTATATTTAACTCCTTCTTGAAAACATTCAGTGTTTTGGCCCAAATGCTTTCTGCAGCACAGAGTTCTACAGCCTGACCACTCTTTGGTCGACGAAAGTTCTCCACATTTCCTCAATTCCAGAGACAGATAGTCTTGGATTTGAGAGAGCACAACATGTATATGGAAAGGTTGCAGACAGGGCAAATGTTTGGAATGTCAAAGGCATCAAGGGTGGTATTTTAAGGAAATAGTGATAGTTCTGAAAGAAAGAGGGATCGTACCTGAAGAGAGAGAACTAGCAACAGTGTGAATTAACATGGGGACCAGGAGGGAGTGTTCAGTCAGTAGTTTGATGGGATGAGGGTGAGGAGAGCACAAGGTGGGTGTCATGGACAAGAAGAGATTGGAGCTAGCATGAAAGGTGTATTAGAAGAGAGAAACAAAAAAATGGTGTAATTTCATTGTTAGAGTGAGGCAACACGAGAGGAAAATTGGTTCAGTGGGCTAGTGGAAGAGAAGCATGTGGTAGAAAAGATAATTGTTCTTGTTAACAATAAGTCCTCCCACTTATTGTTAGATATGAGAGTGAGGGACACTGGGGAGCAAAGTTTAAGAAGACAAGTGGAAGTAGAAGAAAGGAGCAAAGTGAATGTACAGCAAACAATATTTTCAACTCCAACAGGGCTATTAAGACACAGAAAGATAGAAAGTCAGGATGGAAATACTTCCCTCAAGAGGAGATGTAAATAAATTCAACCCAGATATTCTGAGGACTGGTAGCTGTCAGGGATGCCATTCTTTGAGATATTGGAGCATGACTGCATAGTTGAAAGGTTGATATTAAAGTGTTCTCAAATCCTCTTGTGTTCTTGTATTCCCCACCTAAATTTGATTAACAGATCATTTAACACTTAGCTGTTTTTGAGATTTGTTGGTTGCTGGCCCTCCTAATCTTGCATTTGTTACCACATTGTACCCCATTTTTCCCTTAAAAATAAACTTTTTCTATATAAATAAAAATTGTCCTTGTTTGTGCCATTGTAAAATGGCTGCTACATGAGTCATTTCATTCCAAAAGGTAAAAGCAATTTTTTTTTCACAACTAGCATGGGGGCTGCATGGTGGCTTAGTGGTTAGCACTGCTGCCTCAGAGTACCAGGGGCCCAGGTTTAATTCCAGTTTCCGATTACTGTATGTGTGGCATTTGTACATTCTCCCTATGTCTGTGTGGATTTCCTCCTACAGTTCAAAAATGTGCTGGCTAGGAAGATTGGCCATGCTAAATGGTCTCTAGTGTTGAGTACTGTGCAGTCTAGGTTGATTAGGATTATAGAGATATGGCTGGGGTGGGTCTGGGTGGGGTGCTCTTCAGAGGGTTGGTGTGGACTTGATGGACTGAATGGCCTGCTTCCACACTGTAGGGATTCTATGTTAAGGATAGTTAAGGATAACCTTTATTGAAATCGATGTAAATAGCTCACAGGGTCAATAAACTGTTGTGGTTTGCCTCAGATTACCCAAGACTAATGAGATGTAATTCTTCTTTCTCTGTCCCACTCACAAAATTAATTCTAGTTGCTCCAAGTTATGTTTTAAGAAACTACAGCGTATACTATACATATGATCCAAGAGATGCTAGTTTATGTTCGTGTGTATACATAGAAGTTTTATCCAAACATAATATAAGCATTTGAAGTTGAAACACTTCATCAGACAACATTGAAGCAACTTAATTCTGCTAGCAATCTATTTGAGATTTGTATGTACTTGATACAGGAGAGTTAAGGGTTTTTATGATGCATTGAACCATTAAAAATGCTTTATGAAGAGTGGGAGTTTACTGAGATGTCATCTTCTGTGGGAGAATTTCAGCAATAGGTTAACACACTCAGAAATGGTCCGAAACTGTGACAGTCTCTCAAAGTTAAAATACCACAGTTCCACATTGTGTTTGAAATATACAAACGCTGCCAAACTAAAATCAGGCCACACTCTTTATAACATGTTTGGTCCAATTAGAAACAATGGAAATACAGGCAGGACAGCACAGACCTCTGGTGCAAAGTGAATGGTCAGCATGACCCAATACACCCAACAAAACTGGTCTAATTGTGTTCTAAAAATAAAATGTATGGGTAAGTTTTGCCATTGGCCACAAATCATAGTCACATTAAGTCAGAAAGTGAAACCTGTATCCTGAGAAGCACGGAGAGTGCAGGTGACCATAACAATGAAGGTAATTTTATATGATGACTTCATCCAACTCCAACATAGTTTTTTTATTCCAACAAATTGAACTCTAATCGCTGCACTAAATAGCATACAAGTTCAAACCCTGTGACTTTCTGCTTCTTACAACACAATTGTAGCTGGTAACTTGTGGTGATTTTGTAGCACCAACACTGGTGTGAACTCAGATTATTACATTGTCTTTCACTACTCATTCCTTGTAATGTAATTAAATCATCATAAGAAACTTATCACCTAAAAGTCGAACAAGAGACTTAAATGGTATTTTTAATGCTTTTCTTTTTCAAACTAACAGAGTCATGTTGCCATGACGTTAATCTGCTATACATTCTATTGTGTTTCTGTTATTGCTAAATTATACCATCATGTACAGAAATTCTGATTTATCATCACCAGTGTTTTAATCATTGGACATGGCTGAAATGTTAAAATGGCATTGGGGCCAACAGCAGAAGCTGTAACAAAATCATCTTCATGGCCCTTTTTACTTTTAGTTGCATCGCATGGTGCATAAATTAAAATTTAAACCCTTTGTATTTTTCCCTCTTTTGATTTATACTCATTAGTCAGAAGTTGGTAAAGGAGAAATGTATTTGACTGAACTTATACAATTCTAAATGCCAGAGAGAAAGAGAGATCTACAATGTTGGCATGATGTCTCACAACTGCTGTTGTCCATTGCACTAGGAGATTCACAAAGTCAGAGCTCTTGTTTCAGCCTTAAAGCTTGGCACAAGTATTATTTGTGAACATGGATATATAACGATTTCTACTGTACTTTGGAATAAATTGGACAGTGACAGGACACCACTGCCCCCCATCAGATTGAAAACCCCTTCAACTCAGAAAAATCATTTAGTATCAGAGGGAATGGATTATCACTCAACACTATTAATTTCAGCACCTTCTGTGCATATAATTGATTGCATTGTGGAAAAGGTACTCTGTGCTCCAGAAAGACTGGCAATCCAGTGGGAGGTAGTCACTTCACTGCTCAGTGAAAAGAAGAAAGGAATATTTTAATCCTAAAAATAAGGTTATAAAAGTGCCTGTTCATCTTCAGTGATAGAGTTTCCATGTGTCTTTCTGGCATTATGAGTGACCAGATAAGGTCGTATAATGCTGATCCACACAAACCAGGGGTGGAATCTTACAGGGAACTGAGCTGTCTGGGTTAAGTGCGAAACGTGGTCCAATCAAATGAGAAGTCCAGTAAGGCCTATCTCAACATAAGGAACAACGGGCTGCAACTTTTGATGGGCATTAAGGTGAGATTCTCGTTAGGCAGTGGTGAGTTGTTACTAAAGTGGATTTCTGGTGAATAATGACCTTATTAATTTCAGTTCTCACCTCATTAATATGGGGCTTCCTATCGTACCAGCTGCTGTGAGCAAACTAGACTCCGTGAATTTACAACATAGAAATAAGTGTGGGTGCCTGGTGACTTCAGTTTGAGAACCTCCATTTTGGAGGTCAACAACACAGGGTACAGTCCGTGGCACTGGCCACTTGTACCCTATTTCCACAAACTTTGGTTCCAACATGTGTCAATCTCTAGGAACCCTCATGGCTCATCTCTGAACTTCTGCATTTCATTGCTGCACCTTGCACTGTACTGGCTCCTCTCATTGTAATGCAGCAGCAAGGACGTTGTCTGCTCAGGGACACACCCAACTCATGGACTCGACCAGGCTGCATCTCCGGGCTCCTCGCTTGCTCTCATAGCACTCA
The DNA here is from genome assembly GCA_024137785.1 of Ginglymostoma cirratum. Lineage (NCBI taxonomy): Eukaryota > Metazoa > Chordata > Chondrichthyes > Orectolobiformes > Ginglymostomatidae > Ginglymostoma > Ginglymostoma cirratum. The sequence continues at coordinate 55,370,494 of JAHRHZ010000267.1, read as the reverse complement.
CTCACTCACTCTGTGCCTACTTGATGCTCACAGTATTCCTACCTTACATTGCCATTTCTCCCCTTGTTTCTCAGGCACAAATACCAGGCTCATAGTACTGCAGAACTGCCCTGTAACTTAGGGCAGACGCAAAACCAGGAAGCTTTTGGTTCTTGTCAGCTTTCCTCAGGCAGGTCAAGGGAGATAGCTTGCAGCTAGGGGATCCAAGGAAAATTAGTCAAGGCAGCCTCCTATATCAGTTCAGATGCTTGGAGATGGTCATTCAGCCAGTTGGGGTGAGGCAGAGTCAGGATCTTCACCAGGGATGAAGAGCTGAATATCACGCAGCCCCATAACCCGCTTTGAGTCATTCAGCCTAATGTGGGCTGATTTCCTCCTGGTAAGACAGATGGACAGATATTGAGGGAGATGAAAGTGGGTGGCACAGACACTGCAGGTTAGTTCAGATGTGGAGGTTTCCTGAGGCCAGTGCATAGGGAGATTGGAGCATGCATGGTTCGTGCTATTGGGACTTGTGGTGGCTATCAGCAACTGAGGGAAAATCTTGCAGGCAATAGTGAGACTGGTAAAGTATGTGTCTTGGTGGGAGAAGGGTGCAGTAGCAGAGATAGAGTGAATGCAAGGATATTGAAAGGGGTGACTGCTTTAGGGTTTGTTTAAATGAGTCTGTGTTCTAGGGTGTATTTTCAGTGAACTCTTTTTTTTAGGGATTATTTTCCGGAACCTTTGTATTTTAAGGTTTCGTTCCAAGGGGCTCTGTGTTTTAGCGTACATTTACAGGGGTCTCTGTGTTTTAGGATTTAATTACAGGCGCTCTATGTTTTAGGGTTTTTTTAGAGGGGAGTCTCTGTTTTAGGGATTATTCACAGTGAACTCTGTTTTTTAGGGTTTATTGAAAGGAGGCACTGAGTTTTAGGTTTTATTTACTGGGGGCTCCGTGTTTTCCAGGTTATTGAAAGGGGTCACTGCTTTAGGATTTGTTGACATGAGGCTCTGTGTTCTATGGTTTCTTCCAGTAATGTTTCTATTACAGCCTGCTGTTGGAAAAATCATGCAACCATTGTCAGCTGCGCAACTTGTAAATACTATTGTCTAAGTGTAATTCGTCATCCTGATATATGCAGGCAGGGTTGAAACATCACTCAACTCAAGGAGTGCCAGTGTACAATAAATAAGAAGCAGATTTAAAGGCAGGAATATAAATAAATGCAGATATATGTAGCACAGCAAATAATTATAATTCAATTGACTTTTATAAATATATTCAGAGAAAAAGGTTGTAAATAAAGGGATTATATTTTACTGGATTGAAAAACTGGAAATTGAAAGAGGGATAAATTACAAAAATTGCCAGTCAGCTAATGAAACAGAACATCAAAGTCTAGGCTAACACCATTTCTTGCGTACAGTGATCATGATTCCTGACTGTCTTCACTCATTCAGATCAAGTTAAAAAAAAAGCCCAGAAACTGTGTTCATCTTAATGATTCTCATGTTCTTAACAGCTCCTGCACAGCTTTGTAATCATGAATGCCACCTGCAGCCCTTGTGCACAGCAAGAAAGTTGTAGGCAATAGATAACTTTGCTTAAAATGGAGCTGTATGCTAAGAAAACCTTCACAAAAATCTTCCTGCAATATAACTAATTACAAAGCAAACACTGGGTTAAGGTCTCTAAAATTATTGATGTAAAACAAAAATCCACAATAATTCAGGAATGGGGCCGGATACCCTTATTTGATTTGTAACTGACGTCCTACACTATACAATTGAATTTTTATGCTGTGTAGGCAACCAAGGGCAGACAATCAATATTGTCTTGTTACTGTTGCATACATCCCAGGAACAGAAATAAACTTACTTTCCACTCTTAGATACTTGTTTTCCAAACTTCCAAATAATTCCAATAAATCAGTCTTCCTTTTTACTGTTGCAACTATTCTTTGTTATTTAAGAACAGTAATCGTTAGAGTACAAGCATGGAAATGATGAAACTGGATAGCACAGATACTACTATTGGTGCAGATGTGGAGATTCCTGAGGCTGGTGCGTAGGCAGCTGAAGGCACACATGGTTAGAGCTGTTGGGGCTTGGATTGGTTGGCAGCGAGTGAGGTGAAATATTAGAAATCACAGCATTGGCTTCAAGCAATTCTCATTTCTCAAGCATACTATGCCCGTTGTCCATTGACACTCATTAGCCATTTCTGTCCCACCAACATTAAGTATTCCCCATTCTACTAAGTTATAACATTGTACTCATTGGGATGAAGAGATTATCATCACAACCAATATTTATGCAGCTGATAAATAGCCATGCCTGTAATCAGCGCTGGTTTATTAACAAGACTGTAATTTTTATAAAACACTCTGATGTTTACTAACATTCTATTGTTTTCTTCATTATAACTGAATTAAGTTTTTTGTTAATGCTACTAGATCATTGTATGCACAAGATCTTACTGCTAGAGCATTCAAATAAAGCATTTTTTCAGTTAACTTATGCCATTCTCCATGAAGACTTTAAGTAAGTCGTTGTAGTTTTAAGGAACTTTCAGAGGGGATGCTTTGATTAAAGAGCAGTAGGCTGTATTTAAGTCTTGAGTTATATGCAATATTCATAAATAGACAGAACTGACTCAATTTCTATTTCTAACAATACAGTCATTTCCATTACTTCAGCTATTTATTGCTCAAGGTCCAGGTCTAAGGAATTAATTGTCAGCATTTATAAAGAATTATAAATTTCTTGTTTTCAATCCATTTTTGGAATCCACAATATAGAAAGACATGGAACATTAACACTGAGTAAAACAATGAGGTAATTGTGCTGGAAAAAAACACAAATCTGTATGGACGACTACAGGTTACTTTATTCTGTTCAGGAAAACATTGGAGGTAGATAGGAAGCTAGGAGCATTACCTTGTTGTCACTGTTATACAGCACTCATTGAAATGGAAGTCAAATTAGACAACACTACGGAAATGCTTTGAATTTAGAATGAATTGAACTTTTCACAAAAGACAAGCTCTTGATTAGGAATAGGTTGGTACTGGGATAATAATGAATGAAAGGTTATGGTTTTGAGGCACGATACAATGCAAAGATACAGGATTGAAGTTGGGATAAAAAAAAAATCCTAACCCCTGTGCTCCTCTACCCCTTTTAGAATCTTATTTAAATAGAAATTTAAATGAATCTAGAATAAGAAAGAAATATCGGATATGTATGTAAAGCAGCATATATTCAATGTAGACACATTGTCTAGGTCCCTTTATTCACTTTATTCACTTAAATTCACTTTATTGTTTTGTTGACACAATAACAGCATGTTTGAAAATGGAAATTTTTCAATCTACTGCTTACTGATGTGAAGCGAATGGTAACAGACTTTTGTTCCAAATGTATGATATCATACTTCATCTTATTGGCTTAAACATGTCAAAATTAAGAAGTCTGACGTGCTTCTGTGCATTTTGCTCTTCCAAAGTACAGGATAACTATCAAACAGTGAAAAAAAAAATTTGTTATATTTAGTGATTTGGCTCAAAAGGAGAAGGCCAGGGTAGTCCTGTTAGCTAACGCGCTACGCTTCTGTCTATAGACCTGTGTTCAAATGCTGGTTAGAAACAGCACTCACTGCACTTGTTTGGACAGAATTCTGGAGTCATAGATTCACAGAGACATTCAGTGCAGACAGACCCTTTGGCCCTTTGAAACCGCACTGACAAAACTACTCTAAATCTACACTGGTCCCACTTTCCAGCACTTAGCCCATAGCTTTGAATGTTAGAAAATTTCAACTGCTTGTTCAAGAAGTGGTTTTTAAAGGTTGTGAGGTTTATCCCCTCAACTACTCTCCCAGACAGAGCATTCAGATTCCCACCACTCTCAGGGTGAAAAATCTTTCCTCTAATCCCCTCTAAACCTCTTGCCTTTCACCTTAACATTATGTCTCTTGTTATTATCCCTTCAGTTATGGGGAACAGCTGCTTTCTAGCCACCCTGTCCATGACTCTCATAATCTCATATTCCTCAATCAATAACCGCTCTGCCTTCTCTGCTCTAAAGAAAATGTCCTGAGCTTATTCAGCCTCGTTTCATAGCTAAAATGCTCCATCCCAGGCAACATCTTGGTGAAGAGATAAAAGGTACTGCAGATGCTGGAGAATCCGAGATAACAAGGCGTGGGGCTGGATGAACACAGCAGGCCAAGCAGCATCATAGGAGCAGGAAAACTTGACGTTTCGGGCCTAGACCCTTCATCAGAAATGGGGGCGGGGAAGAGGGTTCTGAAATAAATAGGGAGAGAGGGGGAGGCGGATAGAGGATGGATAGAGGAGAGGATAGGTGGAGAGGAGGCAGACAAGTCGAAGAGGCGGGGATGGAGCCAGTAAAGGTGAGTGTAGGTGGGGGGGTAGGGAGGAGATAGGTCAGTCCAGGGAGGATGGACAGGTCAAGGGGGCGGGATGATGTTAGTAGATAGGAGATGGGGGTGCGGCTTGAGGTGGGAGGAGGGGATAGGTGAGAGGAAGGACAGGTTAGGGAGGTGGAGATGACCTGGGCTGGTTTTGGGATGCGGTTGGGGGAGGGGAGATTTTGAAGCTTGTGAAATCCACATTGATACCATTGGGCTGCAGGGTTCCCAGGCTGAATATGATTTGCTGTTCCTGCAGCCTTCGGGTGGCATCACTGTGGCATTGCAGGAGGCCCAGGATGGACATGTCGTCTGAGGAATGGGAGGGGGAGTTGAAATGGTTCGCGACTGGGAGGTGCAGTTGTTTGTTGCGAACTGAGCGCAGGTGTTCTTCAAAGCGGTCCCCAAGCCTCCGCTGGGTTTCCCCGATGTAGAGGAAGCCACAACGGGTACAGCGGATGCAGTATACCACATTGGCAGATGTGCAGGTGAACATCTGCCTGATGTGGAAAGTCTTCTTGGGGCCTGGGATTGGGGTGAGGGAGGAGGTGTGGGGGCAGGTGTAGCACTTCCTGCGGTTGCAGGGAAAAGTGCCGGGTGTGGTGGGGCTGGAGGGGAGTGTGGAGCAGACAAGGGAGTCGCGGAGGGAGTGGTCCCTCTGGAAGGCAGATAAGGGTGGGGAGGGAAAAATGTCTTTGGTGGTGGGGTCTGATTGCAGATGGCGGAATTGTCGGAGGATGATGCGTTGGATCCGGAGGTTGGTGGGGTGGTACGTGAGGACGAGGGGGATTCTTTTTTGGTTATTGTTGCGGGGACGGGGCGTGAGGGATGTGTTATGGGAAATGCGGGAGACACGGTCAAGGGTGTTCTCGACCACTGTAGAGGGGGGGAAGTTGTGGTCCTTGAAGAATGAGGACATCTGAGATGTACGGGAGTGGAATGTCTCATCCTGGGAGCAGATGCGGTGGAGGGGAAGGAATTGGGAATAGGGGATGGCATTTTTGCAGGAAGGTGGGTGGGAGGAGGTGTATTCCAGGTAGCTGTGGGAGTCAGTGGGCTTGAAATGGACATTGGTTTCTAGGTGGTTACCCGAGATGGAGACAGAGAGGTCCAGGAAGGAGAGAGAAGTGTTGGAGATGGTCCAGGTGAACTTCAGGTTGGGGTGGAAGGTGTTGGTGACAGGGATGAACTGTTCGAGCTCCTCATGGGAGCACGAGGCGGTGCCGATGCAGTCATCAATGTAACGGAGGAAGAGGTGGGGTTTAGGGCCAGTGTAAGTACGGAAGAGGGATTGTTCCACCTAACCTACAAAGAGGCAGGCATAGCTTGGGCCCATGCAGGTACCCATGGCCACCCCCTTTGTCTGTAGGAAGTGGGAGGAATTGAAAGAGAAGTTGTTGATGGTGAGGACGAGTTTGGCCAAGCGGATGAGGGTGTCAGTGGAGGGGGATTGGTCAGTTCTGCGGGACATCTCCTTTTTACCCGCTCCATTCAATCACTTCCTTCCTAAGTGAGCTTACCAGAACTGCACATAGCATTCTGACAGTGGCCTCACCAAGGTTCTGTATATCTCCACCATAACTTCCTTGCTCTTATAATGTATACCATCTAATAAAGGCAAATATCCCATTTACCTTCTCAGTTACCCTATTAACCTGTCTTGCTGCCTTCAGGAATCTGTGGACAAGCACCTCTCTTCCTCTGAGCTTCCTAATATCCCGTCATTCATTGACTACTTCCTTGTCTCATTACTTCTTCCAAAGTGGAAGAAGTACCTCACACTTTTCAGGGTTAAATTCCATCTGTCTTTGATCTGCCCATCTGACCAATCTGTCTATATCCTCCTGTAGCCGAAGGCCTTCTTCCTTGCTGTCAACCATCCAGCTTTTGTGTATTCTGCAAAGTTACTTATCACCTCCACCCCTTTCCCCCACATTATCTGCTATATCATTAACAATAAGGGACCGGCACTGATCCCTGTGATACGTCACGGACACTGTCATCTGGTCACACAAACAGCCCTTTACTATCACCCTCAGTCTCCTGCCACTAAGCCAATTTTAGATCCAATTTGCCACGTTAACCTGGATCCCATTTTTTTTTTACCTTCTTTATCAGTCTCCCATTGGGACCTTGTCAAAGGCTTTGCTGAAAACCAGATAAACTGCAACAACTGCAGAGCCCTCATCTACATTCAATCAAACATTTTAGGCGTGATCTCCCTCTGACAAAGCTGACTATCTTTGATCAAACCTTGTCTCTCCAAATGGAGATTTATTCTCTTCTTCAGAAGTTTCCTTAATTTAGCAGTTTTAATCAGATGCACTAACTGAAGGTACAAAATTGTTCTATATTGGTAACCTCATCTTCAGATGTCACAAGGGTGGTACAGATGCAAATTATACCATTACCACTTAAAATATGCCTCTACTTTGCATGGTCAATGTTGTTTCTGACTAAGTGCTTCGTTGATACCAGTCAAGGAAATTGAAAGCACTAGTGAAAATAGCCAAACTTCCATTGTATTCGAACACCTTTTACATCTTTGAACTGTTGCAGTAGTCTATGTAGTGTAGATACATTCACGGTCCTCTAAGGGCAGAAATTCCAAGAGTTTGACCAAGTGACCTTAAAGAATTTGTGATACATTTCTAAGTCACAAAGACATGTGATTTGGAAGGAAACTGATGGTCATTATTCCCATTGCTTTGGACACATTAAGGATGGCAGATGCTGGAAGCCAGTCATTAGGTGTGAGGCCGGAAAAGCACAGCAGGTCTGACAGCATCAAAGGAGCAGGAGAGTCAATGTTTCGGGCTAAAAGCGAAACGTTGACTTTCCTGCTCCTCTGGTGCTGTCTGACCTGCTGTGCATTTCCAAGCTCACACCTATAGACTCTTATTCCCATTGCCATTGTTCAGAAAGATCATGGGATTTCAAGGTGTTGTTGAAAGAGGCTTGATGAGTTGTTGCAGTGAAATCTGTAGATGGTACAGATTGTTGCCAAGGCAGATGGAGCAATGTGCCAAATACATGAATCCGCATCCAATTGTCTCCAAATTTCCTCAGATAATCTACCCATAGGGGCATCTAATCAGAGTAAATCGCTACCATAATTAGAACAGAAGGAAATGGTGAACAGCTGGTAGGCTCAGCAAATGTGGGAGAGAAACAACTGGAGGATCAGTGAACAGTTAAGAAAGTCAGTACTGGTGTTGAGTGAGAGCCTTTTACCATGGGTCACAGGATGAGAACTGAGTCCCGGGGTGCTGAGAGTAGAGTGCCAGGGCTGATGGCCTGACAGCCAGGTGCTGTTGGGTCAAGACATTGGTTGGATTGGTGAGTCCGGAAGCTGGGTGTTGGGGCACACAGAGCCACTTTTGCCAGGGCTGGGTTTTTTTTTGTCAAATGAAATTGCCAAGGGAGGGCAGGGGAAGGCATGAAGAGACAGCTGCAGGCAGGTTTGGGGAGGGAGAAAGAAGCTGGTTGTGGGGAGAAGACGAGGCTGCAGAAAGTATAAGGGAGCAAAGGATGCTTCAAGAGGGTATGGCGAGGAAGAGTGTACAAGAATGGTGTTGGGTAGAAGGAGGCTGCAAGATGTGCTAGGATGGAGCAGGAAGTCGCATGAGGGGTGTAAGGTGAGGATGGTTGCAACATGGGGGAGGGATGTTTCAAAAGTAAATAGAGAAAAGTTTTAAATCTGTCAACAAAGGACTACTGATCTGACTGGGATCCAACAGAACTTTAAATCATTGAGGTAATCAATTATTTGCAATTGAATGTGGAATCTCTAGTTTAAGGCTGCATAGGTTCAGGAGGTATGAATAGGGGAAAATATCATGGATCCTACTGTAATGAACAATGTTAATTGTTAAATTTAAATCTGAGGTTTGAGATGCAGTAAATAAGGTATTAAATGCCTGGTCAAAATGTTACAGCTTTGAACATATGCGATGGAAATACTTTAGCTGGTTTGTCAAAGTTGTGTTTAGGGTGACAGTTCCTCATATGTAGAAGTGTGTGTTAGTTATTTTGAAAAAAAATACTTTTGTTAACTTAAACCAGTTGTCTTGTAACAATTTAAATACTGTGTTGTCCAGGAATAAATGCTGCCTCTAATGGCTTTGAGTTTAATGAGAGTAGATAATTATTGAGGATATTTATGAATTATTCTGATTATGCATTTGTGTGATTCCACATTCCTCATGTGTTAACAGAAAGACTGAAGGTTTGTTACTACAGGACAGCACCTCATAAATAGATTAGTGAGAATGAAAAAGTACTCCCCAAGACCAAAAATAGTGTCAAGAAATCAAAAATAGTCCTAAAGAAATTCTTAAGATGAGTCCTTAAAGAATAAGTTATTCTTTCCCTTTAAGATGTAATGAAGTTTAAGGTAGTGGATGAGATGCCAATACTCGACAGACATGTGACACCATATGCAATTACAAACTACGCTAACTTGATCTGAGCAACATAGAATCTCTCACTCAAATTTCCCACTTGATCAATTCAGCCCTTGAATCACATTCACCAGTAGCATACTCCATCTAAATACCTAGAGATAGTTATCACCTGAACAAGACTTCTTCAGAACCTCTTTATGTGGATTCTTGGCAGTCTTGGTGGCATAGATTCCAGGCATTTCTTTATCTTACACCTTTAATAAACCCTGTATGTCGGTCTGATCAAATTTGGCAAAACTAAAACAGCGGCAGTAATATTGTCCAATTCCTGAGCCATACTGTAACTCTGCCTTCAGGTTTTTGAACTGCTTACCTATATTACACACTCTTTGCATGTGTGCCTTCTTTGGTTTCTTTTCTGTCACAACTTTCCTTTGTTCTTCAGAGCAGAGCTGTGTCTGGCCACAAATTTGCTATGTATGTTATTGTCCTTCCTGTTGGTATAGCTTCCAGGTTAAGAATTGCCAGGTGACATGGTTCCACACATCTTATTATGCAAGAAAATTAATTCTGCTGTCTGGAATATCGATGCGAGCTCATAGAAGCCCTTTTGAAACAATTTAAAAAACAATTATAGTTTCCTCAGGCATTTAAAGAAATTACTAATTGTCCTTACTTCACTACTTCTGTCCCAAAGGTTGAAAAAGTTTAATCATGTTTGGTAAAAGTTGTTGTTGAAGAAATACTGCAAAACTAGGCTAAGGGTGTGGCTTGTTCTGGATCACAGATGTTTTGCTGTACAAGGGTTAAGCAAAGGTATTAAGGGATATGAGCCAAAGGCAGGTATATGAAGTTAGGCTACAGATCATCCACTATCACACTGAATGGTGGAACAGGCTCGAGGGGCTGGATGGCCCCTTCCTGTTCCTATGTTTCTATTATTCAGCCCATCAAGTCTATGCCCAATTTTTCAAGCAACAATCCAGTTAAAAGAAATATTTGCATTTAGATAGTGTTTCTGCATGATCAAAAGATATCTCAAAAGTTCTTTAGAGCAGTTTGCTTTCTTTCATACCGTAGTCACTATTGTAATGTAATTAACACAGCACATAAATTAGGCACAATACACTTTCGCAAAAAACAAATTGATATTGACAGAATGATTTTGTTTTTTCAATATTGATTGAGGGGCCCCCAACACCAGGGATAATGTCCTGGTTCTTTTTGAAATAGTGCCATAATATCTTTCACAACCATATGTTCAGAAAGATTGGACTTTAGTTCAGCATCTCATCCAAAAGACAGGACCTCTAACAGCGCAGTACTTCCTCACTACTATGCTGGAGCATCAGTCTTGAGCTTCCTCTTTGAATCCTGGAGTGAGACTTGAACTAAGATCTTTGTGACACAGAGGTGAGAGTGCTATCCACTGAGCACACCAATTAGTCCCACTCCACTTGGCTTTTCAGGCTACTATTAAGCCTCATCAAACCCCATCATCAGAGCATTCCAAAACTTTAGCTACATATTAGGTAAAAACCTAAAATTTGTTCCCCCTGATTATCAACGCATCAGCAATTGGAAACAGTTTTCTTTATTTACTCTACCTAAACGTTTCATGATTTTAGAGCACCCATGTAAAGTCTCCTTTTAGTCTTCCCTGCTTTAATGAGACCAACCCCAGTTTTTCCAATCTATCCATGTAACTGTAATCTTGCATCCTTGGAACCGTTCTAGTGAATCTGTACCTTTTCCAAAGCATTCACATCATTTCTAAAGTATGTCCAAAATTCATCACAACACTGGGGCCGAATAAGTGATTTATATAGGTCTAACAAAACTTCTTGGCTTTTGTACTCTTGGTATCTACTTAGAAAGTGCAGGATCCCAAATGCTTTGTTAACCTGTCATGTCACCTTCACCTCCTTTAAAATTACATCAGTGGTGGGCTCTGAAGCAATTCAAAATCCTGGAACTCTCTCCAGAACAGCATTGCTGATATACCAGCACTTATATGGAGTTCAAGAAAATAGCTCACTGCCACTTCCCAAAGGCAATGAGGGATGGGCAATAAATGCTAGCCCAGCCAGCAAAGCCCAAACCCGCTGCATGAATAAAAGAAGTAAAGGGTTGATGAACAAGATGAACATTACATTCATCTGTATTCCTTAAAACTTTATGCAATTTGTACGTTAAACAAAAGTTTAGAAACTTGTAGACATGCCAAGCTCACCTCTGTTTTCAATAGGTGCTATATAAAATTTATAACAAACGATCTTACTATTGTCACAACCACACAGTGGGCATTTCCTCAGAGTCGTCTCTGAACTAAGAATCCATATGAGCCCCTATGAAGCCCCCTTTATTGTTTTCAAGTATTTGAGTTTATTTTTAAACAGCTTTATGCTTTAAATAAGATAAAGGTTACTTTATTCTATAACTGTTGATGAAAGGTTAAGAAGTCAGAAAATTATTAACTCAAATACAGCTGCAATGATTTAAAGTAATAGGAGTTAAAGTTGCACATGAAGATGGAAGTGTCCAATATTGCTGCAAGTCTAGCTTGCTGGAAGATTCACTTTTCAAAGTGAAGAGGTTGAAAGCTGATATCTGATTCAGCAGCTGCAATGGCTTCTGTTGTTGAATAGTTGGAGATCAATGTTCCAATGGGACTGAGTAAAACAGGTCATGGAAGTGATTGAAAAAGCTCCTGTGTTTTGCTTTAATGTACTGCAGGTTGTCAGTCTTGGAGCCTGATTGATCACAGCAGTCTTAGGTACCTTCCTCTGTCTCCTGTTGAGAAGCAGTCGATGTTTCATGATGAATCTTGCAGGGTGTTCAAATGATTCTTCTCAAAATGTGATCCCACTATTCAAGACAGATGGGAGACAGAAAGCAGGAAACTACAAGCCAATTGACCTAACATCTGTTATTGAGAAAATGCTGTAATCCATTATTAAGGAGGATATAACTGGGGACTTAGAAAATCTTGATGCAATCAGGCAGAGTCAATGTGGTTTTGTAAAAGGAAAATCACATTTTACTAAACCTATCGGAGTTCTTTGAAGAGGAAGAGGGCAATGTGGATAAAGTAAAGCTGTGGATGTGCGGCAATTCAATTTCCAGAGTGATTTGATTCAGCATCACATCAAAGTATGCTAATTAAAATAAGAGATCATGGTGTAGGGGTAACATATCAGGGACAACAGATTGATAAGCTTACAGGAAGCAGTGATATAGCATAAATGGGTCTATTTTGGGTTAGCAAGATATTATGAATGGTGTGTTACAGGGATCAGTATTGGGATCTCAACTATTGAAAATTTATATTAACAGCTTAGATGAATGAACCAAACGTATGGTAGCTAAATTTTCTGATGACGCAAAGTAAGGTAGCAAAACAAATTGCGAAGGGGTCATAAGGAGTCTGCAAGGGCTACAGACAGACTAAGTGCCTGGGCAGAAATTTGGTGGCTCTGAATCTGTCCACTTCAGCAGGAAGAACAGAAAAACAGCATACTCTTTAAATTGAGTGAGATTGCAGGACTTTTATATTCAGAGGGATATGTGTTTTGTGGTATAGAAATCATAGTTATCATGCGGATACAGCGATCAATTATGAAAGCAAATAGAAATGTTGCTTTTTTATTGCAAGGATGATGAAATGGAAAAGTAGGGGCGTTTTGCTGCAGTTGATCCAGGCATGGTGAGACCACATCTGGAGTACCATTTACAAATTTCTACAGTGTGGTCTCCTTATTTAATAAAGAACATAAAAGTTTCGGAAACAGTTCAGAGAAAGTGCACTTGACTGACATCTGGGATGCAGGGATTATCTAATGAGGAAAACTTGACACAGTCTGTATCTGCTGGAGTTTAGGAAAGCGTGAAGTGATTTTATTGACAATCTTGATAAGATTTGACAGAGTGGCTGCTGGAAGAATGTTTTCCCTCATGGGAGAGACTAGAATGAGAGAACACAGATATAAAAACAAGGAGTCTTCCAATTAAGGCAGCTAAGGGTTTTTTTTTTCTTTCTGAGGGTCATGAGTCTTTGGAACTCTCTTTCCCAGAAAGCGGTACAGACATTAAATATTCTGAAGGCTGAGGTAGAAAGATTCTTGACTAACAAGGGAGTCAAAGGTTATCAGGGTAGGCAGGAATGTGGAAAGTGCTGCAATCAGATCAACCATGATTTTATTGAATGACAGAGCAAGCAGTGGAGGTGGAATGGACTACCCCTGCTCTTAATGTACATGTTCACAGAGCTAAAAATGGTAATTTTGATTAAGTATGATTCCACAAAGCAATGTCAACTTAAACTGGAATTCCTTGTGATGTCTTTCTTCTCTCCCACACTACATGAACTTTTGAGATTTCTCATCTTTTCTGAAATCGTTGATATATTTAACACCTTCTGTGACTGCCTCTGAAGACAACACAACCTGATTGTTTCATCTTGTTTGCAACTAAATTCACAAGAGAAATCATTTGGATCCTGGGGTCCATTTTGTAAGACTCATTATATCCATTTTAAAAATAGCTTTTTTTAACACAATGTATAATATTATAACTACACATTGGTGACTTTTTTTGTAAAATCTATGAGTTTCTTCCTATAAGACACAAAATATATAAGCTTAGATGCAATATATTATTTGAAACGCCTTAATTATTATGGAGCATTATGCTGGGATGAAACAAGTGGAGCTGCAACGATCAATTAGGCTTTCAACATCATAGTATTATTTTATAATTGCACCACATCTTAATACAACTTGCAAATATGTTCCATTAGCTGGTATTCCCAAATCTTCAAAATTATTTCAGAGGTGCCAGGGCCCATCTTTGGACCCATGTTGATTCCAATGTGTGTGCTGCTATATGCTATCTGGGAAAATGAAAATCAGCTTTTACATTTGTATTGACATCTTCTATGTCACAATCTTCAATTATATGACCATCTTTTTCTATCTGATTGTACGGTATTATGCTACTAATAATCTATAACTTAATTCAACTTAAACTTTGCAAGACCAAAGTAATCTGTTCAGCCAAAGTGCACACTTGCTCTCAATTCTGTTCCTTTCCCTGTTGTTAAAATAAGCTGAATTTGAAGTGCGCAAAGCTTATGCTGGAATTGAATTTGAAAGCCTCTTTCATTGTCAAGACCACCCACTTCATTCTTTGCAAAATTCATCTTAAATCAGCCCCTCACAGACTCATGATATAAACCTTCATAAATGCCAAGTTAAAATTTTCCAACATTCTTAACACTGGCAATTCAATTCACTCAAAACCAAATGTTTTGCATCATAGCCTGCTTTAAACCCTCTTCACATGTCATTCCGTGACCAACAACCTTTATTAACTCCTTTTGCACAAACCTGATTCTCATTTATACATCAATCTTTGCTCTTATTTCACCCTACCTTCCCTCCCCAAACTCCTCCAATCCTTTTTCCTCGTACATGCCCCTCACTTTTTCTTTCCCAGACTATGGCACATCTTCCCCTACCAACTGATGATATAACCTTCAACTATCTCAGCCATGGTTTGGTATTTTCATCCATCCCATCATTCATTTTTGCAAATGATCTCCAAACCATCAAAAATTTCAGAGAATCATTGAATTTTACAATATAGAAGGAGGCCATTCAACTCATCATGTGTGTACCAGCTCTCAAAATTGCTACCCAGCTAGTCTGACTCTTCGGCCCTCTAACTTCTTCACTTTCAAATACATATCCAGCTCTGTTTTGAAACCTCTGATGGAATCCACCTCCACCACTCTTCCAGGTAGCGCATTTCAAATCCTAAAAACTCTCTGAGTAAGGGAGTTTCTCCTATCTCACTCCTAACTGTTTTGCTGACAATCTTGAAATTCGGATGCACTAGTTACTGACACACCAACTAATAGAAACAGAATATCATTCTTTACCCTTTCAAAATAGTTCATAATTTTGACCTCATAAGGTCTTAATCTTCTCAGCTCCGAGGAAAATAAGCCCGATTTCTCTAATCTTTCCTTATATCTAAAATCCCTCATTCCTGGTATCATTCTAGTAAATCCCCTTTGCGCTTTTACCAGGGTTTTAACATCTTTCCTCAAATAAGGTGCCCAGAACTGAACACAATACTCCAAAAATGGTCTGACCAATGATTTGTAGAGGTGTAGCATCATTTTCTTGCTTTTATAGTCTTTGCCTTTATTTTAAAACCCAAGGATCCTATAAGCCTTCTTAACAACTGTTTCAAGTTGCTTGGCAACCTTCAGAGAATTATGCATGTGAGGCGTGATATCCCTCTGCTCCTGTTTGCCCCTCAAAGTTGTACCATTGAGCCTGTATTTTCTCTCTGTGTTTCTTCTACCAAAATGCATTATCTTAAATTTCTCTGCATTGAAATTCATTTGCCAGAAGTCTGCCCATTTGGCCAATTTCCTCAAAGTCTTCCCTTTACTCCATCTCTTTAATTCTGTCTCACTACTGCTCAGAGATTTTATCCTTGCACATTTTTCGGCAGAGCATACAGAGATGTTTTTAATAAACTATTGCTGCTATGGAAATATATGTTAGTTTTGTTGTTATCATGTTAAATTACATTAGTGGAGTCATGTGATACCTCATGCAAATGATTATTTTGATCAAGATCTTAAATCATTCCCTAAAACCTCATTAATTATATATATTACAGATACCACTTTGTGAATTATTACTGATGTTATTATTTAGTAAAAAACAAAGCTATTCAATTTGTCATTGCAAAACTTATGGAATTTAATGTGTGTACTGTGTTTTATATCCTACACCTATACAGAATACATTATCAAACTACTGACAATACAATGAAGAAGGTAACAGGAATGGAAGAAAAAGTTTGCTCATTTAAGCCAAATGCATAGGATTTCACTGAAACAATGTATTTTCTTTGTCTAGGTTCCAATAGATAATTTTCCTCCCATTCATTCAGATACTGTAGCATTTAGTTCTAGAGTCACATAGTCATAAAGCATGGAAACAGACCCTTCAGTCCAAATAGTCCATGTTGACTTGAATCAAAAAATAAATTTCATTTGCTTATACTGTAAAAAGTCCCAAAAGAGCAAAACCCTTTGGAATCACTCACCATACAGGAATGAGAACATGGATTCCAATTGAATAAGAACATATGAACTGGGAATTGGAAAAGGGTATTTAGCCTTTTGAACCTGTTCTGTTATTCAATGAGAAAATGGTTAAACTTCTCCAGCAATTTCATTTTACTACACTATCCTCATAATTTCTGGTTTACCTAGTGCTCAAGAAACTGTGAGTTTATCTTGAATATACTGAACAACCGAACAGTCATAGTCTTGTGTGATGCAGACTGCCAAAGATTCATTATCCAAAGACTGAAAATGTGTCTCCACATCCCTGTCGCAAATAGTTAACTCATTATCCTACAGACAGCCTCTCAGTATCTACCCTGTCAAACCCTTTATGAAATATTTACACCTGATCATGTCTCATTCTTCCAAGCTCCAGAGAATACAAAATCATTCTGTCCAAATTCTGTTCATTTAGACAGCCTTCTAACCCAAGAATCAATCATGCGGAATTTTTCAAAGCAATATCCTGCCTTCGATAAGGGAACTAAAATTGTAAAGAGTATTCTAGGTGTGAACTCCCCTAAACCTTGCACAGTTCAATTCACTTGAAATCAAGGCTAATACACCTTTTTCTGAAGAAGGGTCCAGACCTGAAACGTCAGCTCTCCTACTCCTCTGATGCAGTCTGGCCTGCTGTGTTCATCCAGCTCTACACCTTGTTATTTCAGATTCTCCAGCATCGGCAGTTCCTACTATCTCTAATACACCTTTTGCATTTCTGTGCCCGCTTGCTAACTTTATTTTAACAAAATAATCAAATCCCTCCACATGAAACAAGCCTTTTATTTCATGCCTTTCAATGTATGGAATCTGAAGGATCAAACCAATTTTGTTTTGCTCCCATTATGTAAAATTGAAATGGAATTAAACCCTTCTCTTTACTTGTTACACAGAATCTCAATGAATCTCATCTTCTTCTTTCTACTCCCAATGGGTGAAATTCCACAGCAAACCAATGTCTTAATTCTTCAATTCATTATCAAGTCTCCTCTCAAATAAATGGTACAGGATAAAATTCTTGTGATCCCTTCAAATAGACATCAGTGTCCACTTCTACTTGTTAGGATCATGTCAGTGAATGAACTTGGGAAAGAGAAATTTGGAAACTGCTAATATGGATAACATGCAGTGTGTTCAGTCTATCATTATCTGAAATAGCAGTCCTGGGATAGCCACTGGAAGTTAAAGAAAAATAATGAACTATTTATTCAATGTTATATGTTTTAATGTATTAAAGTTTTGAGAGGGGGCTACAGAATGTTAACATTATCTATCAGTGAAGCAAAATTCTTAAAATAGCAATATTCAAAGAGCAACATTTTCAAGAGTTAGCTTCTCTGGCAGCTTTGAGCAGGATACAGTTGAATTTTTCCTGAACAAAAATCGATATGTTCCAAAGTTAAAAGGAACTGTCTGAGTGAAAGGACAAAACCTCGTTATGTCCATTGTGATCACTGAGATTTATGTGAATATTTGAAAGCTGATTGACAGACCAGCAATTCCCATTTTGTCAAGTGCTGCTCCCTTTACATAGATTAAGAGCTTGACTAAAGTAAAATGGGTTGTGTTGTTACAAGTATGTTAAAAAAAAGACTACACTTAAGTTGACAAGGGTCTTAGTAATAGTGACCGGTACTTGGTGAAAATAGCTCGGCCATTTGTTGCGGTGCCTTTGCATAGCCTATAGCTTAAAACAATTGGCGATGTGTCTCTCGGTAGTTCACTTCTCATACCTGTAAACTAGAGAACTATGCAGAGTACTAAACATATGCATGTATTAAAAAGGAAGATGGGAATGTGTACATTGCGTTTTGGGTGAGCGGTGCAGGGGTTGAAGAACCGCTTTCTTTCACACACAAGTGACATGAAATCTTTCCGAGGTGGTATTTCTTGACAAAAACCAAGAAGATCCTAAAAGCATTCCAAATTTAAAGCAAAACTTCTCGAACCTTTTACGTTCGAAAATTCCCGTTTTATTTCTAGAGCGAGAGTCTGGATTGAAGGAAATATTTTCAACTTTCGGGCATATTTGCGTGAGCCCATTTGGGTCTATAGATAGTAAAAGGTTCGCATTTTCTAATCCCATGATTTGCCAGTTTTCAAAGCTCGTCAACAGAATAAATAGATCGTTATAACCCTCTGTCGATTCATTGTCAGTGAAGATTTACTCCCAGGACTGGACGCCGTGCGGTCACGACTTCGCTATCGT
>JAHRHZ010000267.1:55336165-55351912 GCA_024137785.1 Ginglymostoma cirratum | reverse complement strand
ACTTCGCTATCGTCTTCAGTTAGACACACACCAAAGACCAGTCTGTCACTTGAAATCTCTGACCTGATTGCATGGTGCAAAGCTCCTGTTTGCAAGAGCTGCAATAACCCTCAAGACGGATATCTAAGGAAGGATTCCATTCTAGTGCATTATAAAGAAATTGCGCCTCGGTGGCCCATGTTAAGAATCCTGGACCACATTCATTTCATGTAAGAAGACTCTCCACCTTGGAGCTCTGCCTGAGAGTTCGCTCGCTCGAGCTCTGAGCTCCCACAGTCCGAAAATGCGCAGATTAGGTGGACTGGCCAGGCCACAGTGCCCAGGGATGTGCAGGCTAGGTGGATTAACCATGGGAAATGCAGGGTTACAGGGATACAGTGGGGGGATGGGATGCTCTTCAGAGGGTCGGTGTGGACTCGATGAGCCGAATGGCCCACTTCCACACTATAGGGATTTTATGGTTCTGTGATTTAGGAGCTCCCTTTCATCAAGCTCCAGTAACATCTTAATTGAGTGAGATGCCCTGGGATCGAGTAAACAGCTCACACATGTACTTACACCTGTCCCCTTGTTCAATCCGTCGCAGAATTGCAGGGATCGTGGGAGGCTGCAGCGGGGGGGGGGGAATATTCTTTACAGGTTGCATATTTAATCAGCAGATTTCAAAGACAAGTCAGCGCGGGTAAAGCTGTCAGGACAGCCTGTTAATTCCTAAATAAATAAACGCAGCGATTGAAAGGGGAATGTGGGAAAACAAAAGCGATCATACAATTAACCATTAACAATAAACTATATTCTGATTAATTCGGCGCAACTTCAGGACCCCGTCAAATCTATTTATAGTTTTAAAAGTTCGAACGCATCCCGATCTAAAGCCGGGAACAATTCATCCCAGATAACAAGCATGGGGCTGGATGAACACAGCAGGTCAAGCAGCATCATAGGAGGAAGTTATCTCGGATTCTCCAGCATCTGCAGTACCTTTTATCTCTGATACAAAGTTTTCCTGCTCCTATGATGCTGCTTGACCTGCTGTGTTCATCCAGCCCCATGCTTGTTATCTCGGATTCTCCAGCATCTGCAGTACCTTTTATCTCTGAAACAATTCATCCCAATTGAGAATTCCCAGCCCAGTCACGTTCCTTCCCATTCAGTAGATAATACATGCATTTGAAAATTCTTTTTTCCACATCAGCCCTGAACTAAAAACATCTCCAGTGCCATTACACATGGAAGTAATTAAATAAAAATATAAGACAGAGATAATTTCCAAATAGAGGTTAAGTTGGTTAGAATAGTGCGATACAACACGCGCATGTAACTCTCCACATCTTCAAACCGTGCTGTAAATCCCTTTAATGAAAAGCAGAATCTCATTTGGAATTGCAACGGTTAAAAATTGAGAGAAGTGTAAAAAGTGCAGCCGACAAAGGAAGGAGACTCACCCGCGATGGTGGTGAGAACAGTCAGTGGCAGGAACACAGGTACCATGCTGCAGGCTCCGATCTTCCCAGGACTGGAGCTGCCTGTCTGCCTGGGACTCCGGCTGCAGTGTGGGAGTCTGCTGGATCAGAGACTCCCCGGTCCCCGCCCCTCTCCCAATTATGTTACTTGTCGCCAACCCACTGCCAGCTCAACTCCACCTTCACACCCAGCTGCAGTTCTTAACCAGCTCAGAGCTCACAAAACATATGAGAGTGAAAGATGGCAAATCTCCTCTGGGCTGAGTATTACACAGTAATCCCCAGTGAAAGCTTTACTACAGCTTGTAGATAGTAAGCCTATTTCTGAAGAAGGGTCCCGACCCGGAACGTCAACTTTCCTGCTCCTGTGATGCTGCCTGACCGGCTGTGCTTCTGCGGCTCCACACTGTGTTACCTACTGCATCTTCTGCACTCCGCAGGTCGAATGCTAAGCGCCGTCCCATACTTTCAAAAAGCTAACACTAAGCAACTCAACCAGAAATGCTATCTTCCCAAAGAATCAAGAAGAAAATGTCTTTTCTTTTAACCATATTGTAACTCAATCTCCCTTGCTGTCTAATCTCTCTCGCATTCTAATCTTCCTCGTCCTCTAATTTTTGAGTTGAGCTATTATTGTCACATGTACATAGGCGCAATGAAAAGTTTTGTCTCGTGCATTACAGGCCGATTATACCACGTAAAGTGCATTACGGTAACAGAACAGAGAGAAGAATACAATGTTACTGCTGCAGAGAAGGTGCACAAAGAGCAAGATCAACATTAAGTTTGAAATTTGAGAGGTCCAATCAGAAGTTTAATAACAGAAGGGAAGAAGCTGTTCTTGAATATGTTGGCACCTGTGTTTAAGCTTTTGTATCTTCTGCCATATGAAAGTGGGTGCAAGAGATTATAATCTGGGTGGAAGGGATCTAATCTCCCTTACCATCTAATCATTCCCTGACCTCCCCTTTCACTTGCTCCTCTCCCCTTTTTCAACAGCATAAAATCTATTTCAGTTTCAGTTAAAATTCTATTTCAGTTAAAACATTTCAGTTTCACAGAAAAATCAAATCAATCTTGAAATATTAACCTAATTTCTATCTCTATAGAGGCTGCCAGACCCATTGAGTTTATCCAGCACTTTTTATTTTTCTTATATGGGAACGGCTGAGCTTGAATCTTACCTTAGCACTTTAAGTCAAGTTATTGAATTTCACGCAACAAAGCTTCCAATTCTTTCCAGAGATGTTTCAGGCAATTATTTGCTTTGGGTTCTCAGTCCATTATTGCAGTGTTATTGTAGAAGGATACTTCTCTTGCTCTTTCCACCAGGTTACCTCCTCCACATTGTCATTGGAAAATCTGGGTGTCAGCGCAGCATCTACCTTGCAGAAGTCAGTCAGTTTCAGTAGTTAAAAATGCAGGATGCACAAAGCGCCCCTCTGTTTTAAGAATCACACATTGCTTTTGAAAAGCAAAGGTCCCATCAGATTTCCTTCTACACCAAAAGAAACTACCATTATGTACCATAAAATGTACTAACAGCTTTATATTTTAATAAACTGGAAGATTTTTGGGCATCTTATCCAATCTTCTGCAAGATCACTTTTGCAAGATTCCTTGTGGAAAATACATAATCAGCAAAGGAGGATCGGCTGAGTATGAGGTAAGGGAGCTATTCAATAATCCGTTGCCCCGTGTGTTATAAATTGGTAGCCTGCCATAGGTGGAGATTAGAGGTTGCTAGGAATGATGTTGGTTCCCAGGTGCATCAGTTTATAAGCTGATGGGAAGATTTCATGAAAATCTGTGAATTCACATTTTATGTTGTGTATTTTAAGACTTCATAAGAAATAGGACCTTGAATAGGCTGATCTGCCCAGCATTCAATCAGATCATAGCTCTCTGTTTGTGGACTTAACACCACTTAACTGTGCAGCCCTTATTATCCTTGATTCCTTTGGCCCAAATCTTCGTATCAGCAGTGAAACCCTTCTTTCTGGCGTAGACCAGATAAAAAAACCTACCCATTTACCTTCTTCCATTCTTTTTGTCTGGCCAAACATTTGATAAAGGATCCTGCAACACAGGAAACCACCGAAACATCAACAAAATGAATCAGCACAGAGACCATGCCCATTTTTACAGCACTCTCTTGCTATATTCTGATAAGGTTTAAATATCTTAGAGCTACTTTGAAAAACTATGAAGAGAAAGTATACCAAAGCAGATGTGTTCATTTTTGCAACTCATTTTAGTACTTTGTGCCTATTAAAGAGATGTCATTTTGTTTGATGTGTTATGATTCCAGTCGATGACAAATTTAGATAAGTCAGATCCCAGGTGAAAGCTGGCATGATAGGCTGTTGTGTTTTTTTCTTTTGTTTACCGTGGACGTCAATGACTGGTGGAGTAGACAAAGATTCTGTGATTGTCATGTACTGCACCCACCATGCGTCCACTGATGAATCAGTGTTCCAATGTTCCACCATTGGAACACACACTTGGAGGAAGCACTGAGAGTGACAAAGGTGCGGAATGTACTCTGGATGGGGAAGTCAATGTCAGTCACCTTGGACAAGGCAGCACTGGTAACATCCTAAATAGAATAGCAGTTAGATTGGGTATGCAGAAGACACCGAGGAACTAACAAGAGGCAAAACCTTACTTGACATCATCCTCACCTATCTCCTTGCTACGGATGCGTCTGTCCAACTGCAGCCTGGCTATCTATGAGGAACTGTAGAGAATCAGCAACAGCAGCAACTTTGCACTCTAACACAATATGTAACCTCATGCTTGGCATATCCCCCAGTCTACCATGGTTCAATGAAGTGTACAGGAAGGCAAGCTGGGAGCAGCACCAGGCATACCCAAAGTGAAGTATTAGCCTGGTGAAACCACAACCCAGGACTATGTGCATGCTGAGCAGCAGAAGCAACAAGTGACAGATTGGGCTAAATTTATCCACCTCCAATGGATCAGAACTAAGCTTCGCAGACCCACCTCATCCAGTCATGAATGGTGGTGAGCAATTAAGCAACTTGCTTTCGGAGGTGACTCCACAAATATCTCCATCTTAACCGACAAAGAAGCTCAATACACCAGTGTAAAACATAAGGCTGACACAGTTGCAACAATCTTCAGACAGAAGTGACAAATGGATAATCCATCATCTCAATTCATCCAGATGTCTCCAGCATCACAGGTGCCAGTCTTCAACCAATTTGATTCACTCCACATAGAAACGGCTGAAGTCATTGGATACTTCAAGTGCTATGAGCCCTGACAATATTCCAGAAATAATATTGAAGATGTGTTTCAGAACTTCCCACACTCTTAGGCTACCTATTCTATTATAGCTGAAATTCTTGTATCTTCCCAGCAATATGGAAAATTGCCTGGGTATGATGTCTTGTACACAAATAGCTGGACAATTGAACCTAGCCATTTACCACTCCATTTGTACATTAGCAGTAATCAGTAAAGTGATGGAAATGGACATCGAAGGGCTACCAAGTAGCACTTGCTTAACAATAACATACCCATGATGCTCTGTTTGGGTTCGGCCAAGCACTCAGCTCATGCATTGGTACAGCCTCATTACACCATGGACAAAAGGACGGTACTTCAGAAATAAGATTGGAGTGACTATACTTGTTAGCAAGGCTGTGTTTGACTGAGTTTGCATTAAGGACCCCCAGCAAAACTGGAGACAATGGGAATAAGAGGGAAACCATACCCTCCCGCCCCAGTTTAAGTCATACCTGGCACATAGGAAGGTGGCCATGGTTGTTGGAGGTCATTCATTTCAGTTCTAGAACATCTCTGCAGGTGTTCCTCAGGGTAATGTCCTTGGTTCAACCATCTTCAGCTGCTTCACTAATTATGTTGTCTCCAACATAAAGTCAGAAGTGGGGATGTCCGATGGATGATTGCATAATGTTTGGCACTATTTGGAACTCCTCAGATACTGAAGCAGACTGTGTCTAAATGTGGCAGGAGATGGAAAATCCAGGTTTGGGCTAACAAGTGGAAAGTAACATTTTTACACTACACAAATGCAAGACAATGAACATCTCCAGCAAGAGAGAATCTAAACATTGCTCCTTGACAGTCAATGGCATTACCATCGTTGCATTCCCATATCAACATCCCAGGGTTATCATCCATCAGGAGCAGAACTGGACTCGCCATTAAATACTTGACTCCACGACCAGGTCAGAGGCTAAGAACCCTGCATGAGTAACTCATGTTCTGACACCCCGAAATCCAACATCCACCAAGGTACAAGTCAGGAGTGTGGTGAAATATTTTCCACTATTCTATCCGCAGAATAATACCCCTTCATCCTAAGAATCAGTCCAAAGAACCTACACTTAACTGTTTCTAGTGTAAGTATATCTGTCCTTTAGTAAGGAGACTAATACTGTACAAAGTATTCTAGATATGAATTCGCCAATGCCCTGTATGGATGTAGCATGTCCTCCCACTTTAATATCTATTGTCCTCATAAAATAATAAAGGCCAACATTCCGTATGCCTTCCTAATTACTTTCTGACCTACATTCTAACTTTTTTGTGATTCATTTACCAGGAAACACATCCCTCTGAACTTCAGTATTTTATGTCTCTCTCTATTTAAGTAATAGTGTGCTTATATATTGCATATACGAAACAAGGTGCTTCCTGCCAAAGTGGACCACATCCCATTTCCTACATTATTCACTTTATCTTCCGAATTTTTGTTCACTCACTCAATCTATCTGCATCCCTTTGCAAATTCTTTGTATCTTCCTTGTTGTTTGCTTTCCTATCCATCTTTGCTTCATCAGTAAATCTGGCTGCAATGAGATCAGTCATGTCATTTAAGTTATTAGTATAGATCATAGATTGTTGAGGTACCAGCACTGATATTGGTGGCACTCCATGAGTTATAGTTTGCAAATCTGATAAGTGCCCATTTATCTTGACTCGTCATTTCTTGTGGTTTGCCAATGCTCTCGCCATACAAATACGTCATGTAAAACAATTGAAAAGTTTAAACGTTGTGGAATGATGTATAGCTAGAATTTAATGGTGTACTTAGTCATGAATAGTGATGAACAACCTTTTTGGGTTTAAAAAGCTAATCTTATATTTTTGGAATGTCAAATGCCTGAAGTCACACAGTTGATACTAAAATGAAATTAACACCAGAAAGACAAATTGATGCAACAAAGATTTCTATGTTTGTATGATCTGTGATCCTTCAAGATCAGCAGTAGATTCCATCCACTTTGTCATTGACTGAAAAATCTATTTCATTATTGTGATGGTAAATATCAAACTATAAAATCTCTGATTTTCTTCCTTAACCATCATATTAGAACATTTTTCAGCATGTAAATATCAATTTTTTGGACTATTTTTAAAGGCTTGCCAGCTACTCTTCAGTGAATATTATTCCTTTAATCGCAATTCAACACTCAGAAGGTGTGAACTAGATGATAAAAATATCCTAACGTAAATTTCAAACCTTCAATTACTGTGATGGAAATATCTATGGAGTAGGGATAATTCAATTAAAAATAAAAAGTAACTTACTGTCCTTGAGTTTGAAAATAATGACTCAAATTTGAGGTTAGAATTTGTTTTCTTACTTCAATCTCAAACCTCATGCACGTGTTTATTAATCGTTAGTTTAGAATGTGCAATAATAATGCCAATCAGAATTCTGGAGACATCTTTGGGACTGTTTCCCAGAACTGTTCATCTATTGTTTCTGGAGATAAGTTAATAACCTATTTATACAGTAGAACTGCTCCAAGAAGTGTACCTGAACTTTTGCCAAAAGTATATAATTGAAAGAATATACAGTAATTCATCAGAGAACAGAGATCGCTACAGTGGTCAACTAAAGATAAACAAAAGCAGCTATCAGTGCAGATGACAGTACAGGAGCACAAGGTAAATATAAGACGCTAAAAAAAGGTGTATTCGGTTTGACAAGCCTGTTCCAACATTTAATGAAGTTGCGGCTAAAACTTTACATTTTTCAAGTTTCTTGCCCTATCCCCACATTCCTTGATTCTTTTGGTTCCCATAACTCTCTCATTTCAACCTTGACTATATTCAAAATACATGGAACATCCACAGCCCTCTGCGAAACAGAATGCCAAAGATTCAGAGCCCTCTAAGTGAATAAATTTCTCCGATACCATACCTATAGCAGTTTTGCAGAAGAGTCATACTCGACTCAAAATATTAACTCTGTTTATCTGTCCACACAGATGCTGCCAGGCCTCCTGAGTTTTTCAGACATTCTCTGTGTTTGTCTCCTGTGTTTATATCCCCTAGTTCTAGAATCCCCAGGCAGGTTCTGTATAAAATGTATCCATTTCAATAAGACTGCCTGCCATTCTTGCAAACCCAAGAGAATATTGGTTTGCTTAAATTTAGGATTATAGTTTTAGATTTAAGCTTATCACTCTCAAAATTAATACGAAATTCTATTAAATTATGATCACACTTTCACTGAGAATCATTTTGTATAAGATTACAAATTAACTTGTCGCGTTACATAACATTAGATTTGAAATAGCCTATTTTCTCGTTAGTTTGCCTACATAATGCTAAGAAAATTTATGGAATACATTCCACTAAAATTGTGACAAAATGATAAAACAATTTTGGGGTGGCACAGTGGCTCAGTGGTTAACACTACTACCTCACAGCACCAGGCACCTGGGTTCAATTTCACCCATGGGCGACTGTCTATGTGGAGTTTGCACATTCTCCCCGTGTCTGTGTTGGTTTCCTCCCACAATCTGAAGATGTGTAATTTAGGTGGATTGGCCATGCTAAATTGCCCTGCAGTATCCAGGGATGTGTAGGCTAAGTAAAATATCTATGGGAAATGCCAGGTTTCAGGGGTGGGGTAGGGGTGTGTCTGGTGGGATGCTCTTCAGAGAGTCAGTATGGACTTGATGGGCTGAATGGCCAGTTTCCACACTGTAGGGATTCTATGATGAATTTCTAAAACAATTTTAGCAACTAGAGGCCCATAGGGGAATATAGAATCAATTAAAAGATGTTGAAGAATCACTTGGACTAACATAATATTCCAATGCTATTAAAGAGTATTTCTCATCAGTTTCCAAATTAATACATCTTGTTTTATTACCAGCTATGTGTTTTACTGTAGATAAAAAATTCAGATAGCTGAGGTCACTATTTTAGGAATACTAAAGAGGCTTAAAGTACATTAAACTTAAAAGTAGATTCAGATGCTGGTTCAGTTGATGTTCTCTCAAGGACGATTAAGCAGATGGGATGTGTTTTGCAAGACCCTTGACCGTATCTTTAACAACAGACTGGAATCCAGAATCGTTCTATCAGGTTCTAAGGATGCTCGTGCATTTCTGAATGTTTTCAGCACAAATTATTATTTGGCTTTTGACAATCAGCCAACATTTGATAGACCAAAGGAATTATTAGAGCTGAAAGTCAGTTTACTTTTTAAATCTATGATATTTTTTCTTCCGTGTCTGACAAGATTGTCTTTGCTCCCACCTGTCGAAAGCACTGTTTTCGCAGCTCTTCATATTTACATGCAATTAAAATTGCAGGCTTGTCATTGTCATTGGACAAATTGCTGCTTAATTATTGTGTGACAAATATAAAAACCCCATTTCGGTTAGGTTTTACTTGTGCTTAAATCTGAGGAGGAATTTAGAATAAATTATTCTATCAGTTTGATATGAACCAGCACAAGTCTGGAGTAAGTCTACTTAAAGCAAAATAAATTAAACCATGGGATTGAAATTGCTTTCCTTTTACTGATTGGCCTAGATTTTGCAGTCAGAAAAGGGACTACATTCATGACTGACCTTAATAAAGCAGTCCACAAAGATGTACAGCGCTCGAGTGTACTGATTTCCTCTAAAGCAATGCTACTTTGCATTTTGTGCCATCTGTAGCTAAGCGGTCAATCAGATTGGAGAATGCTCACAGATAGCAAAACAGAGAGAAAAAACAGTGAATGCCAAGCACATGTAAATGATTTTATGGAAAACAAAAAAAGGCTTTAGACTTACAAATGGGATTAAAAGAGAAGCTTAAATATCATATGAAGATCCTTTTAAACAGTTGTTTCTTTTCTATAAAACTGCTGCTGCCAAATGTATTTACATAGTGCTATTTCTTTAAAAAGGGAAGATTACCTAAAACAGATAGTTTTTGAACGATGCTAGTCAGCTTCCTGTAATGTGCAAAAAGTGTGCCTGCACTGCATTTGAGTCTGGGGCCATGCACTGAGGCAATGTTTTAAACACGGAGATGAAGTTGATCGATGAATTTCGGAACTTAATGCACTTTATTCTCAACAGGCACAGGCACACTGAAATTCATCAAAAATTCCTCAATCAAAAGTGTATTTCTTTCAATTTTGAAGAGATTTTCAGAAGGATTTTGTTTTAATTCATTCACAGGATGAGGACATTGCTGCTATGCCAGCAGTTATTGCCCATCCCTACTTGCCCAGAGGGCAGTTAAGAGTCAACCACGTTGCTGTGTCTGAAGTCACATGTAGGCCAAATCAAGTAAGGATGGCAATTTCTTTCCCTAAAAGGCATTAGTGAGCCTGATGGGTTTTTCCCAACAAACAGCAATGGAATCATGATCATCATAGGACTCTTAACTCCAGATATTTGTCAGATTCAAAATCCACCACCTGCTGTGGTGGGATTCCAACCCAGTTCTCCAGAACACTACTTAGGACTCTGGATTAACAGTCCAGTGATAATACCATTAGGCCATTGCCTCTCCAAGAATGAGGCTCCAAATATGTACAATTATGTAGTTTAGGACCACGAAGGTTGGTAAGCAGTAAGTTTGACAAAGGACACCAACCAAAACTCAACTACAAATGACTGACCAGGATTTGTTGTTCTTTACAGTGAGAAAAATGCACAGTTAGTTGAAGTTCACATCAAAGTCCCTCAGCTCCTGACCTCATTACAACCTTGGTTCAAACATACATGAAAGAATTGAATTCCACAGGTAAGTGGCAGCCCTTAACATCAAGGTTATGTTTGACCAAGTGTGGTATCAAGGAGCCCTATCAAAACTGGAATCAATGGATATCGGGGGCAAACTCTCCACTGGTTGGAGTCATACCTGGCACATAGGAAGATGGTTGTGGTTGTTGAGGTCAGTCATTTCAGCCCCAGGACACCTCTGCAGGTATTCCTCAGAGTAGTATACTAGGCTCAACCATCTTCAGCTGCTTCATCAATGACCTTCCTTCCATCATAAGGTCAGATGTGGAGATGTTTGCTGATGATTGCACCGCGTTCAGTACCATTTGTGACTCATCAGAAGCAGTCAATGTTCAAATTCAACAAGATCTGGACAATATCTGGTTTTGGGCTGACAAAAGACCTGCTGTGTTCATCCAGCCCTATGCTTGTTATAAGTGGCAAGTGATATTTGCACCACAAAAATGCCAGGCAATGACCACCTCCAATAAGAGATGATCTAGCCCTTGACATTTGATCATGTTACCATCTCTGAATGCCCCATTATCAACATTCTTAGGGATACAAAAAAAAACGGCAGATGCTGGAATCCAAGGTAGACAAACAGGGGGCTGGAAGAACACAGCAGGCCAGGCAGCATCTGGAGGAAAGGAGCAGTCAATATTTCAGTTATTACCCTTCTTCAGGACACTTCTCAGGGACACCATTGATCGGAAATTCAATTGGACTAGCCACATAAACAGAGTGACTACAAGAGCAGATCAGAGGCTAGAAATCCTGCAGCAAGTAACTCATCTTCTGACTCCCAAAAGCTTGTCTACCATCTACAAGGCACAATTCAGGAGTGAGATGGATTACTCCCCATTTGCCTGGATTGGTGCAGCTCTAACGACACCCTAGAAGTTTGACACCATTCGGGCCAAAGCAGCCCACTTGATTGGCTTCACGTCCACAAACGTCAGCTCGCTCCAACAGTGATACTGCGCAGTGTGTACTATCTACAAGAAACACTGCAGAAATACACTAAAGATCCTTTGATAGCACCTTCCAAACCCATGACCATTTCCATCTATAAAATCAAGGCAGCACATGCTGGGAACACCACCACCAACACCATCACCACCTGCAAGTTCCCCTCCAAGTCTTCCCCTCCCCCTTGGAAATACATCACTGTTCCTTCATTGTCGCTGGATCAAAATCCTGGAGTCTCTTGCTAACAGCATTATCCGTCTACCTACAGCATGGAGACTGCAGCAGTTTAAGAAGGCAGCTCATCATTACCTACTCAAGGGCAACTAGGAACAGACAATAAATGCTGCCCAGCCAGTGACACTCTGTCCACATATGAATAAAAAAAACTTCACTAGTAATATAACGTTATATAATATTGCTAATAAAGATATAGTTTTTAAAATTATACTTTTTCTGAAGAATATCCATTGATTCACATTTACTTTATTAGGTAAAATTTTGCAACACACGATGATTAATCACAAAACTAGGATCAGAAGTAAGCCATTTGACCCCTCAGGCTTGCTCCCCCATTCAATAAGATGTTGAAAGATCTGACTGTGACCTTAACTCCACTTTTCTGCTGGCTTTATGACCTTTGACTCCCTTGAAGATCTAATTATCCCTGACTAGTTCTCTTCTCTGAGTGGTGAACCCATGATCTTCTGAGCCAAAGACATGACACATATTACTGTGCTTAGAAGGTCTGTGCAATGGTTTAGTAATTTAGTCTTAAATGTTTTATGCTCATTTGGTAAATTACAAAATGAGATTAAGAACATGATTCTTTAAAAAATTCAGCTTTGTTGAAAAGTATGACTTGTGGACAATTTAGAAAAGATTTTCAATGTTCCAATGTTTCAAATTCTACGCCTCCGTAAGGAGAAATAATATAATAACTTCCAGATCTAAATTGAACAGAAATTCACAGCTCCAAAAAGTGTCTTTTTATTACGAAAGTCATATTTTTCATACAATTGGGAGGTCTTCTTTTGGCATCGCTTGTAAGTCAGCATAAGGATCCTCAGGAAGTCCACCTACCCTAACAACAACAGGAAATTAAGTTTGAGGATAGCATCTGTATGCATACATAATCTTCTTTATAAGGTAATGATACAGGTTTTTGTAATCATTAATGTAAAGTCATACATGTGCTTCTGAATTTTTTCTCAAGGAAGATCATTTAAAAAGAATCAATTATTAATATGAAGAAAATAATCTAGTTAATAAATAGCCTAATCATGGTTCTAGAGTTTCCTGGATAATCATGTAGTTGTGATTATAATTAGTAGAATGTCATACTTAATAAAAACACAAAGTCTACATTCTACATACAGACGTACATTCCTCTCTGACACAAACACTGAAAGGAAAACGTAAATCAACCATCGTTTACAAGATAAGTTAAAGATTGCATTTGATCAAAGGAAGTGTCATATAATAATGCCAGAAAGAGTTGTAAGCATGAAGATTGGGAGCAAATTAGCATCCAAAAGAGGACTGAGAAACTGATAAGTAAAATGAATAGAGAATGTAAAGGCAAAGTTACAAGGAACATAAAGGCATCAAGAACATAAAGAAACTTTTAATGTTTCTATCAAAGGATAAAGATTGACAAGGATAAAAGTGGGTGCATTGCAGGTCAGGATAGAGAATTCATAGTAGAGTATAGGGAAATGATGGAGTTACTTTGCATTTGTATTCACAGAAAAAGGTAGAGATAATCGCCCTGAAATACTGCGTGACCATGGAACGTGTATACCTGAAGCGTTAAAAGATGTTGGAATTGGTAAAGAGCTAGTACTTGAAACATTAACTGGATTGAAGATGAATAAATCTTCTGAACCAGATAAGATGGCACACCACTGACTCAATTAGAATACAGTTCACCACTTCAATACCGCACTCTACGCCTCGCATTGTACTACTTCTGTCAGGCATTTTGTGTGCAGGGACAACTACCCATCTCATGGACTGGAGCATTGGTTATCCCCGTACTCTTAGCTTGTTCTCTTAGCGCTCACTCACTTTGTGCCAACTTGAATCTTCACATCATTTCTGCCATGCCTTGCCTAACCTTTCTGTGCTTTGTCACCTTACTTACAACTAACAGGCTCACAGTACATCAGTCTTACTGTGCCTTTTAGCCTATCATGGTTGTCAGCAGTGATAGTCAAGGGGGTGAACATGTTGCTGACACCTGCTAAGTCAATATCACACCTGCAGCATTTGTCTATGGCAACTTACACTGCAACAACAGAATATGCACCACCCAAATGGCCATGTCTCAAAGTCTAAAGGGAGTAGTCCTCAATCAGGTCCACACAAACTGTCTTCAGTCAGGTATCACTAACACAGTAAGTCAAATAAATCATCCGATCTCAATCCGGGTGCTTGGACATGATGAGATGGACATCTTGGGTATTCAGGGACAAGGGGTCTTTGCCACCAATGTCTAATAAGTGGGCCATCATCGGTGCTGCAGGTCCAATGTAATTAATGTGGGGATCAATGGTGATTCATAGCGAAGCTGTACAAAAATCAATCAGGGTCTGGTCACTCATCAGACAGGGCTATCTTTCTAGGTTGATAAAGGAGGAGTGGCCACAGTCAGTCCTGTGCAACTACTCATTAAAATTCAAAATAAATTATCAGAGACCACTAATTGTGGTGAGAAAGTTGGAGGAGTAAATTGTGGGTAGGAGACAGCATGCTGAGATAATTGTGATGGAAGTCAGCTCAACAGATTTGGATGGGAGACAATAGGGCAAGGGAGGGCAAGGGCTACTGTTGTAGTGGGGGAGGGAGAATCATTGGTGGTCACCAACACCCTACTTCAATGGAAGAATAATACACAGCTATGTTCAGCACAATTAAGTGTATGCCTGGGGTCCAGTGGGGAGATGAGTATTCAAAAAGTGGGTTGTGTATTAATATGGGGAACATCAAAGCCAAAGAGGTTGACAGGGAAGGCAAGTCAGAATGGAACATTAAAGTCAACTAGATTGAGAGGCTGAGCCCGTGGTTGATGCCATGAAGTGCTACCTTTCCATCCTTAGCCAAAGCGCAAGTGCACAATGAATTAAAAAATAGTTTCCAGAAGACTAGAGTGTGTAGAGTTCGAATCTTTTTTCTCTGAAGGAATAGAATTCACTTTTGTAGGATGTGAATTCCTTCAATGGGTAATGGTATTAAACAGATACTCACACATTACAGGTAAAAGACACCTATTTTCGAACAATGCTGTATGTGGGCCCCATGAAATGACTCTGCTGTGTTGACTAAAACTCCTGGCCACAGCAATTCTGACCACATCATTCAACATTAAAAATTAATCTTACCAATGACTCCGAAGCACAAGTAATGTCACGCTGTTGTAGAGGTTCACCTTAGTTGCCAACATTGCAATCATCTTCCAAGGTTCTTTAGCCCGCAATAGGGTTAGGCACAAGTTGTGGAAGCTGCTCACTTAACACCTTTGATTATAAAAGGTTCATACCATTGTCCTCTCTGCAATGCTGTGCTTCAGGAGTACTATGGGATTTGGGATGGGGAGAGAGGTTTGTTATAGCTGCCACATTTACAATCTCCAACTGCATGGGCATAGGTGGCTTGAGCAGCAGATATGTGAATATGGGCAAGGATGTGTAAAGTGCATGTAATGGCATCCCACTGGACCTCTTATTGGAGACCTCCATGTCTCAATGTTTCAAGGACAT
Organism: Ginglymostoma cirratum; assembly: GCA_024137785.1. Taxonomy (NCBI): domain Eukaryota; kingdom Metazoa; phylum Chordata; class Chondrichthyes; order Orectolobiformes; family Ginglymostomatidae; genus Ginglymostoma; species Ginglymostoma cirratum. The sequence continues at coordinate 55,336,699 of JAHRHZ010000267.1, read as the reverse complement.
TGCCCATGTGTTATATGTCTGTGTTGCAACTGTTAAATTATCATTTTACTGAGGAGCTGCTTTGTCTCTGATATTGTCCTCACAAGTTCATTGGAAATGTCTTCAATAGAGCCAGACACAGAAGGTAGGATTGCCTCCATGTTCGCTGAACTAAGAGTTGATGCACAAATGGATGAGAAACACATTTTTCTGGAAGCCCATGACAAGCATCAACATCCAGTAGGAGTGGAGCCACCTCCTAACATGCAGTTTTCAGCATAGATGCCTTCATGGTGCAGAGAGGATGCAGGAGAGCCATGGAATGCCACACAATTGAGAACGGAGGAAAGGCAGCATTCTCTGTTTAGAGGTGGCAGTCAGAACACCATGTCATAATGCCCAATACCTTTTTGTCACTGGGGTCAACCCAATGATATCCATAAGACTTCACCACAACATCAGGTTTCCATGCACATCATATCTAGTGGGTTATACAAGGTGTAGAGCTGGATGAACACAGCAGGCCAAGCAGCATCAGAGGAGCAGGAAGGCTGA
>JAHRHZ010000267.1:55313919-55331165 GCA_024137785.1 Ginglymostoma cirratum | reverse complement strand
TCAAGTTTTCCTGCTCCTATGATGCTGCTTGGCCTGCTGTGTTCATCCAGCCCCACGCCTTGTTATCTCGGATTCTCCAGCATCTGCAGTACCTTTTGTCTCTCAACCTGGATTGAATCAGGGGTTTAAATCTGCCTGCCTCTTTGCAACAAGCATTTCATGCATGTTGCAAGCAGCAGAGCTTAAACTTTACAGAAGGCGAAAGACCAGCCAGCAGAGCATGGCAATAGTTAAGTCTAGAGGTAACCAAAGTTCAGATTAGGATTTCTGCAGCAAATGGGCTCAAGGCTATTACTTTGTGCAAAGAACAGCAATCACTATACCATCTCTCATTGTTTGTGTGGTGAAGCTCTTCAGATGTCTTGAGGTTATTTCAGTATAAGTACAATTAATTTATTGCTGACTTTTATTAATATTTTTATATGAAAACAAAACCCTGCCAGATCATTGTGACATTTTACATTTATTTGAGGAGCTGAATTATTTTTGTGTAATGAATTTATTAAAAAAAGCTAGAAATGATAAATGTCAAATTGAGCGATATTTGCAATATTTTTTAAGATCATTTTTAAGGAATCTGTAGAATGTTTTCTGCTTATTACAATAATGCTCTAGTTCTCTCGAATTGAATACATTTCAATTTAGGCTTTAGCTCAAGATGCATCAAGCACTCCCAGATCGGACAACGTGATACCCTCTTTATCCTTCTTCAGGTATATACTTGATACTGATAAGTGCATTGTGAATCCCAATGTTCTGATGTGTTTTTCCCATATTTACCATATCAGATGTCTATGGACTGCCTGTAGATTATGTTGTCAATTTGTGCCATACTGGGAAATATTGTATTGTGGCACTATTCTTGAAGGAAACTGTTGAAACAGCTAAAATTAGTTTTTTGATAATTTCTTGTGAGCTGTTAACTTATTTCAAACTCTGATGAAGAATAAAGTTCATAGTAGGGTTATCCTCGTTGGTTAAGAATAAACCAAAAAGACAGAATATTTCTTAAAGGGTAGGAGATTGAAAAATGTTGGAGTCCAAAGGGACCTGGGTATCTTTGTTCGTGAATCACCAATACCTGGCATTCAGATGCAACCAGCAATAATGAAGGCAAATGGCATGTTTGCTTTCATTGCAAGGGGATTTGAGTATGGATGTCTCGCTGCAATTGTGTAGTGCTTTAATGAGATCATACTTGGAACATTGTGTACAGTTTTAGTCTCCTTATCTAAGGAAGGCTTTACTTGCCAGAGAGGGAGTTCTACAAAAGTTCACCAGACTAATTGCTGAGATGACAGGATTATCTCATGAGGAGCGATTGAGAAAACGGGGCCTGTATTCTCAGTTTTGAAGAATGAAAGGTGATCACGCTGGAACATAGAAAGTTCTGAGGAAGGGCCACTGGAACCAAAATATTAACTCTGATTTCTCTTCACACATGCTGCCAGACCTGGTGAGCTTTAGCAACAATTTCTGCTTTTGTTTCTGATTTACAGCATCTGCAGTTCCTTTGGTTTTTATACAGAAAATTCTTACAAGGCTGGGTTGGCTGTTTTCTCTGGTGATTTTATGACAAGGTAACATTATTTCACAATAAGTAGTAGCCACTTCAAAATATGATGAGGAGGAATCTTTTCACTGAGAGAGTGGTGAATCTTTGGAATTCTCTACCCCAGAGGGCTGTGGAAGCTCAATCATTGATCATGTTCAAGACATAAATTGATAGATTTTTGGAGACTAATAATATTAAGGATATGGCGATAGTGAGGTAGAGTCATGATCTAACGGAAGAAGGAATGCAAAAGGGAAAGATATTCAGCACTTTGGAAGAAAGCTCAGGGAAGCAATGATGTGACAATAATATTGAATAAGACTGAGACCGTAGGATTGAGACAAATACATTTTCTTTCACACGTTATAACCTGTTTCAACATGACAGATTCTTAGGTCATGAATACCATGTAGGTGACTTGATCTTTTTACATTACTTCATCGGGCATTCTCTGTCAAATGGTTACGATACAAATTAGAAGGCAGGCTCATCAGCAATGTCACATATTGTTTCAGGGAGTGAATTCAAGGGGAGGTGATTGCCTAGTGGTATTATCACTGGATGATTAATCCAGAGACTCAGGTAATGTTCTGAGGACCCAGATTCAAGTCCTGTCATGGCAGATGGTAGAATTTGGATTCCATAAAAATCTGAAATTAAGAGTCTAATGATAATTATGAATTGGTTGATGGGGGAAATCTGGTTTGCTACTGTACTTTTATTTCTTTATTCATTCACAAGATGAGGGTGTCACTGGCTAGGCACCATTTATTGCCCATCCCTAATTGCCCAGAGGACAGTTAAGACTCAACCACATTGCTGTGGGTCTGGATCCACATGTAAGCCAGATCAGGTAAAGGTGGCAGTTTCCTTCCCAAGAGAACATTAGTGAGCCAGATGGGTTTTTGCAACAATTGACAATGGATTCATGGTCATCATTAGATTCTTAATTCTGGATATTTTATTGAATTCAAATTCCACCATCTGCCATGGTGGGATTCAAACTGGAGTCTCCAGAACATTATCTGAGTCATCATTCCAGCAATAATACCATTAGGCCATTGCCTCCCCTTTAAGGAAGGAAACTGCCATCCTTACTTGGTCTGGCCTACATGTGACCCCAGACCCACAGCAATATGGTTTACTCTTTAACTGCCCTCTGGGAAATTTTAAATGGGCAATAAATGCTGGCCTGGCCAGTGACACCCACATCCCATAAATGAATTTGAAAAATTAGGTAATCTGATTCTTGCACGAAGACCAATTATCTGGGTGTTACTCAGAAACCTGTCAGTGAAATGTTATGACTCTCTAATGGATTTTAAAAAAAACACATTCATGTGGTGACTGCTTCACTGGCCACATCAGTGGTCTTGTGGTCCATTCCTAGTTGACGGGTGAAGCCGGAGCTTCTTTCTTGAACTGCTGCAGTCCTTTGGTGCAGGCAGGCCCACAATGCTGTCCAGGACAGAATTCCAGGATTTTGACGCAGTGACACTGAACGAAAAGTGACATATTTCCGTGTCAGGATGGTGATGGTGTCAGGAGGGCAACTTTGCAGGGTGGCTGTTGCGATGCATCTGCTGCCCTTCTATTTTCATTATCCATTCATGTGATGTGTGTTTCACTGGCTGGGCCAGCAATTTTTGCCCACAGTTTCTCCTTCTAGATGGTAGTGGTCTTGAGTTAAATATTGCAAAAAGGAAAAAAAAAATGATTCAGCAAGAGAAAATGCTGATTGATTAGGCCAATCATGACGTTGTCCCTTTTGTCAAGTCTGTCTTGAGTCCTTTTTCTGTTAAGTGCAAGATGAAGATCTTCACCCTTTTTGCCTCCTTTAGCAATGTTTACATTTTGTATTCTTTTATTGCCCGTGATCCTTCTTTCTGTTTTTTGAGAAACCATGACTGAAGGAGAGAAAGAATGGGTCCAGACCAGCGAGCACTTCCATTCAGCCACACAATCGATAGGACGAAGTCTTGAGGGCTACCTGCGATCCCACAGTGCATCGGGTTTCCAACATGGCAGCAGATGAATAGGCTCTATCTCCAGAGTGGGGAAGTCGTTATTTTTTGTTCCTTCCTCTGAATCAAGAGTGAGCCAAGATGCCGAAAGTAGTGTCTCGCAGTGTGGTGTGTTCCGACACCCGGGACCGCGAGGAATACGACGATGGCGAGAAACCTCTGCATGTTTATTACTGTCTGTGCGGACAGATGGTGCTGGTCCTCGGTAAGCAAACTCGACAGGCCCCGAAGCCTCGGGCTCGAGTACTGAGTTCTTCAGGGTGAGAATGTCCTCGGGCAGGACTTGTGAGGCAGGGGATTTTATTGAAACAGTTAATGCGAGTGTAACGTTCTTTTTTCTCTTTTTAGTTTTTTAAAAATAATACTACAGATGAAATTTACAAAATTTTATGTTTGCGTTTTCATTATAATTCTTGTTATAAGTGAACCAAAATTATTATTGAAGTGAGAAACTGAAAGCAGAGCCCTGAAGTATAATGGGATGACATTTATAAATTGAAGATGAGATACAACAAACTTGGTGTGAGTGACAGTGTCTGACATAATGTCAGCGCTGTGAGAGGAAAGCTGGCTGCAGGGAGTCTGAAATTAAAATAGCATAAATTTGGAAACACAATAGGCCCATCAGGACCTGAGGGTGGAAATCAAGCTAACATTTTAGAGAGAAGACTTGTATCTGAACCAACACAAAAAAAAATGAGGAGACTTCTTCAGGTGTGTCAATCTTTCTGGTTTAGTGGCAGAACATGTCTCTTTGGGTGGAAGGTTGGGACTGGAAGACAGAATCTACTCTGACCTATTTTTCTAATCAATCGGAGATGTTGATTCATACCTCTGGAGTGGGTGGAGCTTAAACCCAGGCTTCCTTCATTCAGGGCAGGGCCACTACCACTGTGCCAAAAGAGGGCCCAGGATCTTCTGACCTATTTTTCCTAATCAGCCTGCTCAGAGATGTTATTGCACACTCTTGGAGCAGGTGGAACTTGAACCCAGACCTCCTGGTCCAGGGGTAATGACAATATGTCTGTGCCACAGGAGGGTTCATCAGAACCTAGTCTGACACTTCAGTGAGATACAAGATGCACCTGTATGCTGCAATTAGTTTATTCAGCTCTTGGCAGTTGTTTAAAGGAATTGGAAAAAAGCAGTCATAAAAAAGGTAACCTTGATTTTAGTTTCTCCAATGTATTAAAAAATCGATTTTACTAAGTATTCCACATTAAATCCACAGCCATTGCTAACCCTACTCACGTCTGTTTCGATTTCCAATCCAGTTTAATAAGAATAAATAAGGGGATAATCGTTCCATGGTAGAAAAGTTAGTAACCAGAGAAAACAGGTTTAGCATAATTGGAGAAGAACCAGAGGGGAGAAGAGGTCTTTAATGCAGTGAGTTATGATGATCTGCATTCCACTGCCTGAGAGGATGGTAGAAGCAGATTTGACGGCCAGTTTCAAAAATAAATCAATTAAAGGAAAAGGTACGGTGTTGTGGGGAGACAGAGAGTGAGTGAGAGGGACTAATTGGTAGAAAGAATGGAATTTTAGACTGACAGCGCCATCCTATTAGTGAAAAAAGCAGTCTTGTCCTGGTTACATAGTAGAATGAAACAACTTGCTTGATTTAGACTTTGAGATGTTTGCAGCCAAGAAGGAGGCCGTTCACTCCACTGTGTTCATGCTGATCAACAAAGATCTGACTACACCAATCCTGTTTTCTAGCCCTTGGTCAATTGCCTTGCTGTCTATGGCAATTCAAGTGAATATCTAAATACTGCTTAAATGTTACAGATGTTTCTGACTTGCTCACCTTTCCAGACAGTGAATTTCAGACTCCTGTCACCCACAGTAGGAAAAAGATTCTCCTTGACTCCCCTCTTAGTCTTCTACTTCTTACTTTAAATCTATGCCCCAGTCATTTAAAGTGGAAAAAAAATGCCTTCCTATCTATCCTACCTATGTCCTACGTAACCTTTACATCTCTATCAGGTCCTCTCTCAAAGTTTGCTGCTACAAGAGAAACGACCCCAGCTTATCCAATCTTTTTTCATAGCTCAGACCATCCAATCCAGGCAGCATACTTTGCAATCTCCTTTTCACCTCTTCCTTATAACGCTCTGACCTTGCTTTTATTTAATGAAAGCCAAAAGAACTGCGGATGCTGTAAATCAGGAACAAAAACAAAGTTGCTGGAAAAGCTCAGCAGATCTGTTGGCCTCTGTGAAGGGAAAAACAGAGTTAACGTTTCGGGTCCGTTGAGGAAGGGTCACATGACCTGAAGCATTAACTCTGTTTTTGCCTTCACAGATGCTGACAGACCTGCTGAGCTTTTCCAGCAACTTTGTTTTAGTTGCTTTTATTTAACACTTACTCTTATTTTAGAAACTGGAAAAATAAGGCAAACAACCAGAACTCCTTAACTCTACAAAGCAAATAATTTAGTTTCAAAGTTCTAACATATTAGTTATCGATGTTTTTTAAGGTGTACTTAGCATTTTGAATTAATATCCAATCAAAGAAACAAGCGAGAAATACCAATGAATTGCCTACATGCTGTCCTGTAACACCACCATTTGATTTTGTTGAAGAAGTTGCACCATCATTCTCTCCATCACCAGAGTCTCTCCAGTCCCACAGACCCCTTCACCCAGCTGCAACACTCTCCCTCCACCTGGACCCCTTCCTCTAGCCTTTTACATGCGGTCGATCTGTTTTTTGAGAATTGTCAACGTGACATTGATTGCCTCAATTTTTCTGCTCCTCTCACCCAGTCTAACCTGTCTGCCTCCAAACTGACTGCACTCCGTGCACTTAGTTCCAACGCTAACTTTTTTATTAGGCCTGCTGATAAGAGTGGTGCTGTTGCAGTCTGGCGTACTGACCTCTACGTTGCAGAGGCTGAGCACCATCTTTTCTACCTCTCCCGTCTCTCCCAGACCATAACCCCATGATAGAACATCAGGCCATTATATCAACTACGGTTACTGACCTCATTTCATCTGGTGATTTTTTTTCCCCCCTACTGCCTCCAAGGGGATAGTCCCCCAGTCCCACGCAGCTCGCTTCTACCTCCCTCTGAAAATCCACTAACAAGACTGCCTGGGCAGACCCATTGTTTCAGCCTGCTCCTGCCCCACAGAATTCATATCATTCTACCTTGACTTGGTCTTTTGTCCCTTGGTTCAGTCTCTGCCCAGTTATTATCCACAATTCCTCTGATGCTTTATGCCAGTTTCGGAATTTCCAGTTTGCAGGCTCCAGCCGCTGTCTCTTTACCATGGATGTGCAAACCCTTTACATGTCCATCCCCCACCTGGAGGGTCTCGGGCATCTCCGCTTCTTCCTGGAGCAAAGACCTGAACCGTCCCCACCCACCACCCTCCTCCGCTTGGCTGAGCTCTTCCTCATCCTAAACAACTTCTCTTTTAACTCCTCACACTTTCTTCAGATCAGAGGGGTGGCCATGGGTATGCATGTGGGCCCTAGTTATGCCTGTCTCTTCATGGGGTGCGTAGAACGTTCCTTGTTCCTATTCTGGCCCCCCACCCACAACTCCTTCTCCGATATATCAATGATATCACAGGCACTGCTTCCTTCTCATGTTCGAAATCGGAAAAGCTTATCAATTTTGCTTTCAATTTCCACTACACCCTTGTTTTCACCTGGTCTTTCTCTGACTCTTTCCTTCCCTTCCTCGATATCTGTGTTTCCATTTCTGGGGATAAATTGGCCACTAATAATTGCTATAAAGGCACTGACACCTACAGCTACCTGGACTGTACATCCTTTCACCCTGCTTCCTGTAAAGACTCCATTCCATTCTCCCGGTTTCTTCACCTCTGTCACACGTTCCAATGAGGCCAACTTCGACAAGGGAGCCTCCGAAATGTCCACCTGTTTACTCAGCCGAGGATTCCCTAGGAACGTTGTTGACAGGGCTCTCGCCTGGATCCGACCCATCTCCTGCACTTCTGCCCTCACCCCGTCCCTTCCCTCCCGCAACAGCAATAGGGTTCCTCTTTTCCTTACCTACCATCCCACCATCATCCACAGATCATCAGCTGCCATTTCCACCACCTCCAGTGAGATACCACCACCAGATGCGTATTCCCCCCTCCTCCCTTTTCCACCTTCTGCAGGGACTGTTCCCTCTGGGACACCCTGGTCCACTCTTCCTTCACTCCCAACACCCCTGCTCCCACGGCAACTTGCCCTGCAACTGCCACAGGTGTAACACCTGCCCAATTACCTCCTCCCTCCTCAGTATCTAAAGGCCCAAACATACCTTCCAGGTGAAGCAACACTTTACCTGCACTTCTCACAATCTAGTCTACTGCATTCGCTGCTCACAATACGGTCTCTTCTACACTGGTGAGACAAAATGTAGACTAGGTGACTGCTTCTCAGGACACCTATGTTCTGTCTGCAAAAATGACCCTGAGGTTCCAGTTGCCTGCTATTCTAACACACCCCCCCCTGTTCCCTGGCCAATATCTCTGTCTCAGGCTTGCTGCAGTGCTCCAGCAAAACTCAGTGCAAACTGGAAGAACGACACTTCATTTTATGGTTGGGGACTCTGCAGCCCTCTGGACTCAATATCGAGCTCAATAATTTTAGAGTCTGAACTCTCCCATATCCTAGCCCCCAAACCCACACGTCGGCCTTGTTATCCTATCGTCTGCCATTACACACTACCTATTGTTAGTCACTAACGCTCCCCATTAACAGCTATTTACCCTCCTATTGAGATTGTTATCCACTCCTCTGTCTATCCAACTGCTCTTCTCTTTCTTTGGGCTCTCATTCATTTACTCCTGATCCTCTCTCCCTAACCTATCTTCTGCACATAAACCAACATTTTCCTTAAAACCATCAGTCCTGAGGAAGGGTCACCAGACCCCAAACATTAACTCTGATTTCTCTTCACAGATGCTGCCAGACCTGCTGAGCTTTTTCAGCAATTTCTGTTTTTGTTTTTGATTTATGGCATCTACAGTTCTTTTGGTTTTTAAACAAACATCGGAGTTTGACTATCCAGCAAACAAACCAAAGGCTTTTCTTACATGTACAAGACTGTGTATTTACATATATTCGAGGCATTGGAAGGTCCAAGAACTGAACTGATCCCCATTTAACTTCAGCAGAAAAACCTCAGACGGTGGTCTTCCCCACTGCACCTTGGAATGTGCCAGTCTGCAACACTCGGTCAAGGTAAACTCCTTGTTCTGTAAAGTCAACAAGTTTTGGACAGACCAAAGAGAGTCTTGCACAGAATCGATGGTTCTCCATGCACAGTCTGTGTTTGTCTTGGTGTTCGTTTTGAGGAACAGATCATTGAGCACAGATTCCTGTGTCACAGAGCTGCTCTAGGCGAACCTTGACAGAAAGACTCTGCATCTTTCTCCAGACCTTCTTTGCAAATACACATTCCAGCAGGAGATGTGTGACAGTGCCTACCCACCCTGCGCAGCCACTTCGAGGGTAGCATGCAGTAGGGCACAATGTCCAGGCTTTCGTGAAGGATCTCATAGGATGACCAGCGGGTTGGTGACAGTTGGCCAGAAGAAGGCAGTAGTCAGAGAAGAATACCTGATGTTGATGCATCTGACTCGGAATGTGCAGTACACAAGCAGGAAATCTATCCTTGAGCAGATTGACCTGTCTGTTTGTGACCAGGTGTATCTACGCTGCACTCCATCTGGAGGAGTGCTGAAGACATTGTGCAGCTTGCCATCTTTAACCATTTCCATCAGGAATCTGGACATGGCGTCCAGTTGCTGTCAGCCTCTCTGGATTGTCCGTCCACACCAATGATGCAGCTGAAGTGTCCAGTTCTGTTTTTGACTGCTTATCACAGGTCCTTCTCTTGCCCACTCCTCTTGAAATGCTGACCACCTGTTTCAAAGTACTCACTTGCCCACTCCTCTTGGTGATACTGACTGCCTGTCTCAGGGTCCTCACCTCGCCTGCATGGCTCTTCTGCATCTGTTCAAACTTTTGAGATGCTTTGGCTTTCCAGGATAATTTGAAGTTTAATTGTAGTTGATATTTAAGCAGTTGACAAGGTCCCTCATGATAGACTGGTCAAAAAGGTTAAGTCACATGGAGTCCATGGTGATTTGGTAAGTTGGATACAAAATTGGCTTGGTCATGGAAGACAGCCTAACAGTGGAGAGTGTTTTTCTGACTGGAGGTCTGTTACCAGTGGTGTTCTGCAAGGGTCATTGCTGGTTTGTCTGTGGTTCGTAATATGTATAAATGATTTAGATGAAAATGTAGGTAGTCTGATTAGTAAGTTTGCGGAAGACACAAATATTGGTGGGGTTGTGGCTAGTGAGGAAAGTTGTCAAAGTATACAGCAGGATATAGATCAGTTGAAAAGGTGGACGGAGAAATGGCAGATAGGGTATAATCTATTTGAGATGATGAATTTTGGGAGGTCAAATGCAATGGAAACTGTACTGTAAATGCCACGATCCTTAAGAGCATTGATATACAGAGAGATCTTGGGATGCAAGTCCATAGCTCCTTGAAAGTGACAGTAAAAATGGATACAAAAACAAAGTTGCTGGAAAAGGTCAGCAGGTCTGGCAGCATCTGTGAAGGGAGAAAACAAAGTTAATGTTTCGGGTCCGGTGACCCTTCATCAGAACGGTTCTCAGGAAGGGTCACCTGACCCGAAACGGTAACTCTGTTTTTTCCTTCACAGATGCTGCCAGACCTGCTCAGCTTTTCCAGCAACTTTGTTTTTGTTCTTGATTTACAGCATCAGCAGTTCTTTAGGTTTTTAATCAGTAAAAATGGATATTTGGATTGTTGTGATAAGTTTTGACCCTTATATCTAAGGAAGGATATGCTGGCATTTGAAGGAGTCCACAAGAGATTTTACAAGAATGATCCCAGAGAAGGAGTTATTGTCGTATGAGGAGTGGTTGAGGACTGTGGGTCTATACTTGATGGAGTTTAGAATAATGAGGGGCGATCTGATTGAATACGGAATGCAGAAAGGCCTGGATAAAGTAGACATGAAGAAGATGTTTCCACTGGTAGGAGAAGCTAAGACTCCAGGGCATAGCCTCAGAGTGAAGGGATGACCCTTCAGAGTTGGCACCTAGCCTCCAGTGTGCACCGAGCCCTGGCACTAGACTGTGCCAGGTTTCACCTTGAGGATCACGAGCCTGGGAGATCTCTTCAGATTGCCATGCTGAAAGGGGCTGCCCCGCCACTTGCAAAGCCCAAAATGTCAACTTTTAAATGATTTTGCACTTGCTCAACAGTCCAGAATGTGCTAATAACTATACTAACAATGAATTTAAGATAATTGGTGGAGCTCAGAATATGGCTTATTTACATTTGCTAAAAACAAGGCACTTTCATTTAAAAAAAAAACTGCAGATGCTGAAAATCTGAAACAAAAGCAGAAATTGCTGGAGAAACTTTGCAGGTTTAGGAGCATCTGTGGTGAAAAGGCAGAGTCAACATTTTGGATCCAGTAACCCTTCTTCATTTCCCGTTTCAATTCTGAAGAAGGGTCACTGGGCTCAATATTGGAGAGAAAGCAGAATCAAAGACACATTCATAATCTGGTACCGATTTTCTGCAAACAAAAGGAAAATGTTCAAGCCTTGTGGTTTCTTCTCAATTACTCAAGCACGGGGAGACTATAGTTCCCCAATGCTTTCTCCGTGGCAATGCCTCATTAAATCATTGGTAACCATCAACACTCCTTTTCTCCTGTCATATGAATTGTTGTGAAAGTTTGAAATGCGGCATTCTTACATTCTTCTTGATCATTACGAGACAAGAAGCTTTAGCAGCGTGTCTTGTCTTTTCAGTACTCTACAAGTTCTGTACCACCCAAGTGATTGAGAAAATTTAGGTTTTTTTGTACCCTATACTTCCAAAATACAAGGCTTTAACAATGCTTGATAACATGAAAGCAAAATTAATTCTTTGAGTGAAAAAATATTGATTACTGACTGAAGATACAAAGTAAATCAAGCAAATGCAATGTTGAACAGCTAAATTATCAATATTCTGTCTATAGCTCCTTAGTTATCTTTTCAGTCCAGTAGGTTTTGATCTAATTTTGTGAAAATTCCACAAGCAGAGCTTACAGTTTTTTCTAAAGCAGCTATAGCTTCGATAGTGTTTTAATTTAATGAATGACTGTGAGGGGATCTTAGTTTTCCAGCTGCTTTATGATTTGCCATTGCATTTTCATGGCAACTAAGCCGTCACCTCTCCACTTTCATACTTGCCTGCATGATCCCTGTACTTGCAGCTGCAGTGGAGCAGGTGGCTGATCACATTGCCTTGATGGCTGGGATGACATTAGCAGCCATCCACCAGGCACCTCTGTTCTGAAGGGCCCCTGCATTTTGAGGGTCAGCTTAATAGGTGCAACATCCTGTTTTGTACCATGGCTGCGGAGATGTTGAGGCCCCTGGGGTTAGGTCCCACATGTACACTTGATGACACTCTAGAGGATTCAATGAAGATCTACAAAGATGAAATCAAAAACGTGTGCGAGTACATTATCAGGAAAAGATTGATAGACTGGGTCTCTACTCTTGGTGCAAAAAGAAGGCTGAGGAATGCCTAAAATTATGAAAAGTTTTAAGAGAGTGGTTCCATTTTGCTTTGAGGAAAAGCGTAACTAGAGACTATCAACATAAGACATTCAATGAGAAACCAAGGTAGAGAATAGGCAAGAAAATAATTTGCACAGAAAGTGGTGAGATGGTGAAACACACTACCACAGGGAGTGGTTGAGGCAACTAGTGTAGATGCATCTGTGTGGAAACCAGAAATCATATGTCAGAATACAAATATATGGTTCCAATAGTAGGTTGTTGGTTGATGGTATGGAGTATCAGGGAACCTGTGTGAAACTGGGGTCCTTGAGAACTGGGAATAACTCTCCACTAGTTCAAGTCACACCTAGCTCCAGGATAGTCCTACAAAAAGTTCCTCAGGGCTGTGTTCTAGGACCAGCCATCTTCAGCTGCTTCATCAATGACCTTCCCTCTAACAAGGACAGAACAGGGATAGTTCACTGATGATTGAACAATATTCAGCACCTTTTGCAACTCCTAAGGTACTGAAGCAGCCCATGTCCAAATGCAGCAAGACCTCAACAATATCTACGTCTTGGCTGACAAGTGACATTTGCACAATATCAGTGCCAAGCAATTAACTTCGCCACCAAGAGAAAACCTAAGCATTTCTCCTTGACATTCAATCACCAATTTGCCCATTATCAACACCCTCAGAGAGTTACGATTGACCAGAAACTGACCTGAACTAACCATATTAATCCTGCAGCACATAACTTGCCTTCTATGTCTTCAAAGCCTGCATCATCGAGGTATAAGTTAGATCATTCCCCACTTGTCTGAATGAGTGCAGCAAAATACTAGAAACTTGACACCATCCAGGACAAAGCTCATTTGATTAGTGCCACATCCACAAATATTCGGTCCCTCCATCATGGACTCACAGCAACCGTGCGTATCGTATGCCTAATACCAAACCCCTGACCAGCACCATCTTGAAGGTCAAGGGCAGCATTACAACTAACTAACCCCGTTTGGGTGATTTCCAGAGGTGGCACTGAAGTCTCCATGCTACTAACTGTAAGTGGTGGGAGATCCTATGATCCTTCTACACATCTCCTTAAAAAGCCAGACTTCATGTAAAAATTCCAATCAGGAAGATGAAAAGTAATATTGATTACATTAAACCAAAGTTACTTGTGGTCCTCTTGTGTCAGTATGCAATATTGGCTTGGGTCTTTCCCGCTACCAGTAAAATGTGGAACCAATATCATGCCATTGGAGTTATGTATGAGCACATCTTTTTCTGACTTTTGTTTCGGATTTAAATAAAATTAGCGATAAATGTCTTATGCAGAAATTTTCTCAAGGCGTTGTAAAATCTATCGGATGGGACTGCAGCTTTGGAAATTTGGTAAGTATGTGTGCAAAGAATTTCTCTAAGCCTCAGATTTGTCATTAACCAGTATAAACAAACTACTGAGATAACAAGATGTAGAGCTGGATGAACACAGCAGGCCAAGCAGCATCAGAGGAGCAGGAAGGCTGACGTTTTGGGCCCAGACCCTTCTTCAGAAATCTACACCTTGTTATCTCAGATTCTCCAGCATCTGCAGTTCCTGCTATCTCCTATACAAACTACTAGCTAGGAATTGATCTAAAGTACCCCTTCAATATTTGGTGGCTGTCATCGAATCACAGTCTTAAAATAGAATGTATGTCACAGTTACACACTATGAAAATATACTCCCCAGCTCTGAGTGATACAATTAATTGATACTGATAGCCCTCAATTCAAGGAGTATTCTACTGAAGGGCCGTTCTCAGGAATGTGGTCACTTATTACCTTTGCTCTAAAATGATGGGTGCCTGCCTGTTCAGTCTATGCCATATTCTGAGTTTTAGAAGAACACTCTGGGCAAGAGAGGAGGGTACTAGAATATCCAGAACTCTTAGAGAACTTTACTCATATTCTCCATGGATAACAGGAGAGCTCATCTTCTGACAGTGGTATACTGATTTCTGAGTCTAGAGTGTTTGACAGAAGGAGATGCTCATGAATTCCAACCCTTGGCAATCCAGGCTTAGTAGAGCAGCAAAGTATGCCAAGTGCTGTGAGTGGAAGAGAAGTGATTTGCCAGTAACTCCTAGACATTGAGTGCGACTGATACCGGTGCTAATGGTAAGTAGTGTGGAGGATAGCTGTAAACTGCAGGAGGAAATCAGTCGACTGGTCAGCTGGGCAAAGCAATGGCAAATGTTGTTCAACCGTAAAAGGTGCGAGGCAATGCACCTGGGGAGGACTAACAAGGTAAAGCATTACATTATAAATGGTAGGACCCTGGAAAGTACTGAAGATCAGAGGGACGACCATGTCCATGTCCAATCCCTAAATGTAGCAGGGAAGGTAGATAAGATGATTTAAAATGTCATATGGAATACTTGCCTATATTCACTGACGCATAGAATATAAGAGCTAAGAGGCTATGCTGGAACTGTGTAAACTGTTAGGCCACAACTGGAGTATGGCATGTGTTTCTAGAGCCACATTATAAATGTAATTGCACTAGAGAGGGTGTAAGGAGATTTACCAGCATGTTGCCTAGGCTGGATGGTCTGAACTACAAAGAGCGGTGAAGGTTGAACGGGGACTCCTAGAGGTGTATAAGAGTATGAGGAGCTTGGGGAAGATGGATAGAAGATGGTGTCGTGTGATTTCTGACCTCGATCTTATTGAATGGTAGAGCAGGCTCAAAAGGCCGAATGGCTTATTGCTGTTTCTTGTTTGTATGTTCCTGATTGGGAATGTTTGTTTTAATTCTGCAAAATATATCTTTTTTAAATAACAGTGGAAAAGGTTATCCTCCTTACGGACAAGAAAGTCATTCCTATTGCTGTTTTGATATAGCCAGCTAGAATGAGAGGATGGTTAAATAAATTACAATCTAGTTATAAACTCAAAGAAAAATATTATCTTTTTATCTTTTCCCTTCTTTGCTTATGTGTCAGCTTCTAATTCAGTCTTGGAAACTGCTTCCATGCTTTCATATAAGTCATACTATGGTCAGTCACCCCAAATTGACCCTCGCTTAAATTTTTATTTGGTTTCTTCCTTTCCTCCAGGCGGTAAGTGTTCTAATGCTTCCCAAAATAACATTTTTGGGATTGTGTGGTGAATTGCAGCTGTGTCACACCACTGTGTCCTTACATTAGTTGGATAACTAGCCTAGCATTGTGAAGGGAATGGCAAGGTCTGCAAAATTTTGCTAAAGCTACCGTATTACCTCTGCTTTTAAAAGAATTTGGCTGTATTGTGCTAATTGTGATTTGAAGAACCAAATCTTCCTTGAGCAAATTTTAAACATTCTTGCATACTAGTTAATGTTTTTGACCAACCCTGGAGATGCATTTTTGATTATCCTTTGAATTTTAGTTGTTTTTTATTAACTTCTTCACCTTTATTATTTATCACCAGTGTGACATGCTTGTTTTGTCTGCTGTTAAAAGTAGTTTTTAATGGACTCCAACAAAAGTGGGGTACTGGAATGACTGATAAATGAACATTTGGTATAGTTTTCAGAGGCTGTTTTGTTTGCTTCTGTTGTCACTCCTAAAACTGTGACTGTTTGAGGTAGAACCCACCTGTAAATTAGTGTGTGTCCTAGTTTTAAGATACCTCTGTAAAATCAGTTAGTCTAGGGGGCTTCTGCCCTATTACAATTTGTTTTTAAATAGTTATATTTGAGTTACAACTTGAAGGATCTTGCAATATGATTCCTTTCACTTTGGGATTCAATGATATCGAGAGATTGAAAGAAAATTTATTTTTTCTTACAAGAATTGCAGGTAAAAGCATATTTTCACAAAAACATCTCTTTTCTTAATTTCCCCCAGCTCTATCACATTTACTCCCCTCCCCCGCTACTATTTCAAACACATTTTTCCTTCAGTGACGACTGCAAACTTCTGATATTTCACCATTGAGATGATGTTTCATATATGTGTCAAATGCATAATGTTGATAAGCTGTTTGACTGAGAGTGAAGCCAGAATCTTATCTAATGTTTTAATTTCCTCCATTAGTTTCCTAACCCAGGACCACTAAAACAAATTGTGCCCTTAACCTTTGCTGAAATCCGTTAATTCTGTGTAGATTAGGATAAAATTTGAGTTTTCTGGTTGATACGGCTCAGTCTCAGACTACTCAATAAGTGATCAAGAAATGAAGTTTATTTGTTTTTTTTTTTATTGCCTCAATTAGATTGTCATTTGGAGAAACTGCCCATGAGACCACAAGACCGAGCACGTGTTATTGATGCATCCAAGCATGCTCATAAATTTTGTAATATTGAGGAAGATGAGAGCATTTATCTTAGACGGTAAGGTGTCCCTGTCTTTTTGGGTAGTGGTAGTGTTCTTTGGGTAGTTGTAAATATAAGTGTCTATACTTTAATGAACAGTGAGTTGTTGCAGTTTAACAGATTCCTGGGCCAAAGATTTTATGATCTGCTGTGAAGTGGTATTTTCATCCGTTTGTTCACAGAAAAACATTAATTTGTGATGTAATTTAGTGAAGAATCATCTGTGATTCTGGGGCTTGAGCTGCTAAGGTTATGAAGAGAGATTTGCAGAGCCTCAGTGGTATAAAGAAGTCTTGAGAGATAACTAACGAGCACATATGGTTGTGGGTAATTTAATTGCAGAAATTATTTACATTTCATTCATTACTTTCATGAAATAAGTCAAGGTCAATTTACAAGAATGTTCAAGTGTGCATTCTGAATGAGTGTGATTGGTTAAAGCATTCATCATTTTATTTTTGCTGTTTGTAGGTCACAAGGGATAGAAAAGCAATTCAGGAAAAAATGCGGAAAGTAAGTACTTGTCATTTAGTTGTAATTGAATCATACTTGTCAGTCCAAAAGTGTAGTTGCACATGAGAAGTAGAGACCAAGTGGGGTCAACAATGGTGGGTCTCTGCTTTAAAGCACCATGCTGTTAGGGAATAGCCCTGTTATGATAGTGACAATTAGAATTTTATGAGGTTTAGAAATGTTGAAGTGAAAACTGTGCTTCATGAAAGCAGAGATAAAAGGTACCGTAGATGCT
>JAHRHZ010000267.1:55229675-55313519 GCA_024137785.1 Ginglymostoma cirratum | reverse complement strand
AGACCCTTCATCAGAAAACATCTGATGAAGGGTCTAGGCCCAAAACGTCAAGCTTTCCTGCTCCTATGACGCTGCTTGGCCTGCTGTGTTCATCCAGCTCCACACCTTGTTATCTCTTCATGAAAGCAGCTTTAATAATGGAGGAAATAGTGAGACTCTGTGATAAACAATGAGAAGTCATTTAAGGTGAAATGATGATGTTGATTTATACTTGTGAAAAATTAGGAGAAAATTATTGTTCCATGAATTGAAAGAAGCAATATTTTTGTTTTCTAACGGAAGGTGTCAAATAAAATCATTCCCTTTCAAACTGTGAGGACACTGATAGCTATGAATGTTAAGGCCAGGCAATCTGGAGGAGGCTGATGAATGTAGAATTGAATTACCAGCAAACAGTGGATTAGAGAAAGCCTTATATTTATCTCTCTCTCTCTTATCTCAATAAGTTTCATTTATAATGACTTTGATAACCAAACTGTGTGGACAAAAATTTTTTTATGTGGGGAAAAATATAAGATGTAGCTGGATACTAATTATCGTATTCATAGAATCATAGAATCCCTACAGTGTGGAAGCAGGCCATTAGGCCCATCAAGTCCACACCGATCCTCCGAAAAGTATCCCACCCAGGCCCACCCCTTACCCTATCGCTGCATTTCCCATCCTACATGCTATGGGCAGTTTAGCATAGCCGATCCACCTAACCTGCACATCATTGGACTGTGGGAGGAAGCCGGAGCATCTGGAGGAAACGCACGCAGGCACAGGGAGAGCATGCAAAATTCACACGGACAGTCACCCGAGGCTGGAATTGAACCCGAGTCCCTGGAGTTGTGAGGCAGCAATGCTAACCACTGAGCCACCGTGCCATAATTAGAAGTTATGAACATGATTTAAGGCTAATAGGGAGCAATTCCTAAAGCCTGTGGTGGGGAGGGGGTTGAGGGTGGAGGAGGAGGAATAATGTGCAAAATCTAAATTGTGTAAAATGCTCGTGATAGTAACCTGTGTCAAAAGGCAAGAACATTTTCATCTGGTTGAGTGCAGCACTTAAGTATTGCTTTGTGGAAGGAGTCAATTTTGGATGAGAAGTAAATGGAGATGCTGTCCTTGCATGGATGGATGTACAAGATTCCACATTCAGTTAGAAAACTGAGATCTTTTGGATGTGCATTTATCCCTTGACTGCAGTTACTTTTATCACTTTCACATTTATATTGTTTTTATCTCATTGTGGGACTTGGCACTTGCAAATATGCTGGCATATTTGACCTTTGGAGTGTAGGAGGTTGAAGGGTGACCTTATAGACGTTTATGAAATCATGTGGGATGTAACAAAGGTGAATGGTAGGTGAAATCCCCCACCCTCCCACCCACTGCCATTTCAAAATTTGGGGCACATTTTTGACGCGAGAGGAGAGAGATTTTGAAAAAGATATCAGGAGTAATGTTTTTACACACTGTGGTTCACGTGCAGAATGAGTTTCCAGAGGAAGTGGTGGATGGCGGGTACAGTTACACTGTTTAAAAGATATTTAGATAAGTACATAAATAAGAAAGATTTGGAGGGATATGGGCCAAATGCTGGCAGGTGCGACTAGTCTAGTTAGGGATTATAGTCGGCATGAACTAGCTGGAACAAAGGGTCTGTTTCCATGCTGTATGACTCCATGACTGTATGATTGTGAAGCATTTTGAGATGCCCAGAAGATATGAAATTCACTATATAGTTGCATGTTCCTTTCTTTCATGAAGAAACTAATTAGTTAGGACTTTAGTTTTGATTGGAAGCATTTGATTGGAATTCATTTCGAAGTATCACTGTTTGTTCAGATGTTTAATGTTTCTCTACAGTGGCTACCTTTCACGGAATAGATTATGAATTGACTTCCAGCCTTTGTGTCATTATTGCTTCCCATCAAATAGTTAGATGTAATATTACATCTATGTTTAACTAAAATTTTAAAATAAAACCAGCCAAGATTTCTGTCCAGTTGCATAGGTTTTTTTTTTTTTTTTTGTCCAAATTTTTCTTAAATTGGTGAAACTTCTGCAGAAAATCTCAAAATTTTAGGCGCAGCTTAAGTATGATATGTGTCAGGTGAAAAATATCATATATGAGAAACCAGTGCTGTGACCAAAGCCATATATTGAATTAAGTACCATTTAAATTTCCACTAATAGCCACTGATCGCAGATCTCCAAAGAGGTCCTAAATGCAGAGCTTTCCTTTTAGATGCACAGACACTTCAAAAAACTTTTTAAAAGCTTTTTAACACGATATTTCTTGAATCTACTTAGAAACTAGCAACTGGATGTTAATATAAACTAGCAGCTGTTTCTACAGTATTTAATTTATTTAAAAGTACCTTTCAGTTACTTAAAAATAAGGTTACTCACGTGGTGGACTAAACAGTCTGAATCCTTTTTTTTTCTTGCGATAAACCAATTTTCAACTGCATTATTTAAATGGCCCAAGAATCTTTAAAAATAAGTCAGAAACATTGCCTAACTGCAATGGAACATAGCAGAATGCGCATTTAGTGACATGAACATGAGGAGAAAAAGGTAAGGAAAACTCAATAGCAGTGCAACATGTGTCAGGATAGTTAATTACACCCAAGGCAGAAACTCTGCTGCACAGTCTGTTAATTTTAAGAGGAAAGTAAAGAATTTCACCATTTTAAAGTATTGGATAATAATGAATTCAGCTTGACAACTGGATGTTCTGCCCAGGTGCGCTTGAGAAAGGGAAAGCATGTGAAACAGGGCATATTTAGAGTGCATGATGAAAACAAAAGGCAAGTACAGGGTAATAATAACAATAGTTCCTAGTGCAGAAAGATTGGTGGCTTGATGGATGAAAAGCATGGCCTTTTAGGTAACAGGTTTTCTCTTGTAGTTTATCTGGGGTTGTGAGTAAACCAGAATCTTACCCTGAGGATTAAGGACAGCATTCAACTCCTAGACTCCCTTGAATTTTGGGAGGTTTGAAGTTATATTTTATGGTTTTCATAATGATTTTGTTCATCAGACTATAAGACTTCAAAGGCAGTTGAATGATTCCCCTTTGCCAGGTTAAAAGGCCAGTGCAGGAAGCAAGCTCATTTTAAGCTCTTGAATTTCAAGCGTCAAGTCAAATGAATAGTAGAATGAAGAGAACGTGACTAAAAAAAAGTCTTTTCAACATTGGGAAGCTTATAAAAAGTTTAATATCACAGGATGCAAAAATAATGCCAAAAGTGGCTGTTAACAGCTGTGTGTGGTACAATGCATTATTTAATTTTAAGGAACTGTAAAAGAAATTTATCTTCAATGTCAAGAGTTATTTATTCCACCTCACTAGTAAAATATATCTACTGTTACATCTGATTTATTCCCTTTCTTGTATAGAAATAGGAAACGTTTGAAGAGATGACTACGAGAATAAACAGTTAAAATGAAATTTATTGATTTTTTTTTAAATGAAAGTCTCGAAGCTAAATTGTTAACAGCAAAGGAATGTCTGGCCCATAATGAACCCTTACTAAATCATTTCAGTTTTTAAAATGTTGATCTGCCCTATATCTTTAACCATATTTTCATGTTCATATCACTTTGCTTTTGCTGTGCGTGCTTCAGTTGTTCAATTTATATGAAACAACACCATGTTCCTCACATTCATAACCAGCTGAAAATTTCTAAGGGAAGCAGCAGAATTTTGAGAATAAACTGTAAAGAGATGATTATAAGTTTTTAATTTTCTTGTGAATATTTAATATTTTAATTATCTTTTAGCTGTTCATTTAAAAGGTGTACTATTTTTCTGGGTATTTGGTTTATTATTTTTGAATTTTCATGTACTTATTAAAGCTTCTAGATATTTGTTTATCTCTTAACTAGAAAGAAAAACTAGTACAGTGTAATGATTGTGCATCTTTGCAGATGTGGACTGCTCCTCTTTTATCAGCACCAACAGAAGAATACTCCCATTACGTTTATTGTGGATGGTGCTTTGGTGAAGTTTGGCCAAGGATTTGGCACCACAAGTATATACAGCCAAAAACAGGAACCGCCAAAGAAGGTAATCCTTTGAAAATAAGGGAGAAATTTTGAATGTGCATTTATTGCAATCATCTACAGAATTTAAGCATCACCTAACATTAAAACACATTTTCAGCGGTAAGATTGGGGTATGGATAATAGATGAATACAGGGAAGACATATCCTAGAGTAGTTGATTCATATTTCAGTAAAGAAGCCACAAAAGTGACTGACCTAGTCAAATATGTGCATGTATATTATCCAATATTAATCTGGAGACCCTAATCTCCTTAGGAGCCAGGTTCGAAACCCGCCATGGCAGATGGTGGAATTTGAATCCAAAGCAAATCTGGAATTAAGAGTCTAATAACTACCACAAAACCATTGCTAAATGTTAGAAAAACCAATCTGATTCATTCTGTTCTGTAGGGAAGGTAATTGCCATCCTGACCTGAACTGAATTGAATTAGGTTTATTGCCACGTACTCACATGAGTGCAGTGATTAGTTTACAAGTTGCCACTTATGAATCCATCTTAGGTACAAAGGTACCTAAGTACAGAATCTTAAGCGCAAACCAGAAAAACGAGTTGAAAGAGTTAAACATTATAGTACTTCTAGCTTAAAAAATGGAGAAACAAAGAAACACGGTTAACAGTTCAGCATCACAGTCCATAAACGCCTGGCCATACTAGCACTCCTCACAAAGGCTCGACCTCCCCAGCTTCGGGCTCCACATCACCCACGCTGGCTGCCCCAGTCTGCCTGCTCCTGCCCTCGCCGCTGGCTGCCAGGTGTTGCTTGCTCCCACACAACCCAGAGACCTGTTCTGGTACCACTCCGGATCTCAAAGAAGCCGCAATGGTGCTGACTGCCAGGTTTCTGCCCTGACACACCAACCACCTCGTGGCTGACCGCCAAAGCCTCCAGCTGATGCTGTCGCCTCTGCTGCCTCCACAACTGAGCTCCCTCCTGAAGGTAAGTAGAGGAAAGAAAAGCGTTTGAAGCGGATGAGCTCCAGCTCAGGAGCCCTCCTCTGCTGCCATCTTGGACCACCTGGTCTGGCTTAGATCTGATTCCAGACCCACTGGGCATTTAGAGATGGACAATAAATGCTGGCCCAGTCAGTGACTCGCACACCCTACATCCTGTGACTGAATTAAAAATATGGAAATAGACTTTTTGACGCTATAACTCCAAATTACATTTTCATGAAATCTGAGAATCACGTGAAAGACCAGGGTTTGTTGCCCATCCCTAATGGCCCCTTAAGAAGGTGGTGATGAGCTGCCTCCTTGAATTGCTGTAGTTCAATCGTTCTCAAAGCTAGAGTCATAGCTTGCTGACGGTGAGTAGAGATTTTCCAGGTGACCTTTAAAATAAGTGTTCGAGAGGCAGTCAGAGACATCAAGAGATGTCAACATTAGATGACGGTCACATCATCCGTTAGCAACGAGTATGTGAACCACTTTTTTTTGATAGATTCTAGATAGCAGTCCTTCGTTTTTATCTTTCCTCTTTACCTAAGAGCTTTTAAAGCAACCAAAGCATGGCCATCACTGCTGCGATTCATTAGAATCCCTACAGTGTGGAAGCAGTCTGTTCAGCCCATCAAGTCCATACCAGACCCTCAGAAGAGCATGCCACCTGAACCCATCACTCCCCATTCCACCCTGTCCCTGTAACCCTGCATTTCCCATGGCTAATCCACCTAGCCTGCACATCCCTAGACACTGTGGGCAATATAGCGGGCCAGTTCACCTAACCTGTACATCTTCGGACTGTGGGAGGAAGCAGGAGCTGGTGGTTTGTCTCTGCCCCAACTTGCATGGAAGAAGGGTCGTGGGGGATGGTGGCCATGGAGTATGTAAGGACATTGGGTAAAGACAGTTGCATGATGGCGCTGATAAGCACACAGTGAGCTGCACAGACTTGCTTGTCGGGAATTTGCACCATATAGTCACCAAGGACAGAAGAATAGCATTTGAAGTGTACATAAGACAAGTTGGGCTTGATACAAGTGCGAGGAAATAAGGTAGTCACTGTCCAATAATTAGATTCTGAAATGGCCATTTAGAACTTAAGTGGCAAATTGGAATTTTTTTTTTCCCTCCATGCCATTTGGTTCAACATGCTGCCTGAGCATTTTAGCTTAGAGCCCAATTCCTGCCTTTTCTCCTTAACCCTGCACATTGTTTAATTTAGATAATCATCTAATTCCCACTTGAATGCCTCAAGTGAACTGCCTTAGCCATACTTTGTGTATTTTATACGCGAACAATTGATTTTCTGGAAAAGCAGTTTTCTTAGCTTGCATTTGTTTCTTTTGCAAAACACTTTAAAATTGTGCCCTGTGAGTTTTGATTTTTTTATGAGCGGGGACAGTTTCTCCCTATCTGTCGCGTTCAAACTGCTCATGATTTTGAAAATTTCTATCAGACCTCCTCTTTCTCTTCCCAAGGAAAACTGTCCTAATTTCTCCAATCTATCCTCGTGGTTGAAGTGTTTCATCTTTTGAAATATTCTTGTAAACCCCCTTTGCATTCTCTGCAATGTATTCATGTTATTCCACTTGGATGGTACTCAGAATGGTATGCAGAATTCCAGCTGAGGTGTAACTAGTGTCCTAAGTAAATTCTTCATAGTTTCTGTACTGTTGAACTCCGTCCTCCTATTAACGAAGCCTATTTAATGCTTTATTAATAATTCTCACTACCAGTCCTACCACCTTTAATGACTTAGGTACGTATGCACCCTGGTGAACGGCTTCTCCACATACTTTACAAAAGTATCCTTTATATTGTCTCTACGTGATCTTTGCACCAAAGTGTATGACCTCTTGCTCCTCTGTATTGAACTTCATCTGCGACCAATCTGCCCATTTCAACATGTCCTTTTGACGTTCCACAGTAGTCTTTTCACAGTTTACAATTCTCCCTAGTTTGTGATTTCTGCAAATGCTGAAATTGTCTCCTGTGCACCAAGCTTGAGATCATTTATGTATCTTCAGAAAAGCAATAGTCCTAATACTGACCATTGAGGCATGTGTACACTCCTTTTAGTGGTTGTGAATGGACTGAGACTGTCATTCACACATAGCAAAAATGATCTTTTGTGAAATATTTTGAGATATTTTTATCTTGCCACCACTCAAATTATTAAACTATCCCCTCAAAGAAAAGGAGTGAAAGAATTGCCCCAAATGTCATAGTTCTAGTCTTTCCTGCTTCTCTTTTTATTATATTTGCTAAATAAACTATCTATTATTGTCTGTGCATATATTGTTATCCTGATATATGCCAAAGTAATTACTTAGTCTGTTGAGCTAAAGGAATCCTGGTTACTGAGTTTATTGCTTTTGATTTTTTTAAACCAAGGCGGGGAAAGTTCTAGAATCGTCTGTGGAGAGAGAAATAAACTTATGTTTTACGTGCAGTCTGATTTCTTCAGAACTGAAGTTCAAATTCGGATGCTGAGCAGCCTGCTGAATTTCTTCAGCACTTCCTGTTTTTATTTCAAATTTCCAGCATCCGCTGTAGTTTGTTTTTCTTTGAGCGGGCTACTTGGGGACTTGTTGAACTGCATTTATAGACCAATTTTTCCGCCCCAATCTAACCTTTTTTGCATTCCTAGTTCCTTCCTAACAGCATTTTAGGTGTATGCTCAGAATGTGGAAGTACTAGTTCAAGAAGACCATCCCCTTTTTGGTGCAATGAGGATTGAGCAATACATGATGGTTCTTACCAGCAATACTCTCATCCTGTGGGGAAAAAAATGTTAATCCAGTTACTCCAACCGCTCCTAAAATCAAAATTGCTGGTAGTGCAAATTTTACAAAATGTTCCTTATGCTGTTTAGTAATGAAGTTATTTCAGGTTTAGCAAACAGCAACCTGATACAATATGACAAATCACAGCGTACGAGCAAATTATCGCAGATTCTGGAATCTGTACTGAAAACAACCAATGCTGGAGGTCACAGTAGATCAGACAGCACCCATGGAGGGTGAACAATCTAACATTTTGAGTCAAAATGACTCGTCATCAGAGCTGAAGTGAGTTGTGGAGGGGACAGCATTTATACTATAGTTTGGGGTGGCGGTAGTGGGTGTAGGGTGCTGGTGGAGAAAAGAGCAACATCTTTTCTCCACCAGCACCCTACACCCACTATCCGCCCAAACCCCCACCCCAAATTATAGCATAAACGCTGTCCCCCTCCAAGCTTCACTTAAGCTTGATGAAGACTCAATTAGACTTGAAACATTAGCTTGCTGTCTCTCCATGGATGCTGTCTGACCCGCTGTGATCTCCAGCATTGGTTGTTTTCAGTTCATGACATATCACAGTCTCGTTCACACATTTCAGCTAGCAGTATGCTAGTTTTTATTTCTTTAAGGAGCAGGGTGACATTTGTACAAGAAGCGGGTTTCAATTAAAAATTTTATCCTGTGTGCTAGGAATGACAACAGTATGAATGACCAAAGTGTGAAGGAAATTACTCTGGACAATGGGGCATATAAAGAAAGCTTATGATTGGAACCTTTCCAAATCTTAAGCAACAAATAGGGGCATGTGGGGAAAGACATAATGGAACGGCAATTATAGACTTTGAGGTTTTCAATCTAGAGGTATGGCCCGTTGGAGCATCTGGAAAAATATTGATCGTTGCTCTTATTAGCTGAATCCCTTCCCCCAACAAATGTTTCTGCTTTTCACTGAAGTTATTGATTTGGATACAATGCCACAAGTAACGATCACTGTTAATTCAACAGCTTAGATTGTAAGTGATGATAGTAATTGACCATGCAGGGCACAGCAACTGATGACAAACCTACATGTTAATTAATAGGGTCCATGTTTTCTTCAGGGCTTATTGGATATAGCTGAGACTGGGATAGCTTGATAACTGATTTCCTCCACTTCAATAATCCTCAGGATATTTATGTTGCATCTTGCTGATCTTCCTGATGGTATGAGTCAATTGCAAATTCAGTGGTACAAATGCTAACAGAACCATTGAGAGACCTAATGTTGGTTGCTTTTATAGCTTGTGAGAGACAGCAATATATTTGTGAGGCCATAATATTTTGGGTTATTCTCGAAGATTTCATTATGCTAGAATGTTGGGAGTAATGTGTGTTACGAAGACTTGAATTTGTAACAAGTTGTGGTGGACTGCTTTGTGATGACCCAGTCAAGTATCTCTGGGAAAATAATTAAAGGCATCTTGGCTGACCTGTACAGCTTAGAAATTTGTCTGGGACAAGCTGAACTTATTTCCAAGGGTGTTTTTATCTATTGCTGGGATTCTGCTTATGTTTACTTTGATCCTAGCATTCTTCACTGCTGATTATAACACCTTGTTTATAGTAGCAAACATGAACTAAATGACCACAAGCTATTTACACCCCTACCCCTGAAGTTCTCTCTTCGATATAACTAATGCAAAAGAGGTGCTTGAGTGACAACGCATTGATTTTGAAAATCTGGTGAAGATTTAATTTTGATATTTCTTTCTGTTCTACTGTGACGCAGTTGAAAGTAAAGTATTAAAGTCCCAAATAACTAAGAAGAAGCTGCTGGCAACCTGGCTGTTTTCTCTTTGTTTCCTGCTTTTCCATTCCTATTGTAACTCTGAAGCCATTTTTGGAGAATATTACAACTTCAAAGTTCATCAAAGTATTCAGTTGCATAAAAAGACTTTCTAACAGCTGTTTAAAATGTTGCATGTTGATATCGGTGGTTGCTTGCACAATTAATTTTTTTTTAAAAATAGGGATATAGATGAGCTGCAGAATACTATTCTGCTTACAATAAGAGTAGTGACTACTTTATCCCTTCCAGCAGCACTTTTGTCATTCTGATGATGAAACAGCTTCAAACCATATATCACCAGTAGGAGGTGAGAAATGCAAATTCTCTCAGCATGACACTGTAAGAAAATTGTAAGACTTTTTATCTGCATCGAGTTGATTTAGATTAGCTTAGGTTCAGCATTTAACTTTTTGTGGAACTTCAAAATGTGAATCTCAGAAAATCAAAAACTCATAGATAGCAAAGCAAACTGCAGTGGCAAAGCTACATATAACAGCCATCCTTCACGAGCATCAGAGCAATGATAGGAGCCCTTCTAGCTGATAAATAAGCGAGTGCTGGGCACAGATTTTCGCCATATCAGAGGCAGTCTCTGCCATGATGAAAATGATGGAAGATGTTCCAAATCCTTAGTCCCTTCCCCAAACCTGACATTTTAATCTCCCTCGTCAGGATTGGGACAGGCCATGATTTACGCATGTGTGATTTACACGTACAGCTGACCATTTAAATGATCAGCTCTTATCACTCCTATTAGATTTTGGAGTCCCTTCCCAGGTATCTGAAATCTGGAGTTTGGAGATTAGATTAGGTCAGCGCAGGATTGTCCTCAGGATTGTTCTTTCCATTTGTATAGCCAGAGTAATCCCTCTGGAGAACTGAGGTGCCCGCATATCTATGGTTCCGGGACTCCGTCAGAGTGGGGCATCACGTATTCTTTGGGAATGAGAGTCATGGATGCTTTAGGATTGCTAATGATGGAGAAGATTTTGCATAAGAGGTGCACAAAATCTTCAGATCTATCCAATCTGTTAAGCAGTGCC
Source organism: Ginglymostoma cirratum (assembly GCA_024137785.1). Classification (NCBI taxonomy): domain Eukaryota; kingdom Metazoa; phylum Chordata; class Chondrichthyes; order Orectolobiformes; family Ginglymostomatidae; genus Ginglymostoma; species Ginglymostoma cirratum. The sequence goes on along the minus strand of JAHRHZ010000267.1, from coordinate 55,302,860 downwards.
AAGCCCAGTCCAACCCTGTCAAGCCATTCAACCTCAAACCTTGCAGGCAGTGTCAAAGCAATATAGACCCATCAACGTATATTTTAATGAATGCGCTCTTTCTCAATAGAGAGCAGTCTGCAAAATAGAACTTTGAGTGATAAATGTTAGTTTTTTTTTCCAGCTGAGCTTGGATACGTCTAGATACACTATCAGTTGGCATGATAGATGAAGGGGGAAAGTATGGTGGGTGGAAATAGGCACTAAGTTGGTGTTGGGAATATGAGGGGGTATGGAGAGTCAGGTATTGGGTAGCATTTGGGGATTTGGAAACCAATGGCGATGGTTAGAAGGCATAATGTGGCATGAGTGGGGGAATGGGGAAGTGGACTTTATTCACCATGCCAAAATAGAGTCATAGAATTGTACAGCACGGAAACAGACCCTTTGGTCCAACTCGTCCGTGTCAACCAGATATCCTAAATTAATCTAACCCTTTCTGCCAGCATCTGGTCCATAACCCTCTAAACCCTTCTTATTCATATACCAATCCAGATGCCTTTTAAATGTTGTAATTGTACCCAACTCCATCACCTCCTCTGGCAGTTCATTATATACACGCACCACCCTCTGTGTGAAAAAGTAGCCCCTTAGGTCCCTTTCAAATAAGAACATAAGAACGTAAGAACTAGGAGCAGGAGTAGGCCATCTGGCCCCTCGAGCCTGCCCGACCATTTAATAAGATCATGGCTGATCTTTGAGACTCAGCTTTCCCGTCTTTCCCCTCTCACCATAAACCTATACCATCTTGTTTTGGACTCACCTACTCTAGGAAAAAGACTTTGGCTATTTACCCTATTCATGCTCCTCATGACTTTACAAACCTGTATAAGGTCACTCTTCAACCTCCTATGCTCCAGGGGAAAAGCTCCAGTCTATTCAGCCTCTCCCTGTAACTCAAACCCTCCGACCCCAGCAACATCCTTGTAAATCTTTTCTGCACCCTTCCAAGTTCAACAACATCTTTCCAATAGCAGAGAGACCAGAATTGAATGCAGTATTCCTTTGCAAATAGTTTCACTTTTATTGGTTATGATACAAGGTGGACGCCCAACTTTGTTCTCACTTGAAGCCAATGCTAAATTCCTAACAGAAATGAAATCTCCCTCATAACAATGCTGTATTTTTGTTTCAAGACCCAACACTTAGTAAACTGGTGCTGCAGTTCAATGCATTGAAACATCCATGAAATTGAGAGACACAGTAGGCTAATAACAATCTGGAAGAGATCTAGAGGTTAATGCATTGGCAAGACCTTTCATTACACACCTGAAACGATGAAGGTTGCTTTGGTCTCTTGGGTGTTGATTGACGTGCAGCATTTTCTATTATTTATTTTTGAAACCCAAAACTTTTACTTCCATTAGATAGATGTGGAGTCAACGCAGGTAAATGGATTTAAAATACAGATTAGTCATAACATAATTGAACAATGAAGCTAGCACAAAAGGCGAAACAGCCAGCCACTGTTCCTAAATGGAACATCAGATCGTTTTAGTATCAGTGCTCGTGAACCTGACACTTTATTCAAAAAGAAATTTCATCCATTATGAGCTTAGACTCAGAAACTTGAGGATTTGTTAGTGGCAAATATAAGTCATACTCAATGCATAGCAGGATACTAGGAAGCTTAGAGGAATCTTGGGGTGCTTGTCCACAAATCGCTGGAAGTGGCAGGGCAGGTTAATAGGGTAGTTAAGCATGCACACGGGATCCATTTATCACTGGATGTTTTATAAGTGTAGGGAGATTATGTTGGAGCCGTACAGAGCTTTGGTTAGGGCACAGCTGGACCACTATGTGAGGTTCTGGTGACTGTACTAAAGGAAGGATTTAATTGAACTGGAGTGGGGTGCAGAGGAGATTCACCAAGATGTTGCCTGAGATGAAACCCCTCAGCTATGAAGAGAGACTTGATAAGCCTGAGTTGTTTTATTTGGAACAGAGAGGTTGAAGGGACCTAGTGGAGGTGTATAACATTGAGGGGCATTGACTGGTTGGATAGAAGGAATTTGTTCCACTTAGTTGAAGGTCAGTAATAAGGTGCACACATGTGATTTGATTTGATTTATTATTGTCACATGTACCGAGATACAGTGAAAAGCATTGTTTAGTGTGCTAACCAGAAAAATCATACCTTACATAACAACATCAGGGTAAAAGAACAGAATGCAGAATACAATGTAACAGCTATAGAGAAGATGCAGAGGAAGTTCAACTCTAATGTATGTGAGGTCCATTCATAAGTTTGATAGCAGTGAAGAAACTGTTCTTAAATCTGTTGGTATGTGGTTTCAGACTTTAGAAGAGATTTAGAGGGGTTATGAGCAAAGATGTTTTCACCCAGAGGGTGATAGAAGTCTAGAATGCGCTGCTTAGGAGAGTAGTTGAGACAGATAACCTCTCATCTTTTAAAAGTATTTGGATGAGCACTTGAAATGTCATAACATTCAAGGCTGCAGGTCTAGTGCTGGAAAGTGGGACTAGTGTGGATTTAGCATAGTTTGGACAGTACAGACTCAATGGGCTAAAGGGTCTCCACCGTCTGCTTCAGTGATTCATACATCCTAACTATAAATAGAAGCAAATCTACTCAGTTGTTATAAATGAGGATCAAGTCCATTCTTTTGAAAGCATGTTGCTAAACCATGATTTTCATTTCTGTGTCATGTGCACTGAGGTAGGAGAAATCCAGGTCCAAAATCCTGACCTTTAAAAATGGCCAGCTTCACTTCCTGTTTTTATTCCAGTAGTCAGGCTGGTTTGAGTGTCAGGCCAAGAGACCCAGGAAGAGCTGAGGGAGCTGCCAGTTCCCATGGGGGGCTGGGCAGAAAGTCTGCCTCAAGGCTGAAACACTGTGTCCAAAGGTCAAAATGAAAGAATAAAATGTGAAGAAATCCTCTAGTTCTTATCCCCAAATGTGCCCCCATTCCCTGTTAGTGCCACCCCCATAGATCCTCAAATCTCCCATTGCTACTGTATACTCCAATCCCCATATCCTCTCATGCTCCCTATTCCAACTTAGTGCCTATTTCCACCCACCATCCTTTCCCCATTCACCTACCATGCTAACTCACCTAGTATCCAGACGCATCCAAGCGCACGAGAGAAAAACTTTCTTAACTTCTATTTTGCAGACTGCACATACTCCTTGGAAATTAGTCTGTATATGAAAGCAGAGCAATGTGGTATAGGGTACAGAGTTGTAGAAGGCAAGAAATAGTAGCAGGAGTAGACCACTGAGTTTGCTCTGCCATTCAGTATGATCATGGTTCATCTTAAGTTTCTTTTTACGTAGATGAATTGTGATGAGGCAGAGTGGAAAAAGGCTTTCACAAACTTTTAATCTAATAGTCTTGACCTTTTTAAAAATTCATTCACATGATGTAGTATTTGCTGGCTAGGCCAGCATTTATTTTCCACTCCTAATGAGAAGGTAATAGTGCGCGACTGCTTTGAGTTGCTGTAGTCATTTTGATGTAGGGGCACCCACAATTGTGTTACGGAGGGAGTTCCAAGATTTGGCCCATTAACAATGAGGAATTGGCTATATATTTCCAAGTCAGGATGGCGAGTGTCTTGGAGGGGAACTTGGTGGTGGTGTTCCTATGTATCTGCTTCCTTTGTCCTTATGAATGGTAGATGTTTCGGTTTTGAAAGGGGTTATCTATCAAAGGAGGTTTGGTGAGTTACTGCAGTACATGTTCAAGATGGTAGATGCTGCTGCCACTGTGTGTTGGTGGTGAAGGGAGAGAATGTGGTGGATGGAATGCCAGTCCAGCAGGCAGCTTGGTCCTGATGGTGTCAATCAGTTTGAATGTTATTGTCCAGGCAATTGACAATATTCCATCACAATCTTGCCTTTGTGCCTTGTATATGGTGAATGTACATTGGATTGTTAGGGGGTGAGTTATTTACCTCACGATTCTAAGCCTGTGACCTTCTCTTACAGCCAAAACATTGAATTGGGCCAACCATATAAATGTTTGCTTAATACTAACTCTGCAGAATTTTAATGCTGAGGGATTCAGCAGTGATAATGCTGTTGAATATTAAGAGATGATGGTTGGATTCTCTCTGCTTGGAGGTGGTCATTATCTAGCACTTGTATGGTGTGAATGTTACTTGTCACTTATTAGCCCAAGCCCATATGCGTCTGAGGAGTCACAAATAATGCTGAACTGTGCGATCATCAGTGGATATCCCCAAGTCAGATATTACGATGGAGGAAAGGTTATTAATGAAACAACTGAAGATGATTGGCCTAAGGATAATATCCTGAGGTATCTATGCAGTGATGTTCTGATACTGAATGACTTCCAACAACCACAATCATTTTACTTTGTGCTAAGTACAACCAGTGGAAAGTTTTCTTCTGATTCCCATTGATTTCAGTTTAGGTAGGGCTGCCATTCTCAGTCAAAGGCAATCACTCTTATCTCACCTCAGGTGTTCATCTCTTTTCTCTATGTTTGAATTAAGGCAGTAACAAAGTCAGGAGTTGAGTGGCTCTGGCAGAAACCAAATTGAGCGTTGGTGAACAGAACCAAAATGGACCATTTACTAGGCACTTCTGGCTGAAGATTATTGCAAATGCTTCAGCGTGTTTTTTTTTGTACCGATGAGCTGGACTTCCCTATTGTCGTGGATGAGGATATTTGTGGACCATACTTCTCCTGTTAATTGTTTAATTGTCCACCACCATTCACAACTGGATCTGATCCATCCGCCATGGGATTAGTAATTCCTGTCATCTTTCAGTAGTGCTGTGCTGTCGCTTCACCAGGCTGACATCTCATTTTTAAGCTAGTTATAGTGCTATTCCTGATGTGCCCTCTTCATTTCAGTATTTTATGTTAAAATATTTTCCTCCAGAAAACTTTTTTGTTCCTAATTCTTTGTGAATTATTTTATAATGACACATGCTACTTTTCATGGAGAGTTGACCACAAACCAATGAAGCTAAATGGAAGTAACTCTGATTTTTGTTTTTGTGTTTTAAAATGTTGTTCAGGAATAATTATTATAAGTCTAGCTACAGGCCACTGAAATATGTGATCACTAATCTGAAATATTCTTGCATAGTTTCAACTCCTTTTCCTCATAATGGGGAATAGTTTTCTGCACTAAAATAAATTATTGAATCATTTCATCTGATTGTTGTATTCCATGTCCTTAATGCACAATAGCATTAATGCAAGACAATTAACAGTCATTGACTCTACTCAAGATTTACCAAACCTTGATTTGTAGATTAATTTTGGAAAATTCTTCAACTTTGCCACTTAAATACAGAAATAATGTTTTTTGTTCCAAATTGTCACTTATTTAAGAACTGCTTTTTGTTTCAGCGTTTTTTATCATTTTATTTTCCAGTAAGCAGAATTCAAAAAGTAGAAAAATTATTGATGGAATTTGATAAATATTTGTATTCTGAAGTCTGAAAAACTTGGGGTGGACACACCTGTTGGATAGCTAGTTTATTCAAGTGAATAGATAACTTCTACAGATCAGGAAGGACTCAAGGTTGATTTCTTGTTTTGCGATCATGCTGATCCTAGGTGGCTTAGTGTACCCCAATTTTGAGAGGTGATGATAATTACCTAAATGCTTCAGATTCCAATCCTCATTTAGAAGAGTGCATGAGGTCAGTTCCATATTTGGTACAGTTTGTCTAATCTGTTTTCAGTACTTTCTTCGAACTATTCAGTTGCAAGTTTGGCACCTTAATGAAAGTTACTGCTTTTTAAAGTAGTTTATTGTGCTTGTAATATTTCCAAAAAAGTTGAGAGATATGATTGGAGCTGTTCAAAGTCCACATAATACAAGACAAACTCAATAATGTTTCATGTGGGTATGATACTCTGTGTAAAGTTGCTGTGTTATATGTACAAAAGATGTAAATTCAATTAGCATAGCATATGTGGAAAATAGCAAAATTGGGCTGAAGGTAGGATAGCAGGAACATTGAAGCAACGTGAAGAGAATTCGCATCTGTAATTGTTTGTGTACCCAGCCTCTAGTATTTCATTCCAGCACATGAAATGGAAGTTTTTTCCATTTCCACATGTTCATACATTCCAACCAGAAGATTTGCAGCGTGAATTAAGTAGATATGGGTGACAGTGGCACCTACAAAAAGAAGGTCTTTCAATCTGAAACTTGGCATTTGACCATTTAAGTGCAACACTTGAACACCTGAAGTAGGGATATTCTTTTCTCAGTGAACCCAGGATGCAACTAAAAATTAAAATTGAATAGCAGATTATTTTTGTAAAGAAAGTTCACAAAACAAGTTCTGCTCCTTCGGGGATATGGATGATAGATTTCATTAGTATAGATCAGTAGGAACACTTTATCAATCTGGTATAAGCAATTACCTTTTAAGTTGCTGTATATGTTTCGTAAGAGCGGTTCGATAGTGACTTTCTGGAGCCTACCAATTCAGTTACAGCTCACCAGCAGTTTTCTGCTGCTGCTGATTTTAATTAAGTCAGTGAAGCCATTTGTATTTACAGGGATAGCTGTAGCAGGTTGCTGGTTGTTTGTTGTTGGTTGCCCTTCTAAAACCATAAAAGTGATTGCATACTATAATTGGAAGACTGCACAGCAAGGGAGGCAGGAAAAATAACTTTCTCATACATGTATTTTCAGTTTCGTAGCCAAATGTTGGGAAGAATAATGTCTTGAGATTCATTTGGTGATATATTTATGACTCCTTAAAGAATCTTCTTACTTATCATTTTCCCTGAGGAATTTGAAATGGTTTTGTGGGACTAGCAGATGAATACACTAAAGCCACAAGAGACTTAGAGATGGATGATTTAGAGATTATATTTTACTTGGCGTTGTCCCACTGTAATCTCATTCAGCCTCACATTTGTTCTCCTTCATTTCTGGCGTCTTCAACTTCCCTGATTTTGCTTGCTGCATCATTGGCCGTACCTTTAGTTGCCTAAAGCCCATCACTGGAAAACCTTTCTGATGCCTCTCTGTCTACATCTACCTTGCTTTCTTCCTCTAAACTTTTCAATCAAGCTTTTGGTCATCACCTTTAATTGTCCAAATGTAGCTGAACATTATACACTCATTCCTCGTCATCAGCGGATTCACTTCCCATTGATCAGTGTACTCGCGAGTTCAACCCCAGCCCAATTTCTCTTTGTTTCCCATTGACGCATCCAAACTGCATGATTCTTTGCAGTAGGTAGACAATTTACATTGTTTTTTGTTATCCGTGAGAGATCCATGCACCTATCTGTGGATAACAAGAATTAGGTGTACTTACTTTGTAAAGCTCCTGTGCAGACTTTGGAACATTTTGTCATAGTAAGTGTCATATTAATATAAGGTATTGTTCAGTTAATTACTACGTAATTGGAAAATTCTTCTGGATGGTCCGAGGTTGTCACCTGATGGTTTGTCAACAATAATCTATTTTGGTGGATTCTGACATTCATCTCAATTGTTAATTAACAATTGCATCTTTCATCAAAATGAGGATTATAAATCAAAATTTTGATGCACAAGGTGATAGGGGAACTAGACCTAGTTCAAGACCCAGGCAACAGACTTTTGGATGATCTTAAGATTGCTGAGGGTGGAATGTGCAGAACCAGCCAGGAGTGCATTGGAATGGTCATGTATAGAACAGTGGAAAATGGCACCTGTTTAAAATACTTCTAAAGAAAAGCAGTCTCTCTCTGCCTCTGTCTGTCTCTGTCTTCGCGTCCGCCCTCCCACATATATTGACATTGCAGCTTTGAAGTTTAAGTTGTATGTCACCATGCCATAATTTCCTCTTTTTCTGATCTAATACAGTATTAATATTCTTTCTAGCAGCACATTGCTAGGATATATTTCTTTATTTCAAAATCAATAACCTTGCTGCTCTGTGTCTATAAATTATATATCCAGTTAGGCAAATTATTTAAGTTGCCCCATTCAAGAAAATAATTAATAATATGTATGAAGGTGCCCCCAGAGGCAGTACACAAATATGTTATAGCCCATTTTTAAATATACAACACAATATGCATTATATTTCAACTAATTCAAGCCCCCTGACTTGTACTCCAACATCATGTGGCCTTGAGTAATGCATTGGCCTAAGCTTGTAATTTTCCTGATCAAAGGTGTGCTGACAGAGGGAGACCATGACCAAAGAATTGCCTGCAATTCTGTGTTCAGAACTGCCCCTGATTCATTGCTTGTAAACTGGCTTGTTTGGAGTCTTGGCACAGCATGCATATTACATCAGGAAAAATGTTAACAAAAAAATGCATTTGTTACCTGAAAAATAAATATGTTCGCACAGACTCCAAATAGAAGGCCTTATATTATCTCCTTTGAATAATTTGCACATTTTGCTTGATGTGGCAAAATAAAAGAATAATGTGACTTAATAACTGACTGGATTTCTGTTTCCGCAGGTAATGATGACAAAGAGAACCAAAGACATGGGTAAATTCAGCTCTGTCACTGTGTCCACCATTGATGAAGAGGAAGAGGAGATTGAAGCAGTGAGTTTCTTTATAGATCAAAAACTGGGATGTTAACTTTTGTGTTCTTTGCTACTTAGAAATTAAATATAATGCTGAAATAATATTCATCATTGACAAATATTAATATATAACAATAGATCTTCAAAGTATTTCTTGCATTGTATTTCTACTGGTCAATTTTCTGCTTTTATTTTCCGTGTCTCAATTCAAATACTGTCAGTGATTTTTAAGGGAAACAAATAATTACTATGACTCTTATCAAAATAACATGAATTGGATCAGAAAATGCAAATGAGACTCCATTCTGTAAGCAGTGAAGGGAAAATCAAGAAACCATAGATCTGTCAGTTTACTGCTTATTCCTGGTGAATCTCAAGTCACCAATCTTACCAGAAAGGTATCCTTATCCAGGTAAAATCAACTAATTGTGATTCCTGTGTTCTGTTGCTTCAATTACCGATCCTCAAAACTAGGAAAGCATTGTCCTAGATCGTATGCCTTGAAGGTTCACTCAAAGAGTGAGTGTTTCAAGGTTGTTATATTCAAAGTTTATTTAGTTTCAGGCAGCCCTCCTGTCACAAACCAGCGTAGCTGATCCTTAACTACTCCAGATAAAGTCCTAACAAAGAACACAGTTGTATTGTAACATTTTTGGTATCACTAAGGATGGTCAATAAATACCAGTCTTGCCAGTGATCCACTGCACATCCCAGGAATACATTGTGAAATGATCAAAAAATAAAGTTTTAACAATCAGCAGATTTTAGATTGACCAAAGTAGAATAGTTCAAGCCATAAAGACAATGAATTTCTCAAATGTATTTGAGACAGTTTTCTAGAATATTATTTTTAGAACTCAACAAGAAAGTGTGCTGCACTGGATGTAATGCTGGGCAACAAGCCAATGTTAGTTAATAAGATGATGATAAGTGAGTGTTTTGTGAGTAGTGGCCTCATATGACTGATGTTAGGTTTATGAGGGAAAGCCAGAAATCAAAGTTTTAAATTTAATACAAGCTTTGAACAAATGAGAAATACACAGTAAGTTGAGCTGAACTGTTGACGAGTAAAGTGAGAAATATTCAAAATTCATAAAAAGTAAAGATTCCACAATTGTAGTTGTGTAACCATTGTATACAAATGGCATAAAAGACAGTGTTAAGCTTACAAAAAAATAGCAGTTATAAAGACAGCTATAAAAAGCAACAAAGGTATTCTAAGAGAGTAATAGGTGGTGTGAAAGGCTACATGAGAAAAAAAATTACAAGGAATTTCAAAACCAATTGGAAACACCCTTCTAAACATAGGAGAGAAAACAGCAGTTGAGGAAAATGTAGGCCCATTAAAGATAGACACAGACAAGACTTTGTCAGACAATATGGAAATGATCAACTCATTAGATGAAAATTTTGGATCTGTTAGTGCTGTCAAGCAGCAGGACAATATATCAGAGGTGCAAGGGAATCTACAAACAAACAAAAGAGAAGAAACTGATGAATTTAATGTAATTTAAAACAAGAAATGATGGACTTAGCATTACACAGAACTATATGGCGCAACAATAGGCCATTTGACCCATACCATTATGAAAACCTTCTATCGTTCCACATCTTATTGTATCAGCATAACTCTATCCCGTCTTCCTCATTCTCAATTAGGTTCATCTTAAATGTACATATAACTATTCATCCCAACCACTTCCTATAGTCACAAGTTTTCACATTCTTAACACTTGTGATGTGAGTAAATGTCTCCTGAATTTCCTGTTTAACTTTTGCTAATTTTCCTACATTGGTGGCCTTCAGTTTTGCTTTACGCCATAAGTGGATATACTCTCAATATCTAGTCTAGAAAAACGTATCATAACTTGAAAGGGTTGCTAACAGATACATTTATAGCATCAAATAGTTTCCACCTCAGAGAATAAAAGAAATTTGTGGAGACATTGCAGTTTTATTTTCCAAAGCTCTCCAGAAATGTGGCTTTAGGATTGGAAAATTGCAGCTGTAATTTTCCATTACTTGAGAAATACAATTGGTAGAGACCAATAATCTTCAGACCTGCTAGTTGCTGTTAAATGCGTCAAAGTTACTGAAATCTATAATCAAGTATAGAGTGAATGAATGCAAGTATAAGCTATGGTTAAAATTGACTTGTGAAGGTTGCGCCATGTTTGATACATTAAACTACTTGACAATCCATTAACATCGTAGAGATTAAAAAAAACAAAGTGCTGGATGAACCCTGCAGGTCTGCCAGCATCTGGGGTGAGAGAAGTAAAGTTAATGTTTCAAGTCCAGTCTGACTGTCCTTCAGAACTGAAAGGAGCTGGGCCTGAATGACTTATTTTTCCTGTCTCACTTTCTTGAATTAAAAGGCGTGGCTGTGGGTATGGGCATGGGTCCCAGTTATGTCTGTCTCTTTTGAGGGGTATCTGGAATGTTCCTTTTTCTTGGGCCACCACCCACGTCATTTTCACTGATAGATGAATCATGTTATCGGTGCTACTTCCTGCTCTTGTCTGGAAAGTTCATCAGTTTTCCTTCCAATTTCCATCCTTCTGTCACCTTTACCTGATCCGTGGTCACTGTCCCTTCCCTTCCCTGACTTCATTTTCCATTTTTGAGCATAGTTTGGCCACCAGTATCCCCTACAAACCTCTAACTGCCGCAGTGATCACGACTCCACTTCCTTGCACCCTGCTTCCTGCAAGGATTCTCCCAGTTTCTCCTCTATTGCATCTGTTCCAATGATGGCACCTCTTCAGAGTGTCTCGCGCATGATTTTTTTCCTCAACCAAGGACCTCCATACATCTTTCTCTCCACTCCACTGTCAACGTTCCACAAGGGCCATTCTCTCCTTGACACCATGGTCCACTCTTCCATCAGTCTCCCATGGCACCCTCTCATGCAATCGCAAAAGCTGTAAGTCCTGCCCATTCGCCTCCTCGCTCTGCAAGGCCCCAAACACACCTTCCAGGTGAAGCAGCATTTTACTTGTATTTGTTTCCATTTAACCTAATGTATTCGTTGCTCACAATGCTTTACATTAGGAAGACCAAATGTAGACTGCTGCCAGATTAACTGAGTTTCTCCATCACTTTGTTTTATTTCAGATTTCCAGCATCTGCAGTATTTTGCTTTATAGCTGTGTTAAAGGATGGATTTTTATTTATCATTTATTCCTCTAATCACTATGGTTCGTAAACAATAGAAGTCACGTCAGTGAATGGCTTCTTTGTGTCCTATATCAATTCTGTGATTTTCTAAATCTTCATCTTTCATGGATGTAGTATTAGAAGCTCACAGTAAGCCAGATATGTATGAATTTCAGAATTAGAAATTGTCAGTAAATGCCACTAATCTGTGATTTGTATATTTGACAGAGGGAGATTGCTGATTCCTATGCACAGAACGCCAAAGTGATTGAGAAACAGCTGGAAAGGAAGGGCATGAGCAAGAAGAGACTGCAGGAACTGGTAAATATATTAGCAATGTTACTGTCACTCCTATTAAGATCAGCTAGGTTGTGTTCGGGATTTGCTTTTCGCGTAGACAGGACGAAAAGAAAATCTCAGCATAAACTGTGAAACCTATGAGAAACTAAAATGCGCCTCTGGTGTAATACCATTGAAAAAAGAAAGGGCAGGAGCACTTCCAGGGCTCATCGCAGGTATTTTTGGTAGTGAAAGGCCATTTGTGCAGCATGTGCAATACCCAGTAATTCAGCTAGAATTTTGCTCCTGGGCCAGATGCCTGACTTGTCAGTGGTATTCCACAAATATGAATGCAACCTGTACTAACTTAGCCTTGACAGCCAGTGCGTGCAAGCTTTCTTCCCCTTTTGCCCTCACAAACAGCAGAAGGCTCTTGGAATTGAAGCTGAGTCCATACCTACTGCATTCTTGGCTAATTTTCTTCCTGGATCTCATTCTAGAACCAAAGCACATAATAGACATGCTTTATATTTGTTGTCATTGTCAAATAGATTAATCAAAAATAAACTCAACTCCCACCATCCTGACCTCCTCTGAAAATGTAGCAATCATGTAAATGCACAGTATTAATGTGATTGCGAGAAAAAAGAGTCAAGCTTTTTAATTGACATGATGTTTTTGGTCAATTTATAATTATTGGTTTCACCAAATAGTGGGTTAGAGGCTCCTGTAAGTAAAGTTCCATGTTCACCTTTCTTTGCAGGCAGAGTTGGAGGCTAAGAAAGCCAAGATGAAAGGTACTCTGATTGACAATCAGTTCAAATGATCACCGTCATAGACCCTTGGTGAATTCTTCCTGTAATCTTCGTGACAAGTGCTCAACCAATCATCTTCAGAGATTCTGTTATTTAGTGAAGCAGCTTTAACTTAAAGAGGATTACTTGTACCATCCTTCATTTAATCTGTAGGATCTAAAGATGGGTAAGGCGAAGGAATAATTTGGAGAATGTATTGACATTCTATTAAGACTGTGTTTTGTATTGCAAAGGACTGTCATGCATTTATTATTTACATTTGTATAATAGTAATCTAAGCGCACGCGTCACGTAACTGACATTACCTTAGATAAACAGTATACAAATGTGTTTGTCTGCTTTATTTTAATAAATTATTTTTTCACTGCCTTGAGCAGCTGTATGCTTCTGCCTCCTCAAAATCCTTTGCATCAGATGACCTGATGACCCATTTTTAGGTCTCCAATTGCTTATGTTGGTTTGTTGTGTTACAACAAACTCACTATGGAGAAACAATAACATTCATTCCCAGTCATCCTTTGAAATCCCAGCAGAGGTGGTGTGATCTCTGTTTTGCTCCACAGTTTGCTTTATTATTCCTGTGTTGAGGGAAGAGGTGAACATTACGCAGGAGTTTATTCTTGATTGGCATCCAGTGACCTCCTCTTGAAATGTGTTGTATGTATTGTCATCATTTGTGATCCTCCTTGTAATTAAAAGAACTAGTGAAGTACGCTGCTTTGACTCACACATGGAAAATGGCCACTGATCCAATGGCATGACAACCAATACCTATTGAACTGTATTTTTTCATGCATTGATAGCCTCTTTCAGTGGGTGAGAACAGAAATACTTCCTAGGCATTCCTTTACTAGCATATTTTATGGGTCAGCCAATTCTACACAAGTTCCATCTTAAGTCTTAACCAATACTATGATGTCCAGTCACCTTATAATTTTAAAATTCTTGTACATTCTCCCTGAGTTAACATTCCTCTAAAGTGAAGAAAGCTAACTCTCTGATGTGCCTTTTTAGTTTTAAGAGCCACTTCACATTTGCATGAAAATACTTAGACCTGCTAACAGGTCCCAGTACTAAAGAAAGCAGTTTTATGACTTTTTCTAACTGGAAAGTTGAAGACATCTGCTTAGCAATATTGTTGCATTTTAATATGGACACTGCTTAAAAACTTCACTGAATCCAAAGCAATTAATGAAAATGTGACTACATTGTGCCGTGGCCAGCTCCGATATTATTCATGTTAAAAGTGTGATGGGACTTAAAAAGAGCCCATCTTTTATAAAGTCAAAAATGTTTGAAATCTGAATTAAAAATGGACAATACTGGCAATCAGCTTCAGAAAGAAATATATTATCAGGTGCCACCAGAACTGCCTTCATATTTTCTTGTTTTTAATTTCTAATCTTTTTGATTTAGCTTGAAACACAGCAGTTCAGAAGTTTTCCCTTGTTTGGGATTTTGTGGAAAATTAGATATATTTTTAACTTGAAAGTCAAATAAGTTATTTAAAAGCAATTGGAAAATTCAAAAAAGGCTGGAGAAACATGACGTTTGCAACAGCCTGTTTTAATTGTGTGAAGGGAGAACATATTGAGAGTTTGTCTGGAAGTTACATTGTTGGTATCTGTTTACTGTGGTGCAATAAATCACACTGCGCTCTTCAATGGTTGCCAGTTTCAATTAGTGCACTTACATTTTAAACAGGACAATTTTTCTCCAGTATTTTGTAGTATTAATTTGAACATTCCAACCATTTTACAATAAATCTTAATAAATGATTTATTTTTGTCACTGCTGTTGGTTTTGTGAAGAAATCTTGTAAAGATCAATTGACTTGCTATGAGGTAATAATGATGAAATAAATTTATCATCGACTGTTATTTAGTTGGCTTATCGTTGGAAACTTTTCTCACTGGATAGGAGCTTGTGATCTGTGCTTAGCACTGGAAAAACAAAACTGAATGTTTTTTTGTTTTTAAAATATTCTTTAATGGGATATGGGCGTCACTGACTAGTCATGTCCCAAATTGTGCTTGACAAGGTTGGGTTAAGCTGCCTTCTTGAACTGCTGCAGTCCATGTTGTGTAGATACACCCACAGAGAAGGGATTCTGGGATTTAGGCTCGCTGACAGTGCAAGAACAGCGATATAATTTTGTTGGTGTTGCCATGCATCTGCCCTCATCCTCCTTGGTGGTAGAAAGTCACAGCATTTTAACTTTTCTAATGGTAAATTGATCAAGAAGTGATCATGGAGCGGAACATGGATGAACATCAAAAAATAAAGTTGAGTGTATTAGAATATTTTGGTTGTTGAAGCCAGAACAATTTATGAGGATGACACCAGAACTACAAATTCATACCTTGGAGGAATGGCCCGGGTCTCTTCTCTGTTGAAGGTAAAAACCTTTGGGGTGAACTAGTGGAAATATTTTAAAATTATTAAAAGCATTATTAGAGTAGACAATACAGAAGAGCAAAACAGGAGACCGTCAATTCAAGTGGAGGATGTGGAAATATAGACTAAATGGCACAGTTCTGAAGATAGTAAATCTGTAGATTTTTTTATTTAAAGGTTTGGTTTGCTGTTATACAGATTAGAAAGCTTAGTGCAATGGAGTGTGTTCTGCTGCGATTGAGACCAAGACATTCCATTGAATCTTAATAAAGGAGTTTTCTTTATGAAATGGGATGAGGTGATACGAGGGCCAGTGTTGAAGATATGTCCAATCTGCAATATTGATGCACCTAATTTTACTAGAAAAATTCACTCGTATAAATGTACATTTGACAGTAATATTAATTGGATCTTGAATGACCATTGCAGATATCCTTTCATTATTTTTAGGTGTGGCTCTTGATCATTTGGTGAGGTCACTGTAAAATAGTTGATTAATAGCAGGGGCCACCATTGGGAAAATTTAGGAACCATTTGGCCTGGGTGTTGTAAATGTGAAAGGTGATTTTAGTTGGGATTTGTAAATTTATCTTGGAGATTTTTTTCATAGCTGTATCATATATTTGGATCTACTAGCAAAGAAATTCCATCTGGCAGATCGGTTCATAACAACGATTATGTTTGAAAAAGATGTCTCTTTTCCAGCAATACTTTTCATAGAACAGAGAACAATACACCATGGGAACAGGCCCTTCGGCCTTGATGTTGTGTTGAACATGATGCTAAATTAGACTGACTCCTCTGCCTGCCCTTGGTCCATTTCCCTGCATTCCTTGCATTTTCATGTGCTTGTCTAAAAGTCCCATAAGTGCCCTTATCATATCTGTCTCCACCACTGCCCTGGTAGTGCATTCCAGACTCCTACCACTCTCCGTGTTTAAAAAAAAAACAAAAAAAACTTGCCCCTCACATCTTTTTTGAACTTTCCCCCTCTCACCTTTAAATGCATGCTCCCTAGTATTAGACATTTCAATTCTGGGAAAAAGACCATATCTATGCATCTTATAACTTTATAGTCTTCTGTCGAGTGTGCCCTCCACGTCCTCCACTCCAGGGAAAACAACCCAAGGTTTCCTAGCCTTTCCTAATAGCTCATACCTTCTAATCCAGGCAGCGTCCTGGTAAACCTCTTCTGTACCCTCTCCAAAGCCCCCACATCCTTCCTATAATGTGGTGACCAGAATTGAATGCAATACTCTAGGTGTGGCCTAATTGAAGTCTTATAAAGCTGCATCATGACATCCTGACTCTTGTACTCAGTTCTCCAACCAATAAAGGCAAGCATGCCGTTCACCTCCTTTATCACCCTATCTAGTTGTGTGGCCATTTTCAGGGAGCTAAGGACTTGCACCCCAAAATCCCTCTGTACATCAATGCTGTGCAGGGTCCTGCCATTAACTATACATTTCCTTAACATTTGATCTTCCAAAGTGACTCTCACTTCATATTTACCTGGATGAAACTCCATCTATCATTTCTCTGCCCATTTCTGCAACTGATCTGTATCCCTAGATCCCTGTATCCTTTGACAATGCTCTACACTGTGTCCACAACTCCACCAATCTTTCTGTCATCTGCAAACTTACTAGCCCTCCCAACTACATTTTCATTCAAGTCATTTATATAAATCACAAACAGCAGTCGTCCCAGTATGGGTCCCTACGGAATGCCACTAGTCCCAGACCTCCAATCTGAAAAATACCCTTCTATCACTACCTTCTGTCTTCTATGGGCAAGCCTGTTCTGAATCCACGCAGCCATGTCACCGTGGGTCCTGTGCATCTTATCCATCTGGATGAGCCTGCCATAGGGGACCTTGCTGAAAGCCTTACTAAAATCCATGTAAACAACATTCACTGCTCTACCCTCATCGATCATTTTTGTCACCTCAAAAAATTCAATCAAGTTAGTAAGACATGACCTGCCCTCACAAAGCCATGCTGACTGTCCCTCATTAGGCCATGCTTTTTCAAGTGCACATAAATCCTACCCCTAAGAATTCTCTCCATAGTTTACTGGTTTATCCCTATTTCCCTTCTTGAATAGTGGAATAACTTTAGCTACTTGCCAGTCCTCCAGGACTTCTCCAGCGGCTAGTGAGGATACAAAGATCTAATGTTCCATTTAATTTTCTTTACTGTTGATGCTGAATGTTGATTGAACGTCCTCAAAATTCAACCATTCCACAGTTTCCAAACCATGTGCTCGTGCCTCATGTCGAGACAAGAGTAAAAGTCATGTTGTGCGGTGTTTACAGAAGGATATGATGGGTTAAGTAAGTGGGCAAATATGAAGTTGTTCATGTTGGAAGGGAGAACAAAAGCAAAGTATTATTTAAATGGAGAAAAGCTGCAACACAAGGATTTGGGGGTACTTGTTCATGACACACAAAGCTAGCACACAGATGCAGCAGGTGGTCAGAAAGCCAGTGAAATGTTGGGTCTTATTTTTAAGGATTTGAAATATCAGAGTAGGGGAGTTTTACTGCATCTGTACAAGGTGCTGGCGAGACCACATCTGGAATGCTGCGAAAAGTTTTGATCCTCTTATTTAAGGAAAGATATTACTTTGGAGGTAGTTCAGAGAGAGAAGGTTCATTCAGATGATCGTTGATATGGAGGGATTGACTTATAAACAAAGGTTAAACAGGTTGGGACTCTAATCATTGGAATTTAGAAGAATGAGAGATGATCACTTTGAAACATTATAGGATGGTTTAAGGGCTTGGCAGGGTAAATTTTGAGATGCTGTATTTCCCTCATGGGGGAGTCTATGACTGGAGGGCATAGTTTCAGAATAAATAGGGACAAATTTAGACTGAGATAAGCAGGAATTCCTTCTCTCAGAGGGCTGAGTGTCTTTGGAACTTCCTTCCATAGAGAGCTGTGGGGGCAGAGTCCTTTTGTATATTCAAGGCTGAGATCGATGAATAGATTCTTGATCAGTAGGGGAAATCAAGTATCAAAAGGAAAAGGCAGAAAAGTGGGTGTGAGGAATGTCAGATCCTAATGAATGGCAGGGTGAGCTCGAGTGACTGAATGGCGTAATCCTGTTCTTATTTCTTAGGTTCTAAAGGCAATTTATTTTACCATAGGGAATGTCACAGTCCAGAATCCAATTAAATCTTGTCCTGATGTCTGTCTGCAGTTTTTAGGGAGCCTGGGATATTCTTGCTTGTATCTCAGTTCTACTTCCAATTAAATTTTCCTGTGCTGATGGTTTTAGATTTGGAATGGGTGATGGATAGCAGATGCTGTTTGTCTAGCATAGCTTGAATTATATTAAGTATCTGAAGTAGCTCATAAAGGATCCTTTGACAGTATCTTCCAAACCCATTGGTTCTACTGCCTGGAAGTACAAAAGCAGCAAATACATTAGAACAGTACCACATGCAAGTTCCCTTCTAAATCTGACACTGCCCTGTTCTTTTTTATATTCATTCACGGGATGAGGGCGTCTCCAGCTAGGCCAGCGTTTATTGTCCATCCCTAATTGCCCAAGCGACAGTTAAGAATCAACCACATTGCTGTGGGTTGGGAGTCACATGTAGGACAGACCAGGTAAGGATGGCAGTTTCCTCCCCTAAAGGTCATTAGTGAACCAGATGAGGTTTTCCTGATAAATCAACAATATATTCATAGCCATCATTAGACACTTAATTCCAAATTTTTTATTGAATTTGAATTCCATATCTGCTGTGGCAGAATTTGAACCTGGATTAACAGAACATTACCTGGATATCTGGATTAACAGTTGAGCAGTAATATTTAGAAATAAACTGCTCTTACCTCACCAGATCAAAATCTTGGAAATCCCTCCTGATATTTCTATTTATTCACAAGATGGGGTGCCACTGGGTAGGCCAGTTTTCGTTGCCCATTCCTAATTTCCTCTCGAACTGACTGGCTTGCTAGGAGTATTTCAGAGGGCAGTTAAGCATCAACAACAGTGCAATGGTTCTGGAGTCACATGGAGGCCAGGCCATGTAAGGGTGGCAGATTTCTTTGCCTAAATGAAATTGGTAACAGATCGATTTTTTACAACAATTGACAATGGTTACAGGGTTGCCATTAGGTTAACTTTTAAATTCAGACGTTTATTGATTAAAATTTGGTCATCTGTCAGGGTGGAATTCAAGGCGATGTCTTCAGCGCATTAGCCTCAGTCTACTGGATTACTAGTCTAGTAAAAATAACAGTATTCCACTGTTCCCCCTAAACGTGCACGTACCTTCTGCATTTGGACTACAGTGTTTCAAGATGGTTGCTCAGCATGACTTTCTCAAGGGCACCTGGGAAAGGGAAACAAATTGTGGCCATGCCAGTGATACATCATATAAAAGAATCTTTAAAAAAAAGGTCCATTCATTTAACACTTTGGCCCTTTTTGAAATTCTAAAGTAAATGAGCTAGTTTATTCCAGAAATGTCCTATTGATATTTGATATTTCTTTTTCTAGTCAAAAGGAAGATAAAGCTTAACAAGTTATGGTGAGCTATTGATAAATACTTGAAGCAGAGGAAAATGTCAAGTTCTGGGAAGGGAACAAAAGTGGTGTAGACATGACAAGTTGCATGGTCTCCTGTGTTTTATTTTACTGCTTTTTGCTTACGTCCATTGGTATCAACCTACCACAAAGAACTGTTCCTGTGAGCTCTTTTTGTTCCAGGCTAAAATATTGCTATACAAAGGATATTAATGCTGGAATGAGCACTTGTCAATTTCAAAGTTATTTACTGGTGGTCAAGTGGCATCCTTCTGTGTCATAAATGATTCCATTAACAATACAAAAAGTGCAGGCAAAAATAAATTTCCTCCATTCTCAGTAACGTACCCGACTCCCATCCTGCTACTTGCTGATAAATATATCAAAGTTTCAAAATCATATCAATCATGCATGACATTTCTTACGTACTCTGCAGATATTTTGCTATGCCCACTCAAGGTTGAATTACCTAATGTTATTTTAGAAAGGTCCTTTCAAATTTTTGGTCCAGATTTTCAATTCTATTCACCTGAGAAAGGTTTGAAACAAGGTTGCATTGATCAAAGCCGAGTAACTAGTCCAGATTGCCACCCATCTTCTCGACTGCCTGAATTTAATGCTGTAGAGAATGGTTTGGTTGAATGAAAAATGTTGACTATTGTTCTGTGCCCAGGCAGACTCTGTGACAGGGGCAATTGCCAAAGATTAGCTATATGGCTTGTGACCACTTGGATTACTTTGGGTTTATGAAAGAATACCTTCAACCTAAGTCATTTTGCAATTCCCACATGCAAACATAAAGAGAAATTACTGAAAACCAATCACCAGATGATGCTAAAGTGTATAAACAGTGGAAACCGAGCCTGAAAAGAAGTTATAAGATTCAAACAAAGTATTCTTTCAAAGTTCAGTTCTCAGTGCTTTCATTTTTATCTTTTCGTTTACAAATACACCAAAGTTCATAAAGATATTATTCACTCATTTGTGGAGACATTATTGGCAGCCTTAGTGTTGCAATGCTAACTGATTTTGGCCCAAATACACAGAAGAGCTTTAAAAGGAGTTGTTTTTTTTAATTGGGTGATGGCACAAAAGTAATGTGTTTTCAGACTAGATCTCAAAAGGAATTTTTGGTGTTTGTCTTTGCTTTTTATGGGAATACTTGGTGCAAGTTTTGCTGCATTTTTATCTCTTCCACCCACCTCACATTTGACCTGTTAGTTACAGACAAGAGAGTGAAGGCATGTCTCTATGTGTTTAACATACTTTACGGATTAAACAATGGTATAACTAAGTTAAATATTTGTTTTCATGATTCTTGATATCAGCCTAATCCCTCAGTATATTGCAGTTGTTTGCATAAATAATGTAAAACTCTAAAAGTTATTATTTGCCATATGATTCATTTCCAGATATCAGCTATTGTATATTCGTTATAATCCCATGTCCATTTTGGATGACTTTATTCTTATCTTTATGATGATTCCAACGTATCTCCTCCTATCTATTCAACCTTTGTGAATGAAAGGGTGTCTGTAGTAATATTTATCAGTTTTCTTGATGACAATTTTTTGTGGACAGATATTAGGAGAAAGTACATTAATTATCTTCAGTGAGAATTGGATTAATTATGTATATAGTATAGATAGCCAAAACCAAGAGTGTCAGATACCACCAAGTCTGAAAGAAATACAAGAAAAGATGTCAAGAGATTTGGTAAAAGTAAACTTCAGTTTGAAGCCTGCAGATTTTACAAAAGAGCAAAAGAATTCCTTAATTATGTATTCCTGGGATAGAATAACATGAGTTTTAGCAGGAGAGATTGCAATAATACTTGATGTTGAAACCTTAAGGGGAAAATAAACATATTTTCTTGATGTTCAAACTAGAATTAGGGGGCATAGCCTCAAAATAAGGGGGAGCAGATTTAGGACTGAGTTGAGGAGGGACTTTTCCATCCAAAATGTTGTAAATCTGTGGAATTCCCTGCCCAGTGAAGCAGTTGAGGCTACATTGTTGAATGGTTTTAAGGCGAAGACAGATAGATCTTTGAACAGTAAAGGAATTAAGGGTTATGGTGACCGGGATGGGTAAGTGGAGCTGAGTCAATGAAAAAAATCAGCCATGATCTTATTGAATGGTAGAACAGGCTCAATGGGCCAGATGGCCTACTCCTGCTCCTATTTCTTATGTTCTTATGTTCTTTTCCATCTTACAATGTTTTCCCATATTTTTCATCATATCCCTTTCCACTCAAAATCCTGTTAATTACCTTTTGATTCAGAGGGAAGAGTGCTATCTGTTCATCCTCATCTGACTGAATGGGTGGTCAGAAAGCCTGTGCTGTTTTCTCTGCCAATGTTCCATACCTCGGAGATGTAGGAGAGTTGGCTTGTCTTTTGATTTTTTTCTCATTGAAGAAGTTTTCCTTCTTTCCTCCTTTCCAAACAGGCAGATCAGGAATTGCCAGCATGAGGGATCGTATCGCAGGACCATGAATTTTGTAGTGGAGTGGGCAAGAGTGCATGAGTGAACTGACCTCTCTTGCCCGTCGCCATTATTTCAGTTTTACTCAGCGTGAAAGAGACTTACAACAAAATCTTCCATTAACACAATCAGGAAAGACAAGTATGCTTCCTTGCATTTGAAAAGGTCAAAATCTATATGCAATGCATAGCCAAATCAGGACGTTGAACAGTGATGGAGAATAGAGAATATATATGGGGAATCCTCACTCACTACAATACTGTAATTTGTACGCAAGACAAATAAACAAAGGGAAAACTGCAAATTATTTTAATAGTATACAAGTTCAAAAATACACGCCCTCTGGAAATGTCAACCTTCATTTTTATATGGCAGCAGTTCTGGCACCTTATACCATTTGTATCATAGTTTAAAACTTGAAAGTGCAATAAAAGTAGAAACATTATGCATTTTTCAAGCTCGTACACACAGCCCCACACTGTTTCTTTAGAATGTTAATTTATGCACATGTCCATTTATGTGACATGAGTTTTTTCTACCTACAGTGGGTGTAATAGAGACTTTCCTCATTGATGGTGCATTCAGATCTAATCAGCCATCTCCCAAGAGTCCGCATTAAAACTTAGAGACGGTAAACATGCAGTCACAGCACAGTTCTTACTATATAGAAACTTGAGTAGATAAGAGTCAAGCAATTAATACGCTCATTCATGTGATGCAATAATTTTGTTTGGAAAAGGTTATCAATAAGCTGGCTAATGATGTGTGTCTGACCTAAATATAGACAGTGTTAAGGAGGGTCAGTGGTACAGGCAGTGTTGAGCGCAACGGAGCTGTGCCTTCGTTACATTTTAAGCATTGTCCATGAAGGTTGGGGATGCCCCTGAAGGGACTAGACATAAGCAGCTTTGAAACATAGTGTGCCTACCTAGTATGTGCCATAGTCAACCAGGGGAGGCTCTGCGCTGGGTATGGGCAGGGCAGCAGACAGTTGGTTCTGGGTCTGAGTTGGTATAGCCAGTACAGACCAGGATTGATGCTGTCTGGGATGGGTCTAGGAGTTGTAGAGGAGGGTTCGTGCTGTGTCTGGGATGGTTATGGGCAGTGTAGAGGATGGAAGGTTAGTGCTGTTCTTGGTCTAAGTACAAACAGTATAACTGGTGGTTGGTGTTATTTGTGCTGAATCTAGGATGGGGATGCGCAGTGTACAGGAGGACTATGAATGTGCCTTGGCCAGATAAGAACAGTATAGATGAGTGCTAGGGACTTCTCTAGGCTGGGTACACAAGACGATGATGCCTTATTTCAAGATTCAGAGAAGACCTGTTTAAAAAGAACCAATGATCTAGGAAGAAGAGAATTAGCTCAAAGAAGGAACAGCTTAAGGAATTATTGGATAAGCTCAGAACAAGGAAGGTGAACAAATTTCAGAGTAAAAGAGAAAGCAAAATAAGATCTTATAAAGGAAGAAAGTGAAAAGAATAAGCTCTGAAAGATGAAGAAATAAAGGTTGAAAGGACTGTGTCAAGGGATTCCTGAGTTATGGTGATAGCAAGGAACACCGCAAATGCAAATAAAAGAAAATATTTTATTTCCCTTGGGTCTAAGAAATTTACTTTGTAATCAGTTTATTATTTCTCTTGTTGCAATGTATTGAGATAAGGCCAATATTTGGTTGTTGCTTGATATAAAGGCGTTCTATAAACGAATAGTAATTTAACAGATGGGATCGGAGTAAGGGAGAAAGTCTAAGGCAGGGTTACCATGCATGTGATTGTATAGAATGTCGTAGATGACATTGCCACGTGGAAATACAATGTTGTGGCTATAACTGAGATCTTGGGCAAGATTCCTTATTAAGTATTTTGGATATACAGTGTGCAGGAAAGGAAAAAAGTCAGGAGGGGTGGCTGTTTTGATTAAAGAGAGCACTTCTGAGCTGGAAAAGTGGATGTCTCAGAGCGGTATAGAAATTATCTAGCTAGATCTAATGAATAAAAAAATGATATTGCTCGGTGTTGCCTATAGTCCTCCAAATAGTGGGAAAAATGTAGAGTAACAAATTCGAAAAGAAATTTCAGACAACTGAAAAAATTATAACACAGTCATTGTAGAGGATTTTAATGACCTGATTATAGACTAGGATAGCGGTTGTGTAAAGGGCTGAGGGGGCAAGAATTTCCAGTGTGTTCAGGAAAATGTTCTCTAGCATCATGTAACCACTTCAACAAGAAAGGAAGCACTACTAGACCTGCCTGGTTCTTGGGAATGAGGTGGGCAAAGTAGATCAAGAAAAGAACATTAGGAGACATGATCTTGAATCAAGGTTTAAACTATCTATGAAATGGACAAAGAACAATACAGAGTAAGAGCAATTAAATGGGGAAAGGTAACTTAAAGGGGTGAGATTGAACCTGGACCACATAAATTGGGGTTAATGTTTGGCAGGAAGAATGGGAGCTGAACATTGGGCAATCTTCAAAGAAGCGTTTCAGAGCTGTCTAGGTATATTCCCTCAAATGGGAAAGGTAGGGCAAACAAAACTAGAGCTCCCTGGATGACAAAAAGAGATAGAGATCAAGAAGAAAAAGTGTACTTATGACCGATATCAGCTAAGTATAATTGAGAAGTAAGCTTAAAATAGAAGGTTCAGAAAAGAAACAAATAGTCATAGAATCCCTGCAGTCTGGAAAGAGGCCAATCGGCCCATTGAGCCTGCAACGATCCTCCGAAGAGCATCCCACTCAGACTCCGCTTCCCCAGCCTATTCCTGTAACCCCACATTTACTCCATCTAACCTGCAAATCTTTGGAGGAGGAAAGAGGGATTTTGAAAAAAGATCAGTAACTATCATTAAAGGGAATTGCACAGGTGTGTTTTAAGGTACTGAGATAATGGGTGATAATAGGCAGAATTGGGGCTGATTAGGAACCAAAACAGACATTTACATATTGAGGCAGAAGTTGTATCTGAGGTAATAAATGAACACTTGCCATCTTTCTTTACCCAGGAAGAAAATGTTACTCAGACAATAGGGAAAGAGCAGAAAAGCAGACACTGGAAGGATTTAAAATCGATAAGGAGATACTCTTAGATTAGCTATCGAAATTTAAGGTGAATAAGACAGCAGTGCCAGATGTAATGCATCTAAGGATACCGAGGGACTTGAGAGTTTATATTTCTGAGCATTGGCAATAGTTTTTCAGTCCTCCTTAGATTCAGGTGACGTGCTAAAAATTGGAAAATTACAAATGTTACACCCATGTTTGTAAACAGGATGTAAAGATAAGCCTAGCGACAAAGGTCAGTCAGTTTATGTTTGG
This sequence comes from Ginglymostoma cirratum, assembly GCA_024137785.1. Classification (NCBI taxonomy): domain Eukaryota; kingdom Metazoa; phylum Chordata; class Chondrichthyes; order Orectolobiformes; family Ginglymostomatidae; genus Ginglymostoma; species Ginglymostoma cirratum. The sequence continues at coordinate 55,277,313 of JAHRHZ010000267.1, read as the reverse complement.
TGGTAGTGACTTCAAGAAACAATAATTTGGAATAAAACTAACAGTCACGGGGACAAATGCAAATTAATTAGAGAATGTCAGCAGAGATTTCTTAAGGGAAAACCATGTTCAATTAACTTGTTTGATTTTTTGAAGAGGTAACAGAGAGGACAGTAAGGGCACTGATGTTTCAGTGTTTCATATGGACCTCCAAAAGATATTTGATATAGTGTCACAAAGCTGAATGGTGAGCAATGTTATGGTGCATTTAATAGATGCAACAGAGTGACAGGCAACAAAGTGTAATGGTTAATTAATGATTTTCAGGCTGGTGGCAGGTGTGCAACAGAGTCTCCGTTAAAACCCTTGCATTTCCTGATATATAGTGAAGATCTAGAGCTGGCTACAGGGCAAAATATCAAGATTGTAGATGAATCAAAACTTGGGAGCATTGTAAACTCTTAGCTGGATAGTGCAGAACTTCAAAAAGATTTGGACAAGTTGGAGTGATGGGCACATAGGGAGCAGAGAAGACTCAATTTCGAGAAACGTGAATTGAATCATTTTGGTAGGCAGAATCTGGACAGATAATACAAATAAATGGTACAACCTTTAAAGAGGATTCAGGAGCGGGATGTATTCATGCCTAGGTCATTGAAGGTGGCAGGACAGGTTAAGAGAATAATTAATATAAGATGCAGTATCCTAGGCATTATTAATAAAGCCAGACAGTACAGTTGCAAGGGTGGTTGTATTAAATTTGTACAAAACACTGATTTTGGCCAGGAGAAAGAGACAGTGAGAGCTCTTATAGCCTTGCTGAAGAGTGTTCCAGCAATTAAGGGTACTAAACCCTTTTTATTTCAGAAAATGCCTAAACCGTTCAATATCTTTCAGTTTCACTTTCCACATGGTTCATTAATATATGTGTCTTTGACACCATCTGGAGAGGTGTTTGCTGTTCTCTCTTACACTTGTTTGACAAATTGGTTGTCTTGCTGCTGGCAACTGTCACTCAACATCACCACATAATCATCATCGAGTTCTGAAGAAGGGTCACAGGAGCCAAAATGTTAACTCTCCACAAATGCTGCCAGACCTGCTGAGTTTTTCCAGCAATTTTTGTTTGTGTTTTTGATTTCCAGCATCTGCAATTCCTCGGTATCTTTTATCATCATCAAAGTGTTCTTCCTCATTCTCTTTGTACATGATTGGTGTGTTATATATCGGAGTAAGCTGTTTTCAAGTTGGTTACAATGTAGCACCATGATGTGTAATGACTATGTATGATCCTGGCTGTTTGCAAATTTGGGAAACCTTTGCTAGTATCTAGCATTTGTATTTTTATGTCTAAATCACCTTCTCTGTCCAATGCATAGTTTTGGTAGTTCTTAATCTGCTGTCTTGTTATGTATCTCCTTCATTCTCCTCTGTCTTTGAAGAATGTCCAGTGTCTTAGAATGGTTAGACAATTGTTTATACCATTTTGTTTGTTACCTGTGTTTTGTTCTTGTGTTTTGCTCAGCCTTTGGCACTAGGTTTCTTGAAAATATGTGTCCAATGTCCCTTGGTGCAACATGTTTTACAGCTATAGCATGAAGAGCCGGACAGCTTTTCAGTAGGTGCCACAACCTGCATCTCTTATAGATCTTATTAGTTTGGTGCATTCTGCTGACCAAAGCCACAAGAGTTGAATGTACCTAAAGCATGTTCTTATTGTTGGCCTGCTACTATGGTTTCATAATTGCATCCATCCTCAAGTAATATATCAATAATATGGCACTTATTCTTGTCTAAAAGATCTTTTCTAAAGGCTTTGTTCGGTGTAGAGTTGATGACTAACACAATGAGCTTCTCTGCCCCTCCCACTTTGAGCAAAGTCAACTCATGCCTTTTGCTGCAGCATCTTCTGACAAACAGGTCAATAGACTCTTGAAATTATAGTTAATAATGAAGCTGATTTTTACCTTGGACTGCTCTATGAGAACCTTCCAGATCTTTTCTTGGTCTTTCTGATTATCTTTCTGATCATCCATGGGCAAGACCAGATGTGTTAATGCTATGAAGCACCTCCTTGTCAATGACAAGCAAGGTTTTTTCGTTTACTCCCTACCCCATCCCACTCTCCTTTTTTCTGCATATAAACTGACATTTTTCCAGCCACCATCAGTTCTGAGGAAGGGCCACCGGGCCCGTAATGTTAACTTCACAGATGCTGCCAGACCTGCTGAGCTTTTCCAGCAACTTTATTTTTGCTCACAAATTGTTTACTCTCTTAGAGACAGCTCAGACTTCTGCCTTACAACCTCTCTTCAACAAAAAGCAGGACAAAATAACCTCTTGAAGTGACAGCATCATCACATTGGAGCATCGGATACATCAACTCAGTGTGTTCTGGCTCTGACCATTGGCCAGCACACTCACTCCATCAGTTTAGGCTTTGTCTTTGCCTTTCACCACATCAAAGGGCAAAAAAGTGCTCTCCAGATCTTGGTGAGCAGGGAAATGTGGGTGGGCCATGAGAGGGAAAGTGGAGAAGGGGGCGCAATGGAGGAGGGCATGGGTGGTGGTGGGCACAGTGTTTTGCAGAATCCACCATTGCTCTAAAACCCAGAGGCCATCCACTATCAGCATCTGAGCAGTTGATCCTCATCAGACATTGAAGGTAGAAGCTGAGCAAATTGCTCCCATGCTGTTCTGAAGATCGGTGGCCAGGAAGTGCAAATTGAAGTGGGATAAAAAAGCCGCACATATTAGGAAATGGCCTTAAGAAGGTTAGAAATTGCATATAAAAACATCTCAGCTCCAATCCTATAGGAAAGGACTTTCATTTTTTTTCTTTCTTTTAATCCAGAAATGTTCTCACTTACAATTGAACATTTTTTTGCCATCATCAATCCCACTGTGCTCTCACCTTGCAGACCCTAGAGAATTTTACGTAGGCTGTGAAGTCTGTTTCCTGGCTGTTAAAACCAAAGATAGGAGTTAAATCTCCAGTCACTTTATTTGTAAGAATCACTAACACAATAATACCACACGGGCATCGCGCATGCAACCAATCAAAAAACACTTGGCATTTCTCCTCAGTACCACTCCAAAATCTGATGAAAAGTAAAATTCCACCTGTGACGCATTGAGTCTACCAAAGGATATTAGACCAGCTTAAACCACCCTTTGGTATTCAGACACCATTCATACAATGGATGGTGCACCTTAACCACGTGGCTATGTTCCACTAGTGGACAGATTTTTCCTTGGATGGACTGATGCAGATGAATATATTAATTAATCAGAGATCAAGAGAGTCCAATTACTCTGTCCATGCCTGTTGATCACTTTTAAAAATTGTGTTTTTTAATTTAGTGTTTTTTAATTTATATATCCATCTGCTGAGCTGTAAGAGCTTCCCATCCTCTGTTTTAATCTCAGCTGCTTGGTCATGTTCACTCTGAGCTGGAAAATAGGAGACTGCACCAAATTGCGTTCACAGCTCCAGTGTGCCCCACCATGTATTATATAATTGGGCTCCAAGCCAGCACATTTATTCTGCTAATTGTAACCCTTTAACATACCCTCAGAGGATACTTTTTGTAAAAGATGTAATTCTTTAATTTTCAATATGGTTAGAGAATCAGCTCCCCTCCCAAATCCTATCCACCCTCAGCAAGATGTGGTCTCCTGTGAGTTGGGGAATGGTCTGCCAAATCTTATAGTGTGTGTCACTGCAGCATTAAAATCAGTTCAGCAAGAGTTAATAATAAAAACTCAGCTCTCTTCAACATTTTGAGTTTCCTGCCTTGTCCAGTGTGTGGAGAGATGTGGTGAGTGCAGGGATCAAACTGGTGGCTGAGCAGAAAGCAGATCATACAATGGTAACTTTTAAATCTGTGTTTTTGATAAGGAATTCTGCATTATTTTGTGAAATTCTGTGGAACTCCAACCCTGTCTCCCACTCAAGAAAGATAGCCATAGCCCCAGAAGGGTGAAAGATAACTGGTGGTGGTTTAACCAGATGGTCACCACACCTCAGGCAAAGTTGAGAAGGTGGGACCTTAATGGTAACCTCAGCCAGGCCAGGAATTGAACCTGTGTTCTTGGTTCTATTCTCTGCATCGCTAACCAGCAGTCCAGCCAACTGAGATAACGAATCCACACCTTTATAGGTTATGAAACAAAGGGAAGGAATGAGTTTTTTTTGAATAATTTTAAAAACAATATATCTTGAAAATGTCAGTATTGGTGAAAGAGACACAGTTTGTTGAAGGTTTTCATCTTACATTTATCAGGATGATTTAATCACCAATAAAAGGTAAACCAACACTTATGCTGAATGAGAGGAAAGTGCTGATTGTTTGGCAGGTGGAATCTGATTGAAATTAGCATTGCCATGGAGCAGTAGCTGATAATTGACAGTTAACTGCTAGGTTTTATTTAGATTTTAAACCAAGGAGGTTGATTCTGATTGGTAAGGTCAATGCTCTGAAAAGTAAGTCAATGAATAGATGCCACCTATTTTGTTGATTTGGAACAGACATGTATGTTCTTTCCTTCTGCAAAGAACAGGGTCCTGAACATTAACAAATGTAGCTTCTAGCCTAAGCAAGTGCACCACACTGCAAACCTGTCTGGAAATCCTTAATTGGTTGTCAGTCTAATTCTTCACACAACCATGATTATGAAAAATTCAAAATCTTGGTACATTTTCCAATTTACCTGAAAATTTTGTGGAGTCCTTTAGGAATACTCAGGGAATCCTTGGGCTCTTGGAATTCTGGGAGCTGGTTGAAGAACACTATGATAAAAGAATGTGGTAACAAAGATATTAAGATATGAGGGCCACATGCCTCTAGGCGGTTCCTGCTAAATTGTCAGGCACCTCTTCATTAATTCCCTTCCTTGTTTTCCTAAAATAGAATTGTGTACATTTTAAGCACTTATTGTTTTTCAAGTTCTGCAGTACTTCCTCAACCGGCATCAAATAAAATTCAATGGTAAAAGTGGAAAATGTGGAAGGAAAGAAGCTGCCAGGTGGAAAAGCTGTGTTACACAAATTGGTCCAACACAATGGCAAACAGCAATATATTTTATTTTTACAGCATCTTTAATGTATGGCACCCCAAGGCATTTCACAAGAACATCACAAAGTACAATATGACTCCCAAGCGTTAGTAGAACTTTGGCCCACAAAGCCTGCACCAACAAATGATGACTTTCTGAACTGAACACATTTTGCCTCCAAGCAAACAATGTCACTCTATTAACAACCAAAAGAACTGCAGATGCTGTAAATCAGGAACAAAAACAAAGTTGCTGGAAAAGCTCAGCAAGTCTGGCAGCATCTGTGAAGACAAAAACAGAGTTAATGTTTTGGATCCGGTGACCCTTCCTCAGAACTCAAGAAGGGTCTGAGTTCTGAGGAAGTGTCACCGGACCCGAAACATTAACTCTGTTTTTGTCTTCACAGATGCTGCCAGACTTGCTGAGCTTTTCCAGCAACTTTGTCAATGTCCCTCTCTTCCCTGCCTATTCATGTATCTGTCAAGATGCTTCTTAAATGTTGCTATTCTATCTGGTTTTACCACCTTGTCTGACAGTGCATTCCAGGTACTTACCAGCCACTGTGTAAAAAACATGCCTTTCACATCTCCTTTAAACTTTACCTTAATCCCGTGTCCCCTTGTAATTGACATTTCTACTCTGGGAAAAAGAATCTGACTATCCATCCTATCCATGTTTCTCATAATTTTGTAAACCTCTATCAAGTCGCCCTTCAGCTTCTAATGTTCTAGTGAAAACAAACCAAACTTGCCCAATCTCTCCTCATAATTAATACCCTCCAAACCAGGCAAAATCCTGGTAAACCTTTTCTGTACGTGCTCCAAAGCGGATATTAGGAGTGATGAGCAACAGCTAGCTAAAGAGCTATGTATTAAGGAATGCCTTAAAGTAGTAGAAGGAAATAGTGCAGTTCAGGGAGAGAAACCTATTCTTGGCAGCTAAAGGCATGGCAGAAATAGTGGGGTAGCCAAAATGTGGGATAGTCAAGATGCCAGAATTAGGAATGCAGATATTTTAAAGGCCTATGGGGGTGGAAACGATTACAAATATGGGAAAGGGCAAGGCTATGGAGGATTTATAAGCAAAGGTGAGAGTTGTAAAATCAAGATGTTCCTTAATTGGGAGTCAGTGTTGGTCAGCAAACATAGGGATAATGGGTGAACAGGACTTAGTGTGAGTTAGGACATCGGCAGCAAAGTATAACTTGCTTTGGAACCCGCAACCCTTAGGGATTGTCTGGAGAGGGGTATTTATGAGGTAGAGCCGGGTACCAAGTGTATACATGTGGAAATTTGTGCTGTCATTTCAAATGGTATCACTGATGGGAAACACATTGATTTAAAAAGCACAGGGTGTCAGGGATAGATTTTCTAGGGCAGGAGAGGTAACAGTGAAGAAGCAAGGAGCGTAGCCAGTGCATGCAATTCTCTCGCTATGACTGGTTGCAAAGGCATGGAGCTAAACAAGTATAGTACCATGCAGCTGTGGAAGAAGGTTGAATGGGGACGGTGTGATTAATCATTTCAAAAATTGCAGACAGGTGAAAAGGACTGAAGAGGGATTGTTTTATGCTCTTTATGTTTCAGTGAAAGTATCAAGTGTTATTTTCAAAAAGGACCCCAATTTAAATCGAAGTTCACAGCTCAGTGAAGTGGAATCCCACTAGCCTTAAAAGTTTCATCTCGGTCCTCACAGTGAAACTGGTAGTTTGCATTTTTAAGCAAAAGGCGATGAGACTAAACAGATTGAGTGGAACCATCACTATGTAACTTTAAGAAATTAAATTTAAATAAAGCAATCAATGAACAGGCAGAGTTAATGGTCCAATAACTTATGAATTAAGGTATATTGTTATTACATTTGGTCTTGATAAATAATTCTGTGCATTTATTTTTTCCACAACTGTGTCCTTCTGACTTTACAAAGGTAAGTTTTAAAAAAAAGCTTATCTTGATTGCTACTTTTGCTTCCATTTCTTTTCCTGACTGAAGTTCACCTGACATGAAATTCACTGTGAATTTCCTACTCAGAGCTCAGTTAAAATTGCAGTCAGGACTTAATGAAGACTCATTGAACCCCAATCTACATATCCCAGCAATAATCCTGTGGAATTCTGATGGGTGCCTTTGCGATTTCATAGAAATCATAGAAACCCTACAGTGTGGAAACAGGCCATTCGGCCCAACAAGACCACACTGCCCCTCCGAAGAGCGTCCCACCCACACCCATTCCCTCACCCCTGCATTTCCCTTGTCTAACCCACCTAACCTAAACATCCCTGGGCACTATGGGAAATTTAGCACAACCAATCCACCTACCCTGTGAGAGGAAACCAGAGCACCTGGAGGAAACCCACAAAGACACAGGGAAAATGTGCAAACTCCACACAGACGGTCACCCTAGGGTGAATCGAACCAGGGTCCCTGGCGCTGTGGGGCAGCAGTGCTAACCACTGAGCCACCATGCTGCTTGCTTTGAACAAAAGGCTGAGTCCCAGACGAGACTTGATGGTTACAACATTCGGATGAATCACAGAAAGCCAACATCCAAGTTCAGCAGGTAATGTGGAAGGCAAATGGAACACTGTTGATTATTTCAAAAGGAATGGAGTATAAAAATAGGGACGTCTGGCTAAAATGATACAAGGCACCAGTCAATCCACAGCTGGAATACTGTGGACAGATTTGATTGCTTTATCTCAGGAAAGATGTACTGGCCCAGCCTCAGACGCCCACTTTTCATGAGTGAATTTTTAAAAAATAGGCAACCAAATGGTTTCCTCATCACATGACTTCTACAAGTTCAAGCAAGGATGATCTGTCTTTTTTTACAATCATCCCGTGTTGTTGTTTGACACCCTGTTTTTAACAACCTGTGTCATACAAACACACATATGATATAACATAAAAATTAGGAGTAGTAGTAGGCCATTTGGCCCTCAGGCCTGCACCACCATTTAATAGGACTGAGGCTGATCTGTTTGGTTTTGAATTCCACGTTCCCATCTCCCCTGGATAACCTTTGATTCCTCTGCCTAATGAGAATGTATCCATTGCTACATTAAAAGTATTCAATGACCCCACTCCATTGCCTTCTGAGGCAGTGTCTTTGTGTTTGAGTGCTCTATTCAAATTGAAATTTCCCTTCCAAATTAGATCCAGAGGAGACATCAATTCAACATCGGCCTGAAATGTCTATTTTGTTTCCTCATGGGACATGGGAGAGGATTCAATTCATGAAAGAAAGCAGGTGACCCTCAGGTGGCCATTTTTGCAGTCTTTTATTCAATTTTATAAATACAAAATATTAATTGAAATTCAAAATACACTAGAACATGACAATAGAGTGAATTATAAATTAGTTGAGACGGTTTTAGCTACAGTACATCTATTATTGTGATCACTAAGCGTTAAAGGTCACAATGTTTTGTTATAGTATTGTCAATGAATGAAAACAAAACCCACTACTGGACATGTCAAAGTGCCACTTAGAGACTTTATTTTAGGTGGAGTCATTGATTGTAATGTAGGAACCTACTATATCAAATATTTGAGATGATTGGCGTAAATGTTTGTTAAGTGAAGAATACACAACAGAACAAAAGAGAAAGAAACAGAAGGTTCTGCTAATACAATGGACTGAAATAGTATAGGAAGAGTCATGTGTGGAGAATAAACGTTGGCACAGATTGGTAATTCTGAACATCCTATGTTGTAATTTCTATGTAACTGCTTACAGACAATTGAGATGTTGCATAATATTGAAGTGCTGCCTGTACACAGCAAAAGGAACAAAAAGACACATTACAAAGTTGCTGGAAAGGCTCAGCAGGTCTGGCAGCACCCGCGAAGGAAAAAAACAGCGTTATCTCTGGGTCTGGGTTCTGAGGAAGTGTTACCGGACCCGAAACGTTAACTCTGTTTTTTCCTTCACAGATGCTGCTAGACCTGCTGAGCTTTTCCAGCGGCTTTGTTTTTGTTCCTGATTTACAGCATCGGCAGTTCTTTCGGTTTTTAAAGAGGCACATTAACTGAGACTAACTGACAGGGCTATTTCTGACTTAACATTGTACTACTTCTGGAAGATAGGAATAGTGGAGAGATAGATTAATGGACTGAATGGCTTCCTACCAGGAAGTGGTTGTGAAAGACCTGTTCTGGAGATGTTCCAGGGAGGGATAACCTTTGGAGAAAAAGATGCATCATTTTCTGTGCACCACTTTGAAAACTACATCCAACCAAGTAGGAAATAGAATGCAACTTCCCACCCATCACAAGAACTTGGGAGTGAATGTCACAACAGTTCTGTGCCTTTTAGAGACGTCTTTTAAGAGATGTCCTGTTTCTCTTCCAGAAGAGTTTCGTTACAGTGGTGTCGAGGGTTTCCTCCTGGCAGGCAGGCATTATTATCACATAGTCCGCTATTACACACAGCCCATTTTTACCCATGAATAGTCGCCATTACCAGCTATTCATTCTCCTAGGCTAACCATTATCCACTCCTTTGTCTGTCCATCTGTTCTTCTCTGACTTTGGACTCTATACCCACCTATCATTTACTCCTTTCCCCCTCCCTCCACCCTATCTTCTGCACATAAACTGACGATTTCCTAGTTATGGAGATAGCAAGAACTGCAGATGCTGGAGTCAGAGACAACACAGTGTGGAACTGGAGGAACACAGCAGGTCAGGCAACATCACAGGAGCAGGAAAGTCGATGTTTTAAGTCATGACCCTTCTTCAGAAATGGGGAGAGGGAAAGGAGCTGGGAAATAAATAGAGAGAGGAGGGGTAGGGCTGGGGAAAGTTAGGTGGGATGGTGGTAGGTGGATGCATGTTGGGAGTGGTGGGGATCGGTCAATGGGATGGGTGAGAGAGAAGATGGACAGATGCGGTCAGGTCAAGGAGGTGGGAGGGAGGAGAGGTGGGCTGGAGAAAGGTAGGTGGGGTGGTGATAGGTTGGATGCAAATAGGGGGTAGTGGGGATTGTTCAGCAGGAAGAATACATGGGAAAGGAGATGGATAGGTTGTGTCAGCTCAAGGATGCTGGGGATGGGGAGATTTTAAAACTGGTGAATTTTATATTAAGGCCATCGGGGTGTAGGCTACTGAGGTGGAATATGATGTGTTGCACCTTCAGTTTGCTATCCTCCAGTTCCTAGCTATCATCAGTTCTGAGGAAGGATCGTTCAACCCAAAATGTTAACTCTGATTTCTCTCAACAGATGCTGCCAAACCTGCTGAGCTTTTCCAGCTATTTCTGTTTTTGTTTGTAAATAGCTTTGTATTTCTCCCTGAGTGTTTCTTTCAGAATAAGACAAATGAATCATGAGTGGGTGGGCCCAGGTTCACACAGACCCTGAGGACTTCCATTTTGCTTTCAGTTGGTTTTTTTGTTAGTTAGCTGCTAGAGTTCTCTCTGCTGCTGGTTTGAAGGCTTAGTCAGAAAGATTCCTGTTAGAAAACAAAAGGGCAGATTGTTTCTTTCAGTGTTACTTTCTACTGTACTGGAAAAAGGCAGCTCGTGAAATAGTGACTGTTTTGCTGCTTTGCATTTTGCTGAAGAGTGTGTTTATGAGATGCTGCCTGTATTGGAATAGTTGATGATTAAAGGTTAAATAATACATTACCTTGTTAAGCATGTCAATAAAGTTATACTCATACTTTGTTTTGTTGTGTTTTAATTGCATTGTAAGAATAAAGTGTGTTTTGATTAAAGCTTATTGGTGGATCAATCGAATCATATCTGGAACACAGTGCCTAATACTTGGCCTTTAAAATAAAGTAACAGTTGGATCTAGGCTATTTCCATGAAGTATTTTGGGGGTGGCTGTAATAGTGGAATAGAACTGCTTTGTTTGTCAAATCTTTCTTTGTCCCTTTCTCAGTGATTCTGACCAAGTCAGGCTATCAGGACCCACATTAAAACGTGAAGCATAAGAGGTCTTTATGCTGATACGTCATTTAACTCATTTGAATGAAAGGTCATACAGCACAGAAACAGACCCTTCGGTCTAACCCGTCCATCCCAAAAAAATCCAAAACTAAACTAGTCCCACCTGTGTGCTCCTTGCCTACGTTCCTCCAAATCTGTCCTATTCATACACTTATCTCAATGCCTTTCAAACGTTATAACTGTGCCCGCATCTACCATTTCCTCAGGGCGTTCATTCTACATGCGAACCACGCTCTGTGTAAAAAATTTGCCCCTCGTGTCTTTCTAAATCTATCTCCTCTCAAATTAAAAATATGCCCCCTAGTCTTGAAATCCCCCATTCTAGGGAAAAGACACCTATCATTAACCCTACCTATGCCCTTCATGATTTTATAAATTTCTATAAGGTCACCTCTCAACCTCCTACGCTCTAGTGAAAAATGTCCCAGCCTATCCATCCTTTCTTTATAACTCAAGCCATCCATACGTGGCAACATCCTGGTAAACCTCTTCTGAAGCGACTACAGCTTAATAATATCCTTCCTATAAGAGGGCGACCAGAACTGGACACAACGCTCTGAAGAGGTCTCACCAGCGTCATATTGTTTGATGGCTGGCTCAGGCAAGCAAGGTCTATTGAGAAATCCTCAATAAAGTTATCATTGAGGCTTCTGCCATGTCAGGGTTCTTGTGACTATTATTAGATGGAGAAAGCAAGCAGTAAGTGAAATCTTATCAAGAAAATGTATTTCTCTTCTTCATTAACTCCATTCACACCATGGAGCAACTATTTTGCATTTTATGCTTGTTTAATCCAATTAATGCTATTGCCTCAGATAACAATGGATAATTGAGATTTATTTAACAACCTGTAAAAAATTTTAAACTGTAGCTGACAGAAGAATCTGTGATGGTAATTAATGAAAGCTGTGCCAAAGGCTGTTAATGACCTGACTTTCTAAATGCCTAGCAGGACTTTCAGATATATAGTTTATTTATAAATAGGATTGAATAGTGAATAGAGCAGACCATCATAGCCTCATATTACTGGGATATCTTAAAAGAATTTCATTAATGCTTAATACATCTTGACACATTATGTGTCTGCTGTCCCTTTATTTTATGAATCTCTGCTGTTAAGGCCCCTCAGTTGTTGGAATTATATCTTCAATGATTTTTCTACTCCTCCTTTTCTTAGAACAAAAATCATCTTAGCATCTTGTAGCTTTTCAAGAAAAGGGGTGAAAGAAGTTGGAAAGGGAAGATAACTGAGAATAAATGCTGTCATGAAGGAGGTAGCATGGTTTTAGCTTGTGAGCCTTTTGTCTTATTAGGGTCTTATTTTACCTGGAAGAAGAGATGGGTGCAGTCAGAGCCTGGTTCCTGCATTGGGAGGTGTCATGTTGGAAATATTTCAAAAGATCAAAAAGATCAAACATTTTGTATGAGAGATAGTAGGAACTGCCGATGCTGGAGTCTGAGATAATAAGGTGTAGAGCTGGATGAACACAGCAAGCCAGACAGCATCAGAGGAGTAAGAAAGCTGATGTTTCGGGTCTGAGCCCTTCTTCAGAACTGGGGGAGGGGAACGGGGCTCTGAAATAATTAGAGAGAGGGGGAGGCGATGATGGAAGATGGATAGAGGAGCAGGTAGGTGGAGAGAACATGAACATGTCAATGAGGCGGGGATGAAGCCAGAACAGGTGAGTGTAGGTAGGGAGCTGGAATGGGGGTTGGTCAGTGAGGAAGGAGGTGTAGGCAAGTGGGAGCGAAGACGGACAGGTCAAGAGGCAGGGATGAGTCTAGTAGGTAGGAAGTGGGGTTGGGGGTTGGTCAGTGAGGTGGGAGGTGTGGATAGGTGGAAGAAAAGATGGACAGGTCAAGGAGGCAGGGTTGAGGCTAGTAGGTAGGAAGTGGGGGTGGGGTATGGCCAGTGAGGTGGGAGGTGCAGATAGGTGGGAGAAAAGATGGACAGGTCAAGGAGGCAGGGACGAGAGGGGGTGCTGGTCTTAGGATGAGGTCAGGGCTGGGGAGATTTTGATGTTTGTAGAGTCCACATTGAGACCATTGGGCTGCAGGGTTCCCAGGCGGAATATGAGGTGCTGTTCCTCCAGCCTTCGGGTGACATCATTGTGGCACTGGAGCAACATGTCGTCCAAGGAGTGGGAGGAGGAGTTGAAGTGGTTCGCAACGGGGAGGTGTTGTCGTTTGTCACGAACCAAGTGTAGGTGCTCCACAAAGCGGTCTCCAAGCCTCCGCTTGGTTTCCCCAGTGTAGAGGAGGCCACATCGGGAACAGCAGATACAATATACCACATTAACGGATGTGCAGGTGAACATCTGTTTAATGTGGAAGGTTTTCTTGGGGCCTGGGATGGGGGTGAGGGAGAAGGTGTAGGGACAGGTGTAGCACTTCCTGTGGTTGCAGGCATAAGTGCCGGGGGTGGTGGGGCTAGTGGAGAGTGTGGAGCGGACGAGGGAGTCACGGAGAGATCGGTTCCTCCGGAAGGCAGATAAGGGTGGGGTGGGAAATATATCCTTGGTAGTGGGGTCAGATTGCAGGTGGCGGAAGTGGCGGAGAATGATGCGTTGAATCCGGAGGTTGATGGGGTGATATGTGAGGACGAGAGCAATTCTATCTTTATTGTTATTGTGGGGAGGGGGTGTGAGGAATGAGGTGCGGGAAACTCGAGAGATGCAGTCGAGGGCATTTTCGACCACTGTGGAGGGGAAATTGCGGTCCTTGAGAAACGAGGACCTCTGGGATGTCTGGGCGTGTAACGCCTCACCTTGGGAGCAGAAGTGGCGGAGGCAAAGGAATTGGGAATAGGGGATGGCATTCTTACAGGAAGGTGGGTGAGAAGAGGTGTAGTACCTCAACTACCTCTGTCATGTCCACAGAATTCATTTTCCTGTGTAATTTCAAAGTGGAGTTACAAATTTTGACCCTGTCACATTATGCTCAAAGCAGCACTCACAATTGAAAAACCTTCAGACTGTAGTGACACCACATTTTTAGCATATTAATGTATATCGTCTATCTTATTCAATTTCTTCAAAGTGCTGTTTGCAGAACAAAACTTATTTTGATGCAAAAAGCTCATGCTAATTATATCTCATGAGCTAAGAGGAATTTCAAAAGCCAAATATACAATAATCTAAACTTGAAGGTGCAATTAAAAATGTTTGTATATGTCAGAACAATGAATTGTATAAGAAGCTCTTAGCCTTGAGGCACCAATGCGGTTTGCAATGAGTGTCTTGAGAGTTGTGGTTCATTTACAGCTCCTGGTAGTTATCTATTCAGAGTTATTCACTTTTGTAAAGTCCCATTCTGTCTAAATGTTGACAAATGTTTAAAAACAATTGGAAGAGCAATGGAATAGAAAAGAGTTAAAACATGATTCATTTATTTCTGTGGATCTAGTTTTGTTTCTTCATTTTCATAACTGACTGGATTCTCCTCTGGACTGCTTCCAATGCCAATACATCTTTCCTTAGATATGAAGGTAAAAACTGTTGAGTGCATTCCAGCTGTGGTTTGACTGGTGCCTGGTATAGATTTAACAAAACTTCCCTATGTTTACACTCCATTCCCTTTGCAAAAAAGGCCGACTATTCATTTGCTTCCCCTATTGCATTCTGCACTACGATCCCTGCTATAGGAAGGACATTATGAAACGTGAGAGAATTCAGAAAACATTTACAAGGATGTTGCCAGGGTTAGAGTGTTTGAACTATAGGGAGAAGCTGAATAGGCTAGGGCTATTTTCCCTGGAGTGTTGGAGGCTGAGGAGTGATCTTATAGAAGTTTATAAAATCATGAGGGGCTTGGATAGGGTAAATAGACAAGGTCATTTCCCTGGGGTAGGGGAGTCCAGAACTAGACTGTATAGGTTTAAGGTGAGAGGGGAAGGATTTAAAAGGGACCTAAGAGGCAACATTTTCACGCAGTGGGTGGTGTGTATATGGAATGAGCTGCCAGAGGAATTGGTGAAGGCTGGTACAATTACAACATTTAAAAGGCATCTGGATGGGTATATGAATAGGAACGGTTTAGAGGGATATGGGTCAAATGCTGGCAAATGGGACTAGATTTATTTAGGATATCTGGTTGGCATGGACAAGTTGAACAGAAGGGTCTGTTTCCAAGCTGTATGTCTCTATGACTTTATGACTCTATGATAACCTTTTGGTGATGCATGCCAAAGGACCTCCAAAACCCTCTGTCCTGCAGTTTTTCACAGTCTTTTCCCATTATATTCCATCTCCAAGTTTTATCTTACTGTCTGTACACATCTGCAGACTCCTTCAGTCATCCTCACCACTTGCCTTTTCACCTATTTTTGTGTCATCCACAAACTTGGCAATAATAGGTTCACTTTCCTTGTTCTAATCATGAAAATATAGTGGAATTAATTGTGGCCCCAGCACTGATCGATATGGTGCTTCGCTAATTACAGGTTATCATCCTGAAGATGTGCTGTTGTCAGCCTGAGGGTAAGAGAACACATCGTTTGCATGTAAGTATATTGATCAGGGATAGAATAGAGGAGCACATGAATTCTGTCCATGACACAACCCTATAAAATGCCAATATTCACACACAGTAGAGGGGTATGTTAATAAAGATGTATTTCTTGAAACTACATCTCGAAAATATTATAGTGTAAAAACTGAAGAATTCAGTAAAACTTCCCTGTACATCATAAGATCTCTTCGATGAGCTCCAGTCTAAAAGCTTTTTATCTCTTAACTACTTTCCTTTTGTTCAGTTGCTTCAATTTTCTTCTTGAGTACACAATATGAAATGGAAACTATTGACTGCGTTTCTTTGTAATACATTGAAATTAAAACTAATTTTTCACAGTGAAAAATAGAACAAATGTAATATGTGGACAAGGAAAGATACAATTGTTGTAAGCCAAATTTCCAATGAGACTTTATCAAAAACAGCTCATGCAGTTTGGAGATAACAAGGTGTAGAGCTGGATGAACACAGCAGGCCAAGCAGCATCAGAGGAGCAGGAAGGCTGACGTTTCGGGCCTAGACCCTTCTTCAGATTCCTTATCTGCCTTCCAGAGGGACCGGTCTCTCCCCAAATCCCTTGTCCGCTCCTTGACCTGTCCGTCTTTTCTCCTACCTATTCGCTCCTCCAACCTCACTGACCAACCCCCACCCCCATCCCCACTTCCTACCTACTAGCCTCATCCCTGCTTCCTTGACCTGTCCGTCTTCCCTCCCGCCTACCTACCCCTCCTTCCTCACTGACCAACCTCCATCCCAACTCCTACCTACACTCACCTGTACTGGCTTCATCCCCACCTCCTTGACCTGTCCATCTTCTCTCCACCTATCTGCTCCACTACCCACCTTCTATCATCACCTCCCCCTCTCTCTATTTATTTCAGAGCCCCCTTCCCCTCCCCCATTTCTGACCCAAAACGTCAGCTTTCCTGCTCCTCTGATGCTGCTTGGCCTGCAGTGTTCATCCAGCTCCACACCTTGCTACCTCTTATTGCACTGCCCGCTTTCCCAATCTATCATCATTCAGATACCAATCTGCCTTCCTGTTTCTGTTACCAAAGTGGATGAGCTCCCATTTATTCACATTATATTACATCTGCCATGCATTTGCTCACTCAATCAACCTGTCCAAATCATACCAAAGCACCTCTATATTCTCCTCACAGGTCAACCTTTTACCCAGCTACATTGTCATCTGCAAGCCTGGAGCTATAACACGTAGTTTCCTCATTTAAAGCATTCATTTGTGTTCTGTATCAAAACGCATGCATTTAATTTTACATACCCATTTATTATGTGCGACCTTATTGAAAGCCTTCTGAAAATCTAGATAAATCACATTCACTAGCTCCCCCTTGTCCACTCTATTGATTACATCCTCAAAAAATTCCAACAGGGTCTAGGCCCGAAACGTCAAGATTTCTGGCTCCTATGATGCTGCTTGGCCTGCTGTGTTCATCCACCTCTACACCTTGTTATCTCAGATTCTCCTGCATCTGCAGTTCCTATTATCTCTTGTCATAAATCCATGCTGAATCTGTCCATTCTTGTCACTATCTTCCAAGTGTTCTGCTATTACATTGTTTATAATGGGCTCTAAGGCATTTTTCCTACCAAGGATATCAAACTAAGTGGTTCCTGTCTTCTCTCTACCTGATTTCTTAAATAGTGGGGTTACAATCGCTACCCTCCAATCTGTAGGAAATGTTCCAGAGTCTATAGAATTTTGGAAGATTGCCACTAGCACATCTGTTATTTCTACGGCCACTTCCTTAAGTACTCTGGGACGAAGGTTATCAAGTCCTGTGGAATTATCTGCCCTTATCTGATTTCTCAGGATAACACTACAGTTCACAACCTCTTTATATGTTGTTAGTTTTGTCTATCTTAAGTTTTTCTTTGTTACTTCGCATTGTGTCTCCAATCTTCTTCCCCACTTTTCTGATGGCAATTAATCTGGCCTGACGTTGAAAAACATAAGTGTTGAATAAGAACAAAGAGCGAAGCACAAAGAAAATTACAGCACAGGAACAGGCCCTTTGGCCCTCCAAGCTGTATCGACATGCTGTCCGTCGCAACTAAAACCCCTTACCCTTCCAGGGACCTCATCCCTCTATTCCTATCCTATTCACGTATTTGTCAAATGCCCTTTAAAAGGCACTATCATATCTGCTTCCACTACCTCCTCTGGCAGCGAGTTCCAGGCACCCGCCACCCTCTGTGTAAAAAACTTGCCTCGTACATCATCTTTAAACTTTGCTCCTCACACCTTAAATTTATGGCGCCTAGTAACTGACTCTTCCACCCTGGTTTAAAGCTTCTGACTGTCCAGTCTGTCCATGCCCTTCATAATCTTGAAGACCTCTATCAGGTCGCCGCTCAACTTCCATCGTTCCAGTGAGAACAAGCCATGTTTCTCTAACCTCTCCTCATAGCTAATGCCCTCCATACCAGGCAACATCCTGGAATGATTTTAAAAATCGAAGTAGAAATCCAAATTCCAGATTAATGTCAAGAAGTGTCCTTTCATACGGAGTGATCATCAATAGGAAAGAATTTGAAGTTGTAAAGCAAAAGAGGGTGGCTAATGTTGTGCCTTTATTTAAGAAAGGCTGTGAGGAGAAGCCTGGGAACTATAAAGCCTGTGCACCTGACATCAGTTGTGAGTAAGTTGTTGGAGGTGATTCTGAAAGATAGGATTTACATGCACTTGGAGAGGCAAGGGCTGATTAGGGATAGTCAGTCTGGTTTTATGTGAGGGAAGTTGTGTCTCACAAACTTGATTGAGTTCTTTTTGAGGAAGTAACCAAAAAGATTGATGAGGGCAGTGTGGTAGACTTTGTTCACGAGGACTTTGGTAAAGCCTTTGACAAGCCCTGACTAGTTAGTAATGTTAGATCACATGGGATTCAGGAAGAGCTTGCCAATAAGATACAAAATTGGCTTGACTGTAGAAGACAGTGGGTGATGGTGGGATGTTGTTTTTCATACTGAAGGACAGTGGCCAGAAGTAATCCACAGAGATCGGTTTTGGGTCCACGTTTGTTATTTATATAAATGATTTGTATGGGAATTTAGAAGACATAGTTGGTAAGTTTGCGGATGACACTAAAATTGGTGGTATAGTGTACAGTGAAGAAGGTTATCTAAGATTGCAAAGGAATCTTGATCAATTAGTCAATGAGCTGAGACGTGGCAAATGGTTTGTAAAAATGTGAGGTATTGCATTTTAGTAAAACAAACAAGGGCAGGACTTATACAATTAATGGTAGGGCCCTGGATAACGTTGTAGAACAGAGAAACTTAGGAGTTGGGGTTTCTTTGAAATTTGTGTCACTTATAAACAGGATGGCTAAGAACGCATTGAGCATGCTCGTCTGTATTGTTCAGATCATTGAGTAAGGGAGATGTGATGTCATATTAAGGTTGTACAGGACATTGGCGAGACCTCTTCTGGAGTACTGTGTACAGTTGTAGTCGCCCTCCCATAGAAAGGATATTATTAAATTGTAGAGGGTTCAGAAAAGATTTACCAGGATGTTGCCCAGAATAGAAAGTTTGAGCTATAAATGTAGGCTGGATAGCCTGGGACTTTTTTCACTGGAGCATGGGAAATTAAGGAATGACCTTATAGAGGTTTATAAAATTGTGAGAGGCATGGATAAGATGGATAGGAAGGGTCTTTTCCTAGGGTGGGTGAGTTCATAACTAGGGGGCAAATTATATAGGTGAGAAGACAGAGATTTAAAAAGGACATGAGGAACAACTTTTTCACACAGACTAGTTCGTATGTGAAATGCACTGCTAGAGAAAGTGGTGATTGCAGGTACAGTTACAACATTCAATAGACATTTGCATAAGAACATGAATAGGAAAGGTTTGGGGGAATATGGGCTAAATGCAGGCAAGTCAGACTAGTTTAGTTTGGGAACATGATCAGCATGGATTGGTTGGGCTGAAGTGTCTTTTTCTATGTTGTATGGTTCAATGACTCTACGGAGGGAAAAGATCTCAGAATTATGTGAAGACCAGGTTGAATGTTGTGAAAAGGAGACTGCAGATTTATTAAGAGGATGAGTCAAAAAGTCTTCCACAACCTTAATTTCTTTACAGGATCCCAGTCGCCATTGGTGAAGTTAATATTTATTGGCGTTCACGAATTGCCCTGGAAAAAATTGGTCATAATTTTGAACACCTCAGTAAGGTCACCTCTTAGTCTTCTCTGCTCCAAGGAGAATAAGCCCAATCTCTCTAAGTTTTCCTTGAGTCTAAAGTCCCTTATTCCTGGTATCATTCTTGTAAATCTCCTTTGCAATCTCTCCAGGGCTTTAACATCCTTCCTTAAATAAGGTGCCCATAATGAACATAATACTCCAGATATGGTCTGACCAATGACTTGTAGAGGTGAAGCATCATTTCCTTGCTCTTATACTGGTTGCCTCTATTTATGAACCCTTCTTAACAATGTTTTAATTTGCCTGTCCACCTTCAGAAACTTATTGTGTTGAAGCTAACATTATGAATGGAATTTCAGCTGAGGTGCGAGACAAGTTACAGTGAAACGTGGTCAAGGTGACTACTGGCACAGGATTCATCCTTAGGCTGCATCAAAGGACTGCAACAATAAGACATACATTGTCACATCCACAGAGCAGCATAGAGCTGTCTGTCTGGTAAGGTAGAATGCTGAATCAAACACAGCGAATGGTGGAGAAACTCAGCAGGTCTGGCAGTATCTGTGGAGAGAGAAACAGTTGATATTTTGAGTCTGATGTGACTCTTCCTCAGTTTTAAAAGGGGTTGGAAAATGGTGTTATTACACTTTGGACAGATGCAGGGGAGGGGTGAGGGGAACAGATGGTTGGAGGACCAGTGCTAATGACGAACATGTTGCTAATTGGGGTGAAAGAGAAAGATGTAAAATTGGTGTAAATTAAGATGTGGAAAGTTGAAAAAGGCTTTTTTTGGCTGAGGACAATTAAACAAGACACAAACAGCATAAGCCCGTGGGAGAGGGAGGGGGAAAGGGGGAGAAGAATGTCAGAAAATTGGAGGACAAGCATTAAGTGGCCATGATATGAAGCAGTGGAATTCAATATTGAGTCCTAGAGGCTGTAAAGTGCCCAAGTAGAAAATGAGGTGTTTTTCTTCAAGTTTGTGTTGTTATTCATTGGCACTTTGCAGCAGGCTCAGGACAGATATGCTAAAATGACAGAAATGCAGTTTATCAAAATTAGTAATCAGTTAGAAGATTGGGGTCATTCCTATGGACAGAGTGGAGGTGCTCTACAAAGTGGACCCCAATCTACATATGGTCTTTTCCATCTAAAGGAGACCATATTATGTGCAGCAAATGCAATAGACTGAATTGAATGAAATACAAGTAAAACGCTGCTTTACCTGGAAGATGTGTTTATGACTTTGGATAGTGAAGAGGAAGGAGATGATTGGTGCTACGATTTTTACAGCACTTTTACTTTGTTCAACCTGGTTTACTGTATTCTACCAGTGCTTTTATATAAGGTAGACTGTTCCCTACCTTGGGAAAAAAAGTTAGCCACTCTTCCATTTTCAATCCCTCCTTCTGACCCCAGGCATGCATCTATACCTTAAAACATTGCGGAAGCGCCATCTCCACAAAATTCAAGCAGGCCACCATCAAATAGGGATGAGTAATGAATTCAGATATGCTGGTGAAGTCCACATCTCACACTGCAGGTGTGCAATTTCACACAGTTAAACGTTATCCAAGCAGAATATGACTCTTCCTTTAGAATGTCAAGTCTTTATTGTATGTGTTTGTTCCAATCTGAAATCCTTGGGGCATTTAGTATAAGAAACACAAAGTTACTTGTACTTTTTCGGACCAGCACCTGTTTCCAGCCTCTTAGATTAAATTGGATGCTATTTATTAAATGACTGTATTTTTTGAACAATTGAACAGTTTCAGAATTCAGGGAATTAGAGGTACTGCATAGTCCTCTGAGATGGAGTGGAAGGTGATTTTGACAAGTGACATTGATGAAAGAGTTAACCTGACGAATAAAAACTATTACAGCAATACGACAACAAGCGGAGCCAAATGGGAATTTCTTCCTCTCCACTGCAATTGAATTAGTCCCATTACTGATTCTATTCTTAGAACACATGCATTCTAAGTTTCCAACGGCACAAGTTTTTTTGTCTGACTTCTAATAATTGTTGTTTAACTTTGCAACCAACTTTAACTACCCAAATGGCAGAAAAACTGCTGCACTAATGCCACAATGATAACTTTTGGCAGTTACATGGCATACTCATGTACAACAATGCAGTTTGAGCTCAGGTTTTTAGCTGCTGACATGAACCATGGATATAGGTCTGAGTGATAAGAGCTCTGCGTTGCAAATGTGTAAAGCAAGACAGTGAGGCTCACGTGGAAAAGTCAAGGCTGTGTGGTGAGAACTGCACTTGACCTGCCATTGTAATATGTCAGCTATTCATTTAGAAGCTTGCAATCTTGAGCAATAAATCACATGAACTGGACAAAAAAATGAGGACACAAGGAAAAGAGAATAGGAGATCATGTTTGAAGACCACAATCAGAGTTCTTCTCAAGATTATTCTCAAGTTTCCCAAGTCCAGGATCTCTCGTAAACCAGAACTGCAAGATTCACTTATGTCAGTTACAATGTCGATCAACAAATCTTCTCTTCATTTGGGTCCTTTTTCCACAGTGGTTCTCCCTGCCTTTGAGTAGCCAATTACTGCATGCTGCTGAAGAACTTCTAACGTCCCTCCACCAACCTTTGATTTTCTGCACAGATCTTAGAGCTTTGGGGTGTGTATTCTGCATATCCCTTTTGCAGGGATCTCTTAAAATGATTCATCATTTGGTAGTGCAGTTGACATTATTTGTGCCCCAAGCTGTGCAACAGCATTAAAAATATTTGCTGAACAATTTTCATCATTAACAATGCCTCCTCTTTGAGTGATCAATGACCTTTAAACTTTTAACTGTCTAGTTTAATGTTGCAGAAAGATTTATAGATCTGGCTTAAACAACATTCTCACCATGAGCTTCATTTATTTTATTTATTGAACCTCTTTTGATTTGGTTTAATGATACGGTTAATTATATCTTTAGCAATTTGTGATTAGGCTTCTGTCATTAAAGTGCTGCGTTTATTTGATTTGTCTGTTACTGGGTGAGGGTCCGTTAGTAAGTTCAGCATTAAGTCTTTATTAACTGTTTGGAGTTTATCTCAGGCATTGTGACAAACTATTTATCAATATTACCCTTGATTTCATTTGGGAATCAACACCTTGACAAATAAAACCTAATGGATACTGTTTTAACATCAATTAAATAATCTGTAATGGTTCTGGAATCTATTAAGAATGATTTGCAAGGTACAGTGCAGCAACTCGCTGGGGCGCCTTTGTCACCACCTTCCAAACCCATGACCTCTACCATCTCGAAAGGCAAGGACTGGAGACATATGAGAACACCACCACTTAAAAGTTCCCCTCCAAACTACACACCATATCATTATTTATTCACTGTCACTGCACTGGATCAAAAATCTTGACCTCCCTCCCTGACAGTACTACGGATATACAGTACTTCACCACCATTTTTTTAAAGGCAATTAGCAATGGGTAACAAATTATGGCCTTAATGTGCACAGTCTAAAAACAAATTTAATATAATCACTGTGCAAACCGTGCTAGGCTGCTATTAGCAACTTCACTGCTTTAACTACTGGGATCCCCACATTGCCCTGTGGCTGCAGCATAACTGTATCATTACTATTTTTCTGCACTGCTATGTATATAGATGGAAGCCTTACTAAAATCTACTACCTTACCATTGTGATTGGTTTCTGTTCAGCATGTGCCATTTTGTTCAGATTCTAGATATAAAAATGTAATGGCATTACTCTCCCTTGTAATCTGAACTGGATATTGTAGATTTCACTCAGGGTCTCACAAATTCTTCAATCTTTTCGAATGTGTGTTGAAAGACCTGGTGAGTCAATGGCCACATATGAATCAATGAGCTGCTTTTTCTCGTAGGCAGCAAGTGACCAGGAGATCAAAGCAAGTTCTACTTATCTACACCCTTGACACTTTACTCACTGAAAAATGGTTTTCTTTCTATGCAACTTTCTACTTTTTATCTTCAGACCCAGGACTAGACCTCACATGCTCTTAATTTCTTTAGCCTGACTTCTCACGTACCCTGTTAACGTTTCGGGTCCAGTGACCCTTCCTCAGAACTGAGTTAGCCCTGTTTTCTCCTTCACAGATGCTGCCAGACCTACTGAGCTTTTCCAGCAAATTTGTTTTTCTTCCTGATTTACAGCATCCGCAGTTCTTTTGGTTCTCATGTATGCTGTTTGGAGAAATGCTTCTGTACAAAAAGCATTGGCTGACTTGTCATAGACATATGGCCTTTGCCACTACTATAAGTCATTTTCATCTTGATTTGGGGAAGGCGTTAAACACATTACTTGAAACGTGATATCAGAAGTGACAGCTGAGATTGAATGAATTTTCAGAGCTATTGTAAGAAGCCAACAAGGAAGAATTAAAACTGAACACTGCAACTTGGAAATGCTGGCTGAGTCAGAATGGCTGTGAATTTTCCATTCCCTGCTGCTGTGGGAATGAAGGGCGATGTAAGAAAGAATTGAACATTTTTTCTGCCAACTTTTCAATGCCCCTTTGAAGTTTCGCACTGTCAATCTCACAATTTACAATTCTTCCAAGTTTAGTGTCATCTGCAAACTTTGAAATTGTCTTCCGTGCACTAAAGTCCAGATTAATGCATATTAGGAAGAACAATGGTCCCAATGATGAAATCCCAGGAGCTCCACTACAAACCTTTCTTCATCTTGAAAAATATCCATTGACCATTACTCTCTTCCTTTCAATTTTGAGCCAATTTTTATCCCTGTTGCTACTGCCTTTTTATACCATGACATATAACATTCCTCACGTACCCTCCAGAAATCCATGTATACCACTTAACAGTGCTACCCTCATTGACTGTTTCTGTTACAATTCCAGAAACTCCAACATGTTAGTTAAAGATGATTTCCCCCCTTAAAAATCCATGCCAACTCTTCTTAATCAACCCACCTTTGCTATGCTATTACTAATATGATCCCTGATATTTGTTTCTGGAAGAAGTTAAACTAACTGGTCTATAATTTCTGGAATTATCCTTACAACATGTTTTGAACAAGGCCATTCTTAGAACCTTTACAGTATGGAAACAGGCCCTTTGGCCCAACAAGTCCACACCAACCCTCAGAGTATCCCACTCAGAGCCATCTCCCTATAACCCACCTAATCTACAAATCCCTGGAAACTACAGGCAATTTAGCATGGCCAATCCACCTAGCCTGCACATCTTTGGACTGTGGGAGGAAACCCATGCAGATATGGGGAGAATGTGCAAACTCTACACAGACAGTTGCCTGAGGGTGGAATTGAACTCAGGTCCCTGGTGCTGTGAGGCAGCAGTGCTAACCACTGCACCACCGTGCTGTCCCAAATGCTGCCATTATCTTTGCAATTCTGCAGTCTTCTGGCTACAACCCCAAGTCCAGGGAAAAATGGAAGATTATGGCCAAAACCCCCTTAATTGCTATCCTTATGTACTTTAAAATCCTTGGATGCATCTCATCCAGTCCTAATGCCTTGTTAGCTTTAAGTGGCCACAATTTGTCCAAGAATTCTTCCTTAATTATTTTCCTTTTAGGCTGAGCATCATTCTCTTATTATATTCAACTCAGGAAAATATGTTTTTGAAAGCCCCCCACACCCCCCAAGCCATTAATAAATTGCATTGTATTCCCTGTATACTAGGTTCTAAAAAATAACTGCTCAGTGATGTTATGACACATCTCTAGTGTAGGTGGGAATGGGCCCAGGCCTCCTAACTCAGGGGTAGAGACATTACCACTGCACTGCAACAGCCCTATTCCCACTGTACTAAATTTGAAAGGTTTATTCTCTTCACCTGGAATTTTATTCAGCTCAGTGTCACAATGACCCTAACAGGAAGCCACTGTACACAGAACTCCGCATTTAAGCCAAACTAAACATTGACCACCTGTTTAAAATTAGCTTTGTCTTGAACATTTGAACACTTCTTGCTAGGTAATTCCTCATGCGAGGAGTTCACCAATTGTCCTCAGTTGTTCCCTGATAGATTTTTCTCAATAATGATACCAATGTTTTATAAGGTTTTATGAGCTATTCAGCTGGGTCTGTGAACTGGAGATCAGCCAATGTAGTGTGCTGATTTCTTTTAACCTTTATTTCTCGATGGTATTTCACTGGTAAGACCAGCATTTGTTGCCCATCCCCGTTACCCTTTGAACTGACTGGGTGGAAGGCCTTTACAGAGGACAACTAGTAGTCAACCATGTTGCTGTAGGTTTGGAGTCACATGTAGGCTGGACCAGGTTATGATAGCAAGGTGCTACACCTGCCCCCACACCTCCTCCCTCACCCCAATCCCAGGCCCCAAGAAGACTTTCCACATCAAGCAGATGTTCACCTGCACATCTGCCAATGTGGTATACTACATCCGCTGTACCCGTTGTGGCTTCCTCTACATCGGGGAAACCAAACGGAGGCTTGGGGACCGCTTTGCAGAACACCTGCACTCAGTTCGCAACAAACAACTGCATCTCCCAGTCGCGAATCATTTCAACTCCCCCTCCCATTCCTCAGACGACATGTCCATCCTGGGCCTCCTGCAATGCCACAATGATGCCACCTGAAGGCTGCAGGAGCAGCAACTCATATTCAGCCTGGGAACCCTGCAGCCCAATGGTATCAATGTGGATTTCACAAGCTTCAAAATCTCCCCTCCCCCAACCGCATCCCAAAACCAGCCCAGCTCGTCCCCGCCTCCCTAACCTGTACTTCCTCTCACCTATCCCCTCCTCCCACCTCAAGCCACACCCCCATCTCCTATCTACTAACCTCATCCCGCCCCTTTGACCTGTCCGTCCTCCCTGGACTGACCTATCTCCTCCCTACCTCCCCACCTACACTTACCTCTACTGGCTCCATCCCCGCCTCTTTGACTTGTCTGTCTCCTCTCCACCTATCCTCTCCTCTATCCATCTTCTATCCGCCTCCTCCCCACTCCCTATTTAGTTCAGAACCCTCTTCCCCTCCCCCATTTCTGATGAACGGTTTAGGCCTGAAACGTCAAGCTTTCCTGCTCCTATGATGCTGCTTGGCCTGCTGTGTTCATCCAGCTCTACACCTTGTTATCTCGTAATTGATGAAACTGATTGTTTATTTCACAATAGCTGATGATAGCTTAATGTTTCATTACCAAGACCAATTTGATATTCTGGAGCTATTCATCAAATTTGAATTCTATTAGTTTCCCTGGTGGAAACCCATTCACACAAGCTTCTGGATTATGAGTCCAGAGATATTAGACAATATCGCTGTCTGCCATGTGACTACACTTTATGAGCTCTGGTAATGTATGGTTATGTAACCAGACTAAAATACAGAATTCATAATACAAATACATAACCTGAAAATACAGAATTCATACAGACTGTTTGAGAACTTGAGCTAAAACTTTTAAAAATCTGGAAGAGCTGGTGTCAGTAAGAGTGAGCATGAAGGTGTTAGATTGTCATAAAAACTCAATTGGCTCATTTATATTTTTCAGAGAAAAAAGTTTGTCTGGCCTGGCCTATTATGTCACTCCATTCCCACACCAATGTTGGGAACTCTTAGCTCCCCTCAGCCACTCAGTTGTAGATATGTTTAAATGAACCAGCTGTGTGAAGTGATTCATTTTGGAAGGTCAAATTTGAACGCAGAATACAGGGTTAATGGCAGGATTCTCGGCAGTGTGGAGGAACAGAGGGATCTTGGAGTCCATGTCCTTCGATCCCTGAAAGTTGTGACCCAAGTTGATAGGGTTGTAAAGAAGGCATATGGTGTGTTGGCTTTCATTGGCAGGGGAATTGAGTTTAAGAGCCATGAGGATATGCTGCAGTTCTATAAAACACTGGTTAGACCACACTTGGAATATCATGTTCAGTTCTGGTCACCTCATTATAGGAAAGATGTGGAAACTTTAGAGAGGGTGCAGAGGAGATTTACCAGGATGTTGCCTGGACTGGAGGGCAGGTCTTATGAGGAAAGGTTGAGGGAGCTAGGGCTTTTCTCACGGGAGGGAAGAAGACTGAGAGGTGATTTGATAGAGGTGTACAAGATGATAAGAGGCATAGATAGAGTGGATAGTCAGAGACTTTATCCCAGAGCAAAAATGACTATTATGATGCAGCATAATTTTAAGGTGATTGGAGGAAGGTATAGGGGAGATGTCAGAGGTAGGTTCTTCACACAGAGAGTGGTGGGTGTGTGGAATGTGCTGCCAGCAGTGGTAGTGGAGTCAGATACTTTAGAGACTTTTAAACAACTCTTGGATAGGCACATGGAGGATAGTAAAATGTAGGGTATGCAGGGTAGTTTGATCTTAGTAGGATAATAGGTTGGCACAACATCGTGGGCTGAAGGGCCTGTACTGTGCTGCACTGTTTTATGTTCTATGTTCACATCTCTGGGCCAGCTAGGACTTGAACCCAGGCTTCCTGTTCAGAGGTAGGAACACTACCCTGCACCATTTGTGCCCTGGCCCCTCAGCTTTACCAAACCACTACAGCTGCTCACCACCACCTTCTCGTGGCAACTATAAAAAGCCAATTAATACCAGCCTTGCATCCCAAAAAGATTAAAGTGACTGCAGATCAGAACAATTGAAACTGCTCTGAAACATTCTGGGATTATAACGAGATGCAAATGTGACTTCTTTAAACCTCCATGAAGTCTGTGCTGGGCAACCATTGGAGATCTGGTGTAAAACTATTGCTAGAGTGAAGTAAGTGATGAAGTTGGTGGGGATGTAGGGAAAGGCCATTCAGGGGAGATCAATATTGCTTGTGGTAACCCAGAGAAGATCAAACTTACTCTTCTGGAAACAGGAAGTAACAGAAGGCAAGAAAAGCACAGGAAAAGTTTGGAGTTGCAGTGGAGCATATAGAATTTATGGATAATTGTCCCATTTAAGCTTTACTGAGAAAAGCAACAGAGTTTGAAGGAGGTCAATGTTTAAGACTCTGAAGACTCCAGATCAATATTGGAAACAATGGAGGTGGAGGCGGGTCGGGGTAGGTGTGTTGCATGGAGTGGGGCTGTGAAATTATTTAATGTTTCTGGGCAAGAAAGGCTGGCCAGCAAATGAGCAATGTGAGATAACAAGGTGCAGAGCTGGATGAACACAGCAGGCCAAGCATCATCAGAGGAGCAGGAAAGCTTGACGTTTCGGGCCTAGGCCCTTCATTTCTGAAGAAGGGTCGAGACCCAAAACATCAGCTTTCCTGCTCCTATGATGCTGCTTGGCCTGCTGTGTTCATCCAGCCCCACACCTTGTTATCTCAGATTCTCCAGCATCTGCAGTTCCTACTATCCCCGAAATGAACATTGTGTTTTGGAAGGGGAGAAAGGGGAGAAAAAGAATTGTGAGTAACCCAGGAAGAATGATGGAGAAAAATACAAGTCTCCAGAGAGAGCCAGTGAGTTGGTGGTCTCTAGTCTCTGACTGGAATTAGTGGGATTGAAGCAACAGTAAGAATGGGTGCTTTTGCAGCATTATGTACCTTACAACCAATTGAATCAGCTGCAGTGTTCCTGCCAGCCAGACAGGAGTAAAAACAGGCTGCGGAATTCTACGTCAATACAAGATGTTAACCAGAGCTGGTTATTTCAAATAACACTAATAGGTTGATCCACAGCTGTGCATGTATAGACTTTCTGCTCCTTCCCGTTTATAGGTTTGACTACCTTTATAACAAATGGATGATTAAATATTCTCCCCTACAATCTCTACCTGATAGCTTTTCAAAATGGTTTGGTGTGTAATGTGTGAGACACTGGAGCCTTTTTAGGTCGATCTGTCCTTTGTAAGGAATAGTTCTTTGTGAAAAACAGTGTCGTGACAGTTTTTCTTTCCCAAAGCTGAAAGTATTGCCATTAGGTCACAATAGTGCAATGATATTTAATAATGACTTCTCCCTGAGTTAATGTCATTCCATTTTGAGTTATTCTGTTTCCAATGTCATCATTTCATTTTTGTTTTGTTCTGATTTTTTAAAATAGGTGTGTTGATGACTAAGCTTATGAAGACAAAGGGTATTGAACCATACAATCGAAGGAAGTTTGGATTTGGTAACCAATCTGTGCTGACCTAGTTCTCAGGTTTGCAGTGGAGAACAAAAACAGTCCTTAATATCCCTGGATTATGGACTGGTGTGAGTATGTGATAAGACAAGGTATCAGTTAGACAAGGACTTTTGGGCTAACTTTGACAATTCTGGCGCTTGAGTGGTGATGTCTGCTTTAATGAGCAGTATCTTGTGTGTTCCTTCAATAACAATAACTGTAAAAAGATTGTAATTTTAACTTTGTGCAGAAGTGTTGCTCATTTTGCATGTTATGTTTTTTCCTGTTCTATGCCACTGAAGTCAACAGATATTGGGTGCTGTGTTTAACACAGCACATATTGGGTGCTGTGTTAAATTGGCATTGCACTTGATCCTGTGGGTTTCCTAACCAATCTCCCTCTTCCTCCACCGAATTAGTTAGCTTTGAGTGGACAGAAAGCTATCAGGTTAAAGATTGGAGGGGAGAATATTTAATCACGTATTTGTTATAAAGGTAGACAAACCTACAAATAGGAAGGAGCAAGCAGTCTGTGTGAACACAGCAATGGATCAACCTGTAAGTGTTATTTGAATTAACTGGCTCTGGTTAACATCTTGTATCCATGTAGAATTCAGCAGATTTTTTGTAATTCTGTCTGGGAGTGGTCAGAGAAATGGGAAGAAGATCAATCAAAGAAAGTGTGGCACCATCTTTTCAGGACTTTGCTTTCATTGACCCTGTCTCTCTATTTCCTCAATATCACTGATACTGAGCACAAGTCTGGCTGAACTTGATGTTGTAAGGCCCTCTTGTCTTTACAGTTATGAACAATCTTCTCATGAAAACAGTATTAAGCTGTAGTACATTTCAAGTCCCATTCACCCGTCACCTGTCCTTACATTGACTCCCAGTCAAACAACACTTCAATTTTAAAATTCTTATCCCAATTTTCAAATTCATCCATGCACTTGCCCTTCCCTTTGTCTATAATCTCCTCCAGCCCACAATTCACTGCACCCATTTTGTTCTTGAACACTTCCAGTTTTAATCATTTCACCATTGCTGACCATTCTTTTAATTATTTAGCCCTTAAACTCTGGAGTTCCTTCCTCAACCCTCTGTCTCACTAGTTCTCAATTCCTCTAAGGTGCTCCCTGTAACCTGACCAGGTTTTTGATAGTTTTCCCCAGTATCAAAAATTATGTAATTTGATATCAAATTTAGCTTTAGAAGACTCCAGTAAAATGTCTTGGGATGATTTTCATCCTGTTAAAAGTGCTATATAACTCCAACTTATTGTTGAAGTACTGTTCCAACCGTGTATGTGAATGTAAATTAACATTGGTTAGAGATATTTTCTAAGCAACTTGTTCAGAGATGTTATTACTTCTGGAGCAGACAGAGCTTGAAACCAGGCCTCTTGGCTTAGAGGCAAGAGCACTAAAAAGTACACTGCAAGAGCCCTTTTAATATCCCTTATAAAGTAAGCTTGTGAGAAAAGAATTTACTTTGTGAGGCCTCCATAAGATGTCAAACATTTCTCTAAAGAGACACTGTGTTAAAGCCTTGCACTGATTGAGATGAGTATACAAGGAACCAAACTCTTTAAAAATGGAACAACCATTATACAATATGAGAATAGGTGCTAATTGGTTGGACCATCATTGGCAATAGGAAATTAAATCTTAAATTGGTTTAGGTACATTCTTAGCACAGTCGGGATTTATTTATATCAGATCACCTTGCAGTGTGATTGTGCTAGAATCTAATATATATATATTCACACATAGGACCCTGTTGCTTGTAAACAATAGGAATATGCCCTGTTTGAACCTCTGTCACTGAGAAAAGAATTATGCAGACCTTCAAACATGTTATGTACCTAGGGCAATGCAATCAGAGTCTATTTCCATGATCTGAGTCTAATCAGCTATGATTGACAGTTAACAGATCCTGTTGCATCTCCATGCCAAACACAGCTCAACAATAAGCACCCGCTCATCTTGCTATTAACTGTTGTTCCATTTCCAAGTTTAGTTCCTTGTGTTTCTGTCCTGATAAATACAAAATGAAAATCATCAACTCTTCATGCCCTTTTTAGCAAAGTCAATATTAGGAGAGATTAGTTGGAATCTGTGGTTTCAGTATGTGACCTACTTGAACATCACATTTCATGGTACATCTTCAAGGAGGTACAAAGTTGTCTGAGTGTTTTATATAGATAAATAATAAAAATGCAACAGAGTAGGAGGAACACATTGATCACATGGATTATTAAACAATTATTTCATTTTGGAAACTGTAGCTTAACATCTCCTTGACAACTTTCTTGAGATCTATCATTTTCTACCTCGGTGTAGCTATATCCTCTGAGTGTTGCATTCAAGATTCATCTTGTCTGGAATCTTGTGTCAGGCATTTTGTGCAGCTCTTCTCAGGAGAACGCTCTGGAATCTGCTCCTTTGCTTCATTTCATGTAGCATGACCTTGACTGTTTTTCAATAGATTGGCTGGAAGATTTCATTTCAATCCAGCTTTTATATTCAGTTACATAAGCGCCCATGTCAGCAGAGATTGCAGTCGTTAGCTGCATCCTTATAATTAACTGCAACATATTTTATATTTCGTGAGAGCTCTGCACATAGATAGCCTGCCAGACTGTTTTATGTGTAGATGCTTGAAATAATTAAGGCAACAAATTCAAACCATGTTGCCTTAGTCGGATTTACCAATCATCATAAACAGACAGGATGTATCAAAGAGCAATACACACAGCAATACATACAATATACAGTCCTAACATCAGAACAGTACCAGATTAAAGAAACAAAAACATAGGAAAATGTTCTTTATATAGGTGATTATCGAGAGATAGAATATATTCTTTCAGTAGGTGGAAAGGATTGATGTATATCAAATGGAGGAAGCAGGATATTCGGAAAAATAGAGGAAAAGTGGAAATTTAGATTAAGGAGATTGAGTTCTTATGGCTAAGAAAATAATAGAAATAGCTTCAAAAAGTGAATAACCTACTTCTACTCATCTCTGGAGCCCAGTTGAGTAATGTTCAATAAAATCCAAAAGAACTGCAGATGCTGGAAATCAGAAACAAAAACAGAAATTGCTAGAAAAACTCAGCAAGTCTGGCAGCATCTCCATAGTCCCCGTTAGTAGCTATTCATTCTCCTAGGCTCATTGTTATCCACTCCTTTGTTTGTTCCAACTGTTCTTCTCTCTCTTTGGGCTCTATCTCCACCTATTGTTTACTGCTTACCCTCTCCCTGCACCCTATTTTCTGCATAAAAACTAACTTTTTACTAGCTACCATCCATTCTGAGGAAGGGTCACTGGACCTAAAACATTAATTCTGATTTCTCTCCACAGATGCTGCCAGACCTGCTGAAATTTTCCGGCAATTTCTGTTTTTGTTTGTGAGTAATAGCCAACCTCAGTTGCCAAAATGAAAGCATTATTCATCTTATTTACATCTTCACTGCACGTTTGCATTCAAATCCAGTAGCTCTTGACATTAATTGTTTCCTGTCAATGATATCTATTGTTGGAAAAGTATCCACCTGAGTTCAGTTCAGATGCATCTCTGCCTTTGTTTCTGCTTAATTAGAGGAAGAGAGCAGCCACCAACCTTTTGCTTAAAGGTGACGTCAGAAGAAGGGTCAATGTGTTACATCGTCTGTGCATGTTGGGTATTTTATAAAGGTGAGGAATTTTTAGAAGCATTTGCACAAATAATGTATTTGAAATGAAGTTTAAGGCTGAACATAGATTTCATATCAGGAAGGTGGAACAATACCAAAACTGTCTTATTTCATCTTTTTCAAGTGCTCTTAAATTTAAAATGAATTCTTTTTGTAAGTTGTATTTGGCCTTATTTTATCCTTATCTCTTGTGGCTGAGATATATCTGATCTTATTCTTACAATTTTGTATTACAAGTCTGAGATTGTGGTACTGACATTTTTCAGCTTCAGGTCAGTGCTTTGATTCCTGTTTTGTATTTTGTTTCCAAATATTATGTGGTGTCACAGTACTCATGATTTGAGTGCTTCCAGAGTGGATGCTGGATTTTCACTAAGGCCACTGCTTAGTGCTGGTGATTTTCATTTGGGAAAGATTTGCATTTCCAGGACACTGAGGGCCTAAACTACAGTTGGTGACCTCCCCTCACATTAATGTTGCATATGCTGTGGAGCCAAATTCATGGTTGAGATAGCCTACCAGCAGGCTCACAGTGCATACTTTGCCTTGCAGCACTAACTGGCATAGTCACACAACCAGAGGGTTCACCACATCAGTACCCACCCATAACATGTGGCAACAAGCATTTGGACCAAAGACACTGTATCTGTACTAAGCAGTCAACCCTGGTCTCAAAGCCCTAGGAGAGTAGTCTTTAGTGAAGTCCATAGAAACACCTGGTAGTTGGTGGGGTCGGGCACATTTAGGCAAGGGCAGACTCCAATACCAGTCCAGGAATTTGGCCACAATCAGGCACTGGCTGATGGATACAAGGAATTCTGGAGTTTGGGCAGATATCTGATAAGTAGCAAGTTGTGCCAGGAATCGAGTGCGGTAAAGTGAGGTGGAAATTTGTCATGACGGTCAATCTTCCCTCATAGCTGCAGGGGCTGTGCAGCCACCGGGAGGTTCTATGATTAGCTTGCCAACACATTGGCTTACTCTTCTGTTAGCAGCTGCCATACATAGACTTCAGCAGTCCACCCAGTAGCAATAGGAATTACTGGGAACATTAATGAAGGACGCCATAGGGGCAGGGCCACCAATTAATGTGACAACTTTGATATGATACGAGCAATCAACTTGCTGGAGCTTGCAATGAGCTTCCCTCCACAAGCCCGATGTAACCTTAGCCAAAAAGTGTAAGATTCATCCCCATGTCTCTCCAGCTTTTCAGTTCGGCAAGCTGCTGTTTTATGATCCTACCTTTCTAAATGTTAATATCTTAGCAACAGAACCCAACCTTTTCAGTGCAACAGATTTCAGCATCTGTTTGCGTTTGTCCCATTTTCTACAGCTAACTTTAATTCTTAAAACTAAAAATGACGTATTAAGTGCATGTGTCTTAATTAGATATTCGCTTATTGTACATTAAGGTTAACATAGAGCAATAAAATTACTCCTGACGTTTTAGTAGCCGTAATAATAGAGCTTGTTTCAAATAGCATGCAAGGTAAAACATAAATCAGCTAACAATAGCAAAGATATACTATAATTTCCCTGGTTTTTTATGCAGTCTAAAGATTAAACCCTTAATATGTCTTTTAAAAATACTTGCATATATATAGATACGTTGAATTAATTCTTGTTTAACTGCTTCATGGTCAAGTACATATTATAATATACAATTTTGTACAATTCCCTTTCACAACATGACTAGATCAAACAATCTACCTATATCTAGAACATCTGAACTGAGCACGAACTTATCACTATCACTAACTACCTTCAGGAAGCTAGACTGTTAAAACTGTATAGAATTGGAAACCTCTAGATGCTATTTGTCAAGCTATGTCACAAGGGTTATGGAATTTTAAACCATTCCTGTGTCATCAAAATAACGTCATCAAAAAACTTTTTAAAGTTAATATAGCACTTTAAATTTGGACACAGGATGATTTACCTACAGTTTACCTACTGTAATGTAAATTAAATTCAAAGTGACTGTCTTGCAAACCAATCTGAGATGTCAGTTATGATATCAATCTCTCATGATTTAATATCACATGTTTTCCCTTAAAATCTAAACAAAGATCAGCTGACATATTCCATTAATCATATCGTGAAAGTGAAGTTGGTCATCACGACTCATTTTCCGGTAAAAGGCTTGAAGCAGTTGTTCAAATTTGTTAGAAATTACCGTGTCAAGACTGACAGTAATTATTGGCTGTATTACTTTAAGATGTGGCATAACTAGATCTAACATTTTCAACACAAGAGGAAAGCTGCAGATTGAGACATGAAATAAAATAAAGTAACTCACAATGTTAGATTTATTGAAAAATGTAGCATTTCAGGCTTAGTTTTACATAACACATGCTTTTAGTATAATAACAGTTTCAGCAAGGAGAAACTTGGGGTGGCTCAGTGGCTCAGTGGTTAGCACTGCTGCCTCACAGCACCAGGGAACTGGGTTCAATTCTACTCTCAGGCAACTGTCTGTGTGGAGTTTGTACATTCTCCCTGTATCTGTGTGAGTTTCCTCTGGATGCTCTGGTTTCCTCCCACAGTCCAAAGATGTGCAGGTTAGGTGGATTGGCCATGCTTAATTGCCCATAGTGCTCAGGGATGTGCAGCTTAGGTGGGTTATAAGGGGATGGGTTTGGGTGGGATGCTCCAAAGGTCAGTGTGGATGTGTTGGGCCAAAGGGCCTGTTTCCACACTGTAAGGATTCTATGATTCTATAATCTAACCCACCACTCTCAGCAGAGGGCCTGGGTGCATTTCTAAAATCCTGCCTGAAGGAAAATTAATGGCTTCAACATATGTGAATCTGGAGTCACATGCAGGTCAAAGATTTCCTTTCCTAAAAGACATTAGTGAACCTAATGGGCTTTTACAAAATTGACTGTGGTTTCATGGTCACCATTAGGCTAGCTTCTTTTCTTTCACATTTTCATTCATTCAAATTTCAGCATCTGCTATAGTGGGATACTACAATGGCTTCAAATGCACCTAAGTCAATGTCCATCTCCACAGCAACATGAGTCTGATGGGCCTCCTATCCAGGTAGATATGTTGATTAGCTATTTTTTAAATTCCCAACTTCATTGAAAGTAAATAGATGGCTGAAGAATTACAAAATTTGACATTCTTAACAACTTCTTGGGACTTGAAGACCAATAATCTATCCAGTGTTAGCACATGTGCTTTTGCCTTTTAATATTACTCTCAATTAAACAAAAAAAACAACCTGGGTTGTCCTTCAATCTTTAACAATCCAATTACGCAAATTTGCTGTCAGCAGTATGCAGAACAGGTCACACGACCCCTTTATTGTATTTTACACTAACTTAAAACACAGTCCAAAAACTTAACAATTTGAACTAAATAAAGAGGAAATGTCTGTTTATATAATACTTTTCACAACCTCAGGACAACTCTAATGAAAATGCTTTTTATGTATAGTCAATGTTGTAATTTAGGATGCCACAATTCCAAAAAACAATGAAATATGTGACCTTTTTCAGGATTACTAGCTGATGCATGAATATAGATTAGGACACCAGGGAGAATTTGCCTGTTTTTCTTTCAGTAGGGGACTTGTGAGGATTTTTAGCCCAACAAGCTACAGGAATGGAGGGAATTATGCTTGTTATCTAGGCAAATAATTGGATGGTCTCAGTATTAGTGGTAAAGGAGTTCATAAGTTCCTCACAGTTGTTGTTGAAGGTAAGGATGGATAAAACAAGTGCTTTAAGGATGTGGCTCATGATGGAAAATAGAAGTCAAGGATTCTAGAACATAGAATATAGAACAGTACTGCACAGTACAGGACCTTTGGCCCACGATGTTGTGCCGAACTATTACCCTAATCCTAAGGCCTATCTAACCTCCACCCCTACCTTATACTATCATCCATATGCCTATCTAATAGCCGCTTAAATGCACCTAATGAGGCCGACTCCACTACCCTCTCCGGCAATGCATTCCACGCCCCTACCACTCTCTGAGTAAACAACCTACCTCTGATGTCTCCCTTGTATCTACCACCACTCACTTTAAAACTATGCCCCCTTGTAATAGCTACCTCCACCCAATGAAAAATTCTCTGGCTGTCCAATCTATCTATACCTCTGATCATTTTGTACACATCTATCAAGTCACCTCTCATCCTTCGTCGTTCTAAAGAGAAAAGCCCTAGCTCTCTCAACCTTTCCTCGTAAGACCTTCCCTCCATTTCAGGCAACATCCTGGTAAATCTCCTCTGCACCTTTTCCAATGCCTCCACATCTTTCCTGTAATGAGGCAACCAGAACTGGACACAATACTCCAGATGTGGCCGAACCAGGCTTTTGTATAGCTGGAGCATAACTTCACGGCTCTTGAATTCGATCCCTGTATTAATGAAAGCTAACACACCATATGCCTTCTTAACAACCCTATCCACATGGGTAGCAGCTTTCAGGGAACTGTGAACATGAACCCCAAGATCCCTCTGCTCCTCCACACTGCCAAGAATCTTTCTGTTAACCCTGTATTCTGTTTTCAAGTTTGTCCTTCCAAAATGAATCACCTCACACTTTTTAGGGTTAAACTCCATCTGCCATTTCTCAGCCCAGCTCTGCATCCTATCAATGTCTCTTTGTAACCTAGAACAGCCCTCCACACTATCCACAACTCAACCCACCTGCATATCGTCCATGAACTTGCTAATCCACCCTTCCACTCCTACATCCAAATCATTTACAATAATCACAAATAGAAGAGGACCCAGGACAGATCCTTGTGGTACACCACCCGTAACTGAGCACCATGTTGCATATTTTCCTTCCACTACCACCCTTTGTCTTCCAAGGGTCAGCCAATTCTGAATTCAATATGCCACGTTTCCCCCTATCCCATGCCTCCTTACCTTCTGCATGAGCCTACCATGGGAAACCTTATCAAACGCCTTACTTAAATCAATGTATACCACATCCACTGCTCTACCTTCATCCACGTGTTTGGTCATCTCTTCAAAGAATTCAATAAGGCTTCTATCCCTCACAAATCCATGCTGACTATCATGAATCAAACTGTGCCTATCCAAGTGATCATAAATCCTATCTCTTAGAGGCCTTTCCAATAATTTGCCCACCACCGATGTAAGACTAACTGGCCTGTAATTTCTGGGGTTATCCCTATGCCCTTTTTTGAACAAGAGAATGACGTTTGCCTCTCTCCAATCTTCCAGCACTATACGTGTGGAAAGTGAGGACCAAAAGATCATCGCCAAAAGCTCTGCGATCCCGTCCCTCACTTCCCATAGAATCCTTGGAAAAATCCCATCAGGCCCAGGGGACTTATGTATCTTCAATTTCCTCAAAATTCCTAGCACATCTTCCTTACTAACATCAACATCCTCTAGCCTACCTGTCTGTTTCACAACGTCCTCCTCTACAACTAGATCACTCTCAGTTGTGAATACTGAAGAAAAGTATTCATTAAGGCCCTTTCCTATCTCTTTAGGCTCCGTGCACAAATTCCCTTTACAATCCTTGGTCGGCCCTACCCTTGATTTAAAAAGGGTCTCCTTGATTTAAAGAGAATACTGGAATATTGAACAATTTTGACAGAGAAGAGCAGGAAACAGTAGTGCACTGCTTGGTCCAGACCTGTTGATGAATAATTAAACTAGTTAGCTGCCAAAGATGCCCAAGACCGCAACATTTGGTCTTCATGGAGTAGAAATGAGAGCATTCCAGAGGAACAATCAGGTTGAAAGAGGGAGAATTGTTTTCAGTCCAATTTTCCAGAAGGCTTATCTGACATCCAGTACTGGATGAACTGAAATCTCCTCCAACCAGATATCATAAAGGCTGAACACACTATCTTCAATCCTCCTCCAAATTCTGTTCCCTACTCATTAACTCAATTCCCGTTCCTGGATACTGTAATAAGCTGAATCAAACTGTTCACAAACTTACTGTTGCATTTAATCTTGGTTTGAACTCCTGATGACAGATCAATTCCATCATCATTTATGCTTACTTCAATTTCTGTCATTGAGTATTCCTGCTCTTGCTTCAGTTCATCACCGGCTGAAGTACTACTGCGCCTTTGCTGCATCCAATGTAATGATTTCCTGACAAGCCTCCTATTTTCTGCTCCTCGGAAGCTTGGTCTCAACCAGAGCTGTGCTGCCCTTATCCCAATTCTCACCCAAGCAAGTTCCCTCATTAGCCTGAACTCATTGATATACACTGGCTCCTTGTCTGGAAACACTTTGATTTTAGGATTCTCATCTCCCTCCAGTTCTATCAGCCTCTGAGTCTCTGAGCACCTCCAATTCTGGCCTCTTGAACGTTTCCAGTTCTCATTGGCGGCCATTGGTTGC
The DNA here is from genome assembly GCA_024137785.1 of Ginglymostoma cirratum. Classification (NCBI taxonomy): domain Eukaryota; kingdom Metazoa; phylum Chordata; class Chondrichthyes; order Orectolobiformes; family Ginglymostomatidae; genus Ginglymostoma; species Ginglymostoma cirratum. The sequence goes on along the minus strand of JAHRHZ010000267.1, from coordinate 55,237,503 downwards.
TGTTTCTTCAGTTGCCTGTAGTTGTGTGGCTTTCTCCCGCAATCTCTCTGCCTCTGTCTTTTTCTTCCTTAAGGCCTTCTTTAAATTTCACTCTTCAACCAACTTTAACCTGTCTGCCTATTATCCTTTTAGATCAATCAGAGTCAAATTTTGTGAAGCAACTTTGTGTGCTTTATAACACTAAAGCTCCTATCTAATAGAATTTGCTTTTTTCATACATGTTTGTTATCATAAAGGATGAATGTTGTTACAACTCTTACCGGAAGAGGTAAAATATTTGATACAATGCCGACCAGCTATTACTAACTAACCTAAATGTGACCAAATGTGAATTTAAAAAATAATTTTGTCAAGAACATAATTAGTATGCCGACCTTTTCTTCGGCTGCTGTACAACTATTGATTTCATTAAGTTTGACGCAAATGTCCGAATAGAACTTAATGGAATCCCAGATCTAACTGAGGCTAGGCAGTCCTGAGTACAATTAAAGCTCTGAGTACACTTTCAGAAAGACCTTTGCAGGGAAAAAGGAAAGAGAGTTTGGACATTTTGTAACAAAATCTAAGATTTGAATTTCTTTACTGATTGGAAAATGAATTACGTAATAATGATTGGACTTGAAAGCAGTCAAAAACACGAAACCCAATGTGTTCTTGCTGTTCACTCACACTAAAACAAAAAATGATTCCGACAAGTTGACAGTTCTGAATTGTAATGCAGACTTCAGTGATTTTATAATAATTATGACAAACAAATATAAACATATAAAATAGGAGCAAAATTAGACCATTTGGCCCTCTATCCTGCTATACCATTCAATATGATCATGGCTGCCCTGGCTGTGTTTTGAATTCCACGTTTCTCCAATAATCTTTGATTCCGTACCAAACAAGAATCTATCAATGTGTCTTAGAAATAGTCAAACCTCCAGTTCCACCAATTTCTGAGGCAAAGTCTTCCAAAGTCACACAACTCTTTGAAAAAAAAAATTTCTTATCTCTGTCCTGAAAGGGTAACACCTAATTTTAAATGAATGTCCCTTAGTTCTAGACTCACCCACAATTGGAAACATCCTTTCCACATCCACCCTGTTAAGATCATTCAATACCTTGTACACTCTAATCAAATCACCCCTCACTCTTCAAAATGCTAGTGGAAATAGCATTTCCAGGCTATTTTCATAAGGACAACCACTCACCCCAGGTATCAATTTAGTGAATCTCCTCTGAACCATCTCCACTGCATTTACATCCTCCCTTAAATGAAGAGACCAAAACTGCACACAGGATTCAATATGTTGTCTCATCAATGCCCCTTGTAGCTGAAACTTAAAATCCTTACTTTCATGTTCAATTCATATCATAATATACTACGGTATAGAATTCACCTTCTTGGCAACATTCTCTACCTGAATGTTAACTTCTTGTGACTCATGCACGAAAACACCTAAATCCTTCAGCACCTTGGAACGCTGCAGTTGTTCTCCATCTAAGCAATATTCTTTTTTTATTAATCCTGACAAAGCAAATAAATTCACATTTTGCCATATTCTCCATCTGCTAACTTTTTGTCTCCTCACTCAACCTGTCTAAATCTGTCTGCAACTTCCTTATGTCTTCTTCACAACATACTTTTCTACCTAATATAACAGCAGAAAAATGTTGGGAAATGCATCAGGTCTAGTAGCATTCTTGAAGAAGAGTCATGTTGGATGCAAAATTTTTATCTCTTTTTCACTCACCTGATACTGCTGAGTTTTGTCAGCATTCTTTGCTTTTATTTCAGATTTCTAGTGATCACAGTATTGTACTTTAAAGATTTCTTACCTTTCTCGGTGTCATCTGCAAATTTAAACACCTTGTCTACTCTCCCTTCACCCACATCATTGATGTAAATTGTAAACAGTTGAGAGACTAGCACAGACCCCTGCAGGACTCCACTCATCACGTCATTCCAATCAGACAAAGACCCATTTATGCCCATTCTCAATTTTTTGTCAACTAACCCAATTTTTTATCCATGCCAATATGTTACCCATATATCCAAATATTTTCCTCCATAACCTTTGATGTGGCACCTTATTAAAAGCCTTCTGGAAGTCCAAATAAAGTAAATTTACAGGCTTCCCTTTATCCATATTGCATATTGTTCCTTCAAAGAACTCCAAAAGAGTTGGTGATTTTCTTTTGATGAAATAATATGACTCTTCACTTTTTCTATGCGGGCAGCTGTAACCTCATGAATCATTGATTCTAACCTTTTCCCCACAACAAACGTTAAGCTAATTGGCCTATAATTTCCTGTTTCCTGTCCCTCCTTTTCTTCTTGAATAGTAGAGTTAAACTTGCTACTTTCCAAATGGCAGAAACTTTCTGATGTGTTTCACACTGTGATTTTTAAACATGTATCATATATCTATCATGTTTAGAAAATATTTGGTAAAAAATGCTGAGGTTTGACCAATACTAAACTTAGTGTTCTTACATAACAAATTTAAGACATGCCAATGAAAAAAAAAGTATAAATTGGGATAAAGCAGAGATGTTTAATATCATATTTAATTAATTAAATTTTGGAATTGCCCTGTATAATTTCTTTCGATATTCTAGGTATTAAAAGCGTGCCATCAGCACTAATTGGACAATAGAGTGGTTAATAATTATTTAGAGGAAGTATAGAATTACTGTCCCTTTGAAATAATTGGGAAAGAATTCATTGGCAAAGGAATTTTACTCTGACATGTTAATCAGCTCATTAAAATCATCGCACTGAAGAATTTCTATCCCCAAGGATAGATAGTTAGGTCAGTGCAGTAAGTACCAGTCTTTAATTAGATTTCATTTTCCATTGGCCAAGATAGGATATTTATTTACAATGTTTTTGCTTAAAATGGAACTTTGTCCTCTTTCTAATTTGCGTAAAAATAATTACAATAGTTAACAGCACCATTGAATCATAAATGGTCTCTCACAGCCCTATTAATGTTGTAACTTCAAGTGGGTTTGCCCTCTTACAGTGCAGTGGTAGTGCCCCTATCTCCTAGGCTGAAGGCCTGGGTTCAAGTCCCATCTGCTCCAGAGGTGTGCAATAATATCTCTGAGCAGGTTGATTAGAAAATTAGGTTAAATTAAGAAAATAAAAATACAACTGAATTATGATTAAGGTATACTCTAATCCCATTTCCCAGTGTCTCCAAGATGCCCACTACGTTTTCTCTTGAAGGTTGCCCATTCATCAGGCAGGTGGCAGAGACCAGCCATTGATAACTTTCAGCATTGCACTTAAACAATTTGGTATGTCTTGATGGCATGGAAACTGCTGGATAAAAGCCACTTCTTTGTCTCTGTCAAGCATGGGGACTCTGAGACGTAGAATGTTTCTGAAGTTGGTAAAGGTGGAGAGTATATAGCCTGTGAGCTGGATCGGAAGGCGTAATGGGAGCAAATAAATGCAGGTAGCATTACTTTGTTGAAGGGAATGAAAATTATGTATCCATGAAGAAAAAGAAGTACCTCTGTGATGAGGAAAGTGATTATCAATACAGCTTTTGGGAATATTTCATTTGTCTACTGATTAAAATTTACAAATTATGAAACAAGCATTTGTTTCAAATTTCAAACTAGAATTTTAGACGCAAATGGGACTAGATTAATCTGGGATATCTGGTTGGCATCGTCAAGTTGAACCGAAGGGTCAGTTTCTGTGCTATACAACTCTATGGCTATAAAATCATTACATTTTTTCACAAACCATGGCCGCATCTCACCTAGTATCAAATCCTGCCTTCACAAACCATACCAGTGCCCCCAAGTATGTTGCCAGTTGAGCTGGTGGGACAACACTTGTAAAAGTTGCTTATCATTCTATATTTGCTGTCTAATCTGAGAATTATTGTAACACTTTTCAAGCCTACCAAGTCTGAGTGATCACTAATTCAGGGAACATTTTGCCCTTTTGTTCAAATCCATTAGCTACTTGTTTGAGACTATCCCAGACTGACAGGATAGGATGAGAGAGTAGATTCATTCCATCAGTCTGGACTAGGTTCAAACCCAGGACACAAATGTGAAAAGTCAATGTTCTAACACATTGTTCTCCCTTCTGTCCTTTGATCACATAATATGATACACAGAAGTTTCTGTTTTGTTACATTGCTGGCCTCGAGCTGAACAAGGCAATAATCCAACTGAGGTGGGGTCAGGTGAATCCATCAACCACAGGAACAAAGCTCAGGCATGTAACTGTCAGCTGAATCCAGTCTCAACTTCATCATCTGCTATGAATAATGAATTATATCAAGCAGCGAATTATCATTGCAGTCTGCTTCATTTTTCTTTTTTTTTCACTCTATCTGGTGGAGTTGCAGATGCCCTAAGGTTCCAAAAGTACCTGGCATCTCATCCAGGTGACTATTCTTCTTGGCTGAGCCCTACTTGATGATCGCAGCAATCTGTTCAATTAAGAAAACATTGCAACCCCAGTCAATCCACCCATGCTCAATCCCTGAATAGCATTCAGAAGATGGTACACTGTAAATATTTATTTTGCCCTTCCTAGCTCAAGATGGCATACCTGAACCCATACCTAAAATCAGTTAACTTGGTGTAGATTAGATATGGAAGCTGAGATCTTGCTACTCTAGAGGCTGAGTACCACGCCATGGATTCCATTAACCCAAAAGCCAATTAGGCAAATGGTTGTGTTTTCTTTTACTGATTTGACATGGGTTTGACTGGTAACTTTTAAAGTTGAAAATGGTATTTACAGTGCGCAATAAATATTACATGGTAACAATCACTAAATAACATTTGGTACTTGGAATACTGCCCAAGAATCATCTACAAACCACTTATCTTTAGTAGTGCCACTACATTACATAACTCTTAGATTGGAACATCAAATCTGAAATAGGTGAGTGTTGGGTCACTGGGTCCCTCAAGCCTGTTCCATCAATTAGTAAGGTCAGACAACCCACTGTCCCCATCGGACCCAACAATCCCCTCTTCCACAGGACCTGATATTGCCCCACCATCAGACAAGACACTTCTGAACAGTCCCCTCCCTACCCAGCTCATGACACTATTGCCATTGGATCCAACAACGCCCAACCCCAAATACCATTACATCCAACAAACTCCTACCCCGACACACTTTTGCCCCGATCAGACTCAATATCCCCCTTCCACTCTGACCTATCCTAAACACCCCATTACTTATCTAGACCCCCATACCCACCCTGTGCACTGGCGCTCTACCTGTTAGTCACTCTGTGCACCTTCCTTCATAATTACCTGGCGCCCTGGCACTAAACCCCCAGCACCCTAACCTTAATTTTACTTTTGAGTTCTTACCCTTTCACAGGAGCTGTCAGTCTGAGTGTGTATGATGCTGGACCTTTAAAACACAGAATACGGTAACTACTGTTGTGAGAAAGGATTTAATCGGGCCTAATACTGTTAGCCCGGTGTAGCCCTTCAAAGCGCATGTAGTGCAAGTGAAATGAAAAAGGAAGACTTGAGGCTAACAGAGAGGTTGGGGTGACACTTCATCACAAATAGTAGCTCACAATCATAAATGTATTGTCCCATTACATCATCACCAGTTTGATGTACATTTGTATCTGCAGCCACAAAGATCAAGCTACAGTGCTTTAGTGCCATATCATGAAAACCCTGTGTGAAGGGATAATATTCTTACCCTAATATCCAGTGTTTAATGATATCTTGTTGTTGTTCAATTTGTGAGCATCACTTGTTGAATAGCTTTCAAATATTGATGTTAACTTTTATTAAATAAGAGATAAAACAAAGAATAAACAAAAAGAAAAGCTGCATTTTCTTCTGGAAGTTAACAGGTGCTGCCTGTCTTCCAAACAACAACAGATTTACAATCAATGAATGCTGACCTCGGCCTGTTGTCATCTATTATAACCAGGTGTCAATATTAAGTCTTGTTTGGGTTGTTGCGCCTGATGCTATAATGCTGTAGCATTTCTGAAGGTGAAGTTGTTCTTGCTCAATGTCCTCATCTTCCTCCTCTGAAGGCTGCTTCCTCACTCCCAGCTCTTCAAAGTCCATCAGGTCCTCTCTTCACTTGCTCCAGTTGTGCAGAGGACAGCATACAAGGATTATGTGACACACCCTGTTTGAACAATACTGCAAGGACAATCCAGACTGATCCCAGCATTGCAGCCTTGTCTTCAGGCCATGATGCTCCATGATGAACCTGATTGAAGAACAAGCAGCACTGTCCAAACTTTTCTTCTTTCAAAAGGTTGTGTAACAGAATCATCAGCCAAAGTTGTAGAGACTGGCCTTTACCTCCCAGTAGCAAACCTTCTAAGGCATCTGGACCTAGCTATAGGCATGGCAGCAGCTCCCACAGTATTTGGCGCAGACTTCTAAGATGTGAGCCAATCATCACAGATGACTTTTACACTTATTGGATAGTAGCCTTTTCTGTGAATGAGATCTGTGGGGATGGCAACGCTGGTGGCAGCAGACTCTTCAAGATGGCGGCACCAGCAAGGCGATATCTGTAGCTGAAGTGGGACATGAAGCCTGGTAGCAGCCTGGCCTAGCAGTTGAGCCTTGGACTCTTGGTTTCGGGGTGAGTGTGGGTTCAGAGGCATCAGTGAAGTGGGTCCAGTGGCGAAGAGGTGGTGCCTTAAGTGAGGAAACTCCTAGCTGGGTGGGCCTGGAGTAGGAAGCAGCGAGGTAGAGGAGGTATCCATTGAGCCTAGGTGCTGGCATAGACTGGGTCAGAAAGACTGATTCTAAGCGTTTTACTTCTTTATTTTTCTAATTTATTTGTAGGGCCTATAATAATGGGCTATTTATTTCTTCTCTCTTTTCTGTTGCTTCCTAAGAATTTGATCTTAAGTATCTGGTCCTCTGTATCTTTGTACCTAACATGGCTCTGTAATGTGGCAACTGTAAACTTTTCACTGTATTCATTTAAGTACATAGAACAATAAACCTAATTCAATTCAATTCAATATGGAGATCATACTCTTAATGTAATTTGTGTACGGTCTATAATGCCCTGCACCTAGGGGAAGACAACAATGTTGGCAAAACCTACTGTTTGGGGTGCAGCAAAGACCTTGTCATGGGGAAACAAGATGGAGTGATGTGAGCTGGCACAAATTACATTGATAACAGCACTGATACATTTGTAGGTTGAGGACTGTGAGATCCCACACAGGTCCCCAGTGGATCCTTGGAATTTTAGCTATAATGGAGTCACTCCCTTCATTCAAGTCAATAAAGATTTATGGCAGAGATAGTAGGAACTGCAGATGCTGGAGAATCTGAGATAACAAGGCGTGGGGCTGGATGAACACAACAGGCCAAGCAGCATCATAGGAGCAGGAAAGCTTGACGTTTCGGGCCCAGACCCTTCTTCAGAAAATCTTTACAGCAGATTTACGACAGTTGAGCCCCAAACTGGTGTGCTGTGATGAAGGATAACAAGCATGGGGCTGGATGAACACAGCAGGTCAAGCAGCATCATAGGAGCAGGAAAACTTGACGTTTCGGGCCTAAGCCCTTCATCAGAAATGGGGGAGGGGAAGAGGGTTCTGAAATAAATAGGGAGAGAGGGGGAGGCGGATAGAAGATGGATAGAGGAGAGGAGAGGTGGAGAGGAGGCAGACAAGTCGAAGAGGCAGGGATGGAGCCAGTAAAGGTGAGTGTAGGTAGGGGGGTAGGGAGGAGATAGGTCAGTCCAGGGAGGACGGACAGGTCAAGGGGGCGGGATGATGTTAGTAGATAGGAGATGGGGGTGTGGCTTGGGGTGAGAGGGAAAACAGGTTAGGGAGGTGGA
>JAHRHZ010000267.1:55178722-55228557 GCA_024137785.1 Ginglymostoma cirratum | reverse complement strand
TGACCTGTCCGTCCTCCCTGGACTGACCTATCTCCTCCCTACCCCCCTACCTACACTCACCTTTACTGGCTCTATCCCCGCCTCTTCGACTTGTCTGCCTCCTCTCCACCTATCCTCTCCTCTATCCATCCTCTAACCGCCTCCCCCTCTCTCCCTATTTATTTCAGAACCCTCTTCCCCTCCCCCATTTCTGATGAAGGGTTTAGGCCCGAAACGTCAAGTTTTCCTCCTCCTATGGTGCTGCTTGACCTGCTGTGTTCATCCAGCCCCATGCTTGTTATCTCAGATTCTCCAGCATCTGCAGTACCTTTTATCTCTGCTGTGATTAAGGATATGTTCACTGGATATGGAGAAAATACGTGTCTGATTGGACAGAATCAACATTGATTTATGATGGTGAATTCATGCTTGACAAACCTGTTAGAGGGTTTTGACGATGTTACCAGTAAAATCAATGAAGGGGGATGTGGGTTATCTGGTCACAGGGGTTTAGTAAACAAAGTAAAAGTACATGGGATTTGAGGTATTGGGTTTGGCTGATAGAAAGCAGAGAGCAGGAATAAATGGGTCATCCTTGGGTTGATGGGCTGTGACAGTGAAGTACCACATGGATCAATGGTTTGGCCCTGCCTTTCACAATCTATATCAACGTTTTGGTGTGAGATAAATATTTTGTATTTCTAAGTTTGTAGAAGATACACGATCTGTCGTGACTATGAGAACAAAAAGAACTGCGGATGCCGTAAATCAGAGACAAGAATAGAAATTGCTGGAAATGCTGAGCAAACGTGGAACCATCTGTAGAGAGAAATCAGAGTTAATGTTTCAGGTTGTGTTCTGAGGAAGGGTTAACTCTGATTTATCTCCACAGATGCTGCCAGACCTGCTGAGCTTTTCCAACAATTTCTATATCTGAGTCTGTGGTTGTTGTGACTATCAGTTGTGAGGAGGATGCAAAGTGGATTTAAGGGGACTTGAACAGGTTGAGTGAATGGGTGAAAGTCTGGCAGATGGAATATAATGTGGGTAAGAGTAAGGGGGAATACTTGCTAGAATGGTTAGGGAAACTTTAAGCTAAATTGGCAGGGGCATGGAAACCTAGGCAAAGAGTCAGAGGAGGAGAATCAAGAACAAAAGAGACCGCTTTGCAGAACACCTATGCTCGGTTCTCACTAAGCAACTGCACCTCCCAGTCGCGAACCTTTTCAACTCCCCCTCTCACTCCTCAGACAACATGTCCATCCTGGGCCTCCTGCAGCGCCACAACGATGCCACCCGAAGGTTTCAGGAACAGCACCTCATATTCCGCTTGGGAACCCTGCAGCCCAATGGTATCAATTTGGACTTCACAAGCTTCAAAATCTCCCCTTCCCCAACCGCATCCCAAAACCAGCCCAGATTTTCCCCGCCTCCCTAACCTGTCCTTCCTCCCACCTATCCCCTTCTCCCACCTCAAGCCCCACCCCCATCTCCTACCTACTAACCTCTTCCCGCCCCCTTGACCTGTCCATCCTCCCTGGACTGACCTATCTCCTCCTTAACTCCCCACTTACACTCATCGTTACTGGCTCCATCCCCACTTCTTTGACCTGTCTGTCTCCTCTCCACCTATCTTCTCCTCTATCCATCTTCTGTCTGCCTCCCCACTCTCCCTATTTATTTCAGAACCCCCTTCCCCTCCCCCATTTCTGAAGAAGGGTCTCGATCCGAAACGTCAGCTTTCCTGCTCCTCTGATGCTGCTTGGCCTGCTGTGTTCATCCAGCTCTACACCTTGTTATCAAAGAAAGAGAAGCGTTAGGTAGAGGAATCAAAGGCCAGAGTCCATCAAGGAACAGTAAAAAATCATGGGAACGGGACACGGAACATTAAAAAGACAAACCTTAAGGCTTTGTGCCTGAATACATGGAGCATTTGAAATAAAGCGGATGAATTAATCACACAAATAGATGTAAAAGGATATGATATATTTGGGATTACAGAGGCATGGCTATAGGGTGAGCAGAGATGAAAACTGAACATTCAGGGCTATTCATTAGTTAGGAAGGACAGATAGAAAGGAAGAGGCGGTGGTGTTGCATTACTGGTTAAAGAAGATACAAGAACAATATTGAGGAAAGATATTACCTTAGATAATTTATTGTTAGAATTGAGAAATGCCAAAGGGCAAAAAATATTAATGGGGATGGTACATGGACCACTAAACTGTAGTGGTGTTGTTGGGAATAGCATTAAGCAGGAACTAAGGGGTGCACACATAAAGGAACATCTGCAGCTATGGGTGACTTTAATCTGCACGTACATTGGCCAAATTGAATTAGTCACAGTACCCTAGAGGAGGAATTCCTAGAGTGGTTTTCTGGACCAATATGTTGAGGACCAAACTAGAGGACAGGCCATCTTGGACTGAGTATTATGCAGTGAGAAAGGAATAATTGGTAATGTAGTTGCAAGAGATCCTTTGGGGATGAGCGACCATGAAATGATAGAATTCTTCATTAAGGTGGAGAGTGAGGTAGTTAATTCTAAGACTAGGGTCTTGAATCTTAATGAGAGAAGCCACATTGATATGAGGCATGAGTTGCCTATGATGGTTTGAGAAAAATTATTGAAAGGAATGACAATGCATAGGCAATGGCAAACATAAAAAGAGTGAATGGCTGAACTACAAAAATTGTTTATTCCTGTCTGAAGCAAGAGTACAAAGAGAAAAATGGTCAAACCAAGGCTCACAAGAGAAATTAGGGATAGCATTAGATGCAAAAATGAGGCATACAAATTGGCAAGAAGAAACAATAGACTTGAGGATTGGGAACAGTTTAGAAGTCAGCAAAGGAGGACTAAGGGATTAATTAAGAAAGGGAAAATACACTATGGGAGTAAGCTTGTGGGGAACATAAGAAGTGACTGTGCAAGTTCCTATAGGTATGTAAAGAGGAAAAGATTGGTGAAAACTGATGTAGGTCCCTTACAGTCCATGGGGTAATTTATAATGGGGAACAAAGAAAAGGCTGACTTCCTTCTGTCTTCACAAAAGAAGACGTGCATCACATACCAGAAATGACAAGGAACACAGTATTTAGTGAGAGGGAGGAACTGAAGTAAATCTGTATTAATAGGGAAATGTGTTAGAGAAATTGATGGGATTGAAGGCTAATATATCCCCAAAGCCTGATAATCTACATCTCAGAGAAATTAAGCAAGTGGCCCTAGAAATAATGGATGCAGTGGTGTTCATCTTCCAAAATTCTTTAGACTTCTTTAGACCTCTTTCCTACAGATTGTAAAGTAGCTAATATAAGCATACTAATTAAAAATGTAGACGGAGAGAAAACAGGGAAATATAGATCTATGAGTCTGATGTTAGTAACGGCGAAGATGCTAGAGTCCATTATCAAGGATTTTATAGCATAACACTTAGAAAACAGTGGTAGAATCAGATACGGTCAGCATAGATTTACAAAAGGGAAATCATGTTTGAAAAATCTACTGGAATTCTTTGAGGATGCAACTTGTAAATTTGATCGGGGGAGTAAGTAGATGTAGTTTGTTTGGATTTTCAGAAGACTTCTGACAAAGTCCCATAGAAGAGATTAAGGCGTAAAATTAAAGCACATGGGATTGGGGAGAGTGTATTGAGATTGATAAAAAATTGGTTAACAGACAGGAAACAGAGAATAGGGGCAAATGGATCTTTTCCTGAGTGGCAGCCGCTGACTAATGGGGTACCACAGTGGGTGGTAATAGGACCCCAGTTATTCATAATACCAATTAATGATTTAGATTAGGGAACTAAATGTAATATCTCAAAATTTGCAGGTGACACAAAGCTGGTTGGAAGGATGAGGTGTGAGGATGCAGAGATATTGTAGTGTGATTCAGACAGACTGAGTGAATGGGCAAATGCAGGGCAGATACAGTGTAATGTGGATAAATGTGAGGTTATCCACTTTGGTAGCAAAAAACAGGAAGCAGATTATTATTTGAATGGCTGTAATTTGAGAGAGGGGAATTTCAGCTAGACCTGGGTGTCCTTATGCACCAATCGCTGAAAGTAAGCTTGCAGATGCAGCAGGCAATAAAGAAGGCAAACTATATGTTGGCCTTCATAGTGAGAGGATTTCAGTACAAGAACAGGGATATCTTGCTGCAATTATACAGGGCATTGGTGGAGCCACACCTGGAATATTGTGCACAGTTTTGGTCTCCTTATCTGAGGAAGGACGTTCTTGCTATCAAGGGAGTGCAGCGAGGATTTACCAAATTCATTCCTGGGATAGTAGGACTGATGTATGAGGAGAGATTGAGTCAATATTCTCTTATGTTTAGAAGAATGAAGGGGAATCTCATAGAAACCTCTACAATTCTAATAGGACTAGACAGGTTAGATGCAGGAAGGATGTTCCCAATGGTGGAGGAGTCCAGAACCAGGGGTCGTAGTTTAAAGATGAGAAGTCTTTTAGGACCGAGTTGAGGAAATGTTTCTTCACCCAGAGAGTGGTTTGCCTCTGGAAGTCACTACCACATAAAGTGGTTGAGACCAAAATGTTACATGTTTTTATGAAGGAGGTAGATATAGCAATTATGGCTAAAAGGACTAAGGGGTCTGGGGGAGGGCAGAATTAGAGTATTGTGCTTAATGATCAGCCATGATCATAATGAGTGGCAGAGCAGGCTTAAGGAGTCACGGACCTACTCCTGCTCTTATCTTCTATGTTTCTATTTTATCCATGTTGGTAGAAGGTATGTAGATTCTTTGCAGAGTATGCAGAATTGGTACATTCCAATGAGAAAGAAAAATTCCAGGGGGAGGACCTATCATCTGAGGTTAATGAGAAAAGTTAAAGAGTGCATCAAACATGAAGAAAAAATACAAAATTGCACAAAAGATTGGTTGTAGGTCAGAGGTTGCAGAATATTTTAAAAAAGCAAAGAATGACTAAAAGATTAATAGGGTGGGGAAAACTAGTGTATGAAAGAAAGTTAGCTAAAAATATAAAAGCAAATAGTAAGATTTTCTGTAGGTACATAAAATGAAAAGAGTTAACAGAATGATCACTGGTCCTATGAAGAATGATTCTGAAAAGTTAATAATGGAAAATAAGGAAATGGCAGATGAATTGAACAGGTATTTTGTATCTGTCTTCGCTACAGGGGATACAACTATCATCTCAGAAATGTCTGCAAATCCGGCAATGGAAAGACTGAAAAATCCCAAGAAAATTATAATCACTGGGGAATTGGAGCTAAACTGAACAAATTGTTGAAGCTGCAGGCCTGCAAAGTCTCTAGCGCTTGATGGATTTCATTCTACGGTCTTAAAAGAAGTAACTAGTGAGAGAGTTGATATGTTGGCCATAATTTTCCAAAATTCCCTAGATCTGTAAAAAGCTCCAAACTATTAGAAAATAACAAATGTATCTCATTTATTAAAAATGGACGGGAGACAGAAAACAAGATAATACAGGCCAGTTAGCATACTGTTTGTCATGGAAACTTGAACGAGGGACAAAGATACAGAAAAAGTGACGCTCAGTTAAATTGAGATGTGAAGGAATTTCTTCGCTCAGAGGGTAGTGAACACCTAGAATTGTCTGCTGCACAGTCATGGAAAATGTATTTAAAAAGGAGGTGGATTGTCTTTTAAAATACCAAGGAATTGAGGGCTTTGGGGAGCTGGCTTGAAAGCAGAATTGAGGCCTTGGGAGATCATCCATGATCTCATGGAACTGCAGGGTAGGCATGAGGGGATGAATGTCCTACTCCTGCTTCTATTTGTTATGTCCAATTATCAAAGACATTATGGCATGCCTCTTAGAAACGTTCAAGGTAATCAGACAGCGTCAACACGCTTTTGTGAAAGGGGAATCATGTTTAATTAATTTATTGGAGTTCTTTGAGGAAGTAACAGGAGCTGTGGATAAAGAGAATGGATATACTACACTTAGATTACCAAAAGGCATTTGATATAATGCCACATCAAATGTTGTTGCAAAATAAAGATCATGGTGTACAGGGTAACATACTGACATTAGTAGAAGATTGACTGGTTAACAGGGAGCAGAGAATAGGTATAAATGGTTTGTTTTCATGTTGGCAAAATGTAATGACCGTAATGCCGTACGGGTCATTACTAGGGCCTCAAATTTTTGCAATTTCTATAAATTACATGAATGGAGAAACTAAGGGCATGATGGTTAAATTTGCTGATCACACAAATAGAGATATGAAAGTTAAGTTGTAAAGGTAACGTAACGATGCCACAAAAGGAATATAGAGTGAATGGCAAAGATCTAAAAATATTGTGGGAAAATGTGAAATTATTCATTTTGGAAGGAAGACAAAAAAGGAAGCATATTATTTGAATGGTGAGAGATTACAGAGTTCTGAAGTGCAGAGGGATCTGGGTGCTCAAGTACATGATTTGCAAAAGGTAGTACACATGTACAGAAAATAACAAAGAAAGCAAACAGAATAGTATTGTTTGTTACAAGGAGAAGTGAGTATAAACGTTGGAAGTCTATGCTTCAGCTGTCCAAGGCAATGCTGAAACCACAACTGGAGTATGTATCCAGAACTGGTTTCCTTATTTAAGAAAGGATGGAAATGCATTGGAGGTAGTTAAAGAAGGTTTATTCAAGGAAAGATTGGGTAGGCTAGCCCTGTATCCACTGGAGTTTTGAAGAGTAAGATGTGACTTGATTTAAACATACAGGATCCTGAGGGGTCTTGACGGTGTGTGTGTGTGCGGAAAGAATGTTCCTTCTTGTGGAAGAATCTGGAACATAGGGTGACTGTTTATAAATAAAAGATTGCCCATTTAAAACAAAGATGAAGGTTTATTTTTCCTCAGAGAGCATCTTGATTCTTTGGAACGCTCTTCCTCAAAAGCCAGTGGATGCAGATTCATTGAATATTTTTTCAAGGTGAAGATAGATAGATTCATGAAAAGCAAGGGGGTGAAAGGTTATCAGGGATAGACAGGAATGTGGAGTGATTAGATCAGACATGATTTTATGATTAGTGGAGCAGGTTTGAGGTACCAAGTGGCCTAGTGCTGCTCCTAATTTGTCTATCTGTTTGTAATTTTCAGGAACCATTCCAGAACCTATAGAATTTTGGAAGATGATCACAAATGACTATCTACATAACTAACTCTTTCATCAATCTGGGATGCAAAATAGAAACATAGAAAATAGGTGCAGGAGTAGGATTTGGCCCTTTAAGCCTGCAGCACCATTTAACACAATCATGGCTGATCATGCAATCTCAGTATTCCATTCTTGCCCTGTCCCCATACCGCAGATTCCTTTAGCAGCAAGGGCCACGTCCAGCTCCTTCTTGAGTATATCTAATGAACTGGTCCCAACAGCTTCCAGTAGGAGAGAGCTCCATAGATTCACAACTCTTTGAATGAAGAAATTCTTTCTCATATCAGTCCTGAAAGGCTTAACCCTTATTTTAGACTGTGACCTCCAGTTCTGGACTTCCCCAACATGGGAAACATTCTTCCCACATCTAGTCTGTCCAGTCACATCAAGATTTTATATGTTTCCAGGAGATCTCCCCTCATTCTTCTAAATTCCGGTAAATACGAACCCAGTTGATTCAGTCTTTCCTCACAGGTCAGTCTTGCCATCCGGAGAAACAGTAGATGTAGAATGTCAGATCCTGTAGACTTGTCAACATTCAGTCCCAATTTCTGCTCCACTGCCTCTCTTTCTTCCATCAGGCCAACCATTAAAAGCTACTTACTTTGAATAAACTTCTGCTCATTTGCCCCTACTGCCCATGTTTCTTGGTTTGAATTTTCTTTAACAATGGTCCTGTGCAGCACCTTGAGATATTTCATTGAGTTAAAGGGACAACATAAATGCAGAATATTTTATTGTTATAAGGATTTTCTTGCATTCCAAATTCACTTTCTCTATTTTTGTCAATGCACCCATGGTACTTTGCTCCTCTGAATTATCTCCTGTTCAACTCACATTTCAGCCCCATGTATCCACCTCCTGTTGAAATCAAGGCAAATTGCACTGTTCTGTGTTGTACGAGGCAGCTTTTTTTCTTTATTCATTCACAGGATGAGGGTGTTAACTGGATAGGCAACATTTATTGCCCATCCCTAACTTGCCCAGACAGCACTTAAGAGTCAATCACATTGCTGTGGGTCAGGAGTCACATTTCGGCCAGACCAGGTAAGGATGGCAGTTCGCTTCCCTAAAGGACATTAGCAAACCAGATGGGTTTTTCTGACAATCGACAATGGATTCATGGTCATCATTAGACTCTTAATTCCAGATCATTTTTTATTGAAGTCAAATTCCACCATCTATCTTGGTTGGATTCAAAACTGGGTCCCCAGAATATTATCTGGATCCGCTTGTATCAGTTGCCAGTTTGTATCTGAAATTATTAGCTGACTTTGGAAGACAATCTTTATCCATTAAATGCAAAGAATTGTTCCTGGCAGGCATTAATCAGTTACTGTTCCAAGTTACAAGACTAGTTCTCATGTTAAAACCATGACACTAAATTAATGTGTATTCTTAACTCAAACCTAAAGTCTGACAAGAGACTATTTTCTCCATCAGATGTAATGTAGCTAACTGTTAAGTACTATGTAATAAATTGGTTTACCGTTCATCAATATTGAGCCCATCTTTCGTTGAAAACGTAGTGAGCATTCCCCCCCCCCTTGTATTTAGTCAAAGTTACTGATACCAATAAGAAGGATTCAAGACAGTAATTCTACCCAAGGCATTTCAGATGATTCTAATGATCACAGCCACAACATACACCATACTGAGACAGTGGCAGAATTCATCATATGTAACAGTCAAGTTGAAGTTTCCGCCGCCTCCGCCTCCACGCTTACTTCTCCATCCGTGAATCTAACCCTCCCTCTACTGACTCCTTCTCCCACCTCCAACACAAGCCCTCCTCCTGGACACCACCCCAGGGCCTCCTACCCTCCCTCGACCTCTTCATCTCCAACTGCTGTCGAGATATCAATCGCCTCAACCTCTCTACCCCTCTCAAACACTCAAACCTCTCCCCCGCAGAACGTGCAGCCCTCCGCTCCCTCCGCTCCAATCCCAACCTCACCATAAAACCCGTGGACAAGGGAGGGGCATTCGTAGTATGGCGCACTGACCTCTACATTGCTGAGGCAAGGCGCCAACTCTCTGACACCTCCTCCTACCGCCCCCTGGATCATGACCCCACCCCCGAGCACCAAACCATCATCTCCCAAACCATCCACAACCTCATCACCTCAGGTGACCTCCCACCCACCGCCTCCAACCTCATCGTTCCCCAACCCCGCACCGCCCGCTTCTATCTCCTCCCCAAAATACACAAACCTGAATGCCCTGGTTGACCCATTGTCTCCGCCTGCTCCTGCCCCACCGAACTCATCTCCACCTACCTAGACTCCATTTTCACCCCCTTGGTCCAGGAACTCCCTACCTACGTCCGTGACACCACCCACGCCCTCCACCTCCTCCAGAACTTCCAATTCCCCGGTCCCAAACATCTCATTTTTACTATGGATGTCCAGTCCCTATACACCTGTATTCCCCATGCTGATGGCCTAAAGGCCCTCCGCTTCTTCCTGTCCCGCAGAACTGACCAATTCCCCTCCACCGACACCCTCATCCGCTTAGCCGAACTCGTCCTCACCCTCAACAACTTTTCTTTCAATTCCTCCCACTTCCTACAGACAAAGGGGGTGGCCATGGGTACCCGCATGGGCCCAAGCTATGCCTGCCTCTTTGTAGGTTATGTGGAACAACCCCTCTTCCATACCTACACTGGCCCTAAACCCCACCTCTTCCTCCATTATATTGATGACTGCATCAGCGCTGCCTCGTGCTCCCACGAGGAGCTTGAACAGTTCATCCACTTCACCAACACCTTCCACCCCAACCTGAAGTTCACCTGGACCATCTCCAACACTTCTCTCTCCTTCCTGGACCTCTCTGTCTCCGTCTCGGGCAACGACCTAGAAACCGATGTCCATTTCAAGCCCACTGACTCCCACAGCTACCTGGAATACACCTCCTCCCACCCACCCTCCTGCAAAAATGCCATCCCCTATTCCCAATTCCTTCGCCTCCGCCGCATCTGCTCCCAGGATGAGACATTCCACTCCTGTACATCTCAAATGTCCTCATTCTTCAAGGACCGCAACTTCCCCCCAACAGTGGTCGAGAACGCCCTCGACCGTGTCTCCCGCATTTCCCGGAACACATCCCTCACGTCCCATCCCCGCGACAATAACCAAAAAAGAATCCCCCTCGTCCTCACATACCACCCCACCAACCTCCGGATCCAACGCATCATCCTCCGACACTTCCGCCATCTGCAATCAGACCCCACCACCAAAGACATTTTTCCCTCCCCACCCTTATCTGCATTCTGGAGGGACCACTCCCTCCGCGACTCCCTTGTCCGCTCCACACTCCCCCCCAGCCCCACCATACCCGGCACTTTTCCTTGTAACCGCAGGAAGTGCTACACCTGCCCCCACACCTCCTCCCTCACCCCAATCCCAGGCCCCAAGAAGACTTTCCACATCAGGCAGATGTTCAACTGCACATCTGCCAATGTGGTATACTGCATCCGCTGTACCCGTTGTGGCTTCCTCTACATCGGGGAAACCAAGCAGATGTTTGGGGACCGCTTTGCAGAACACCTGCGCTCAGTTCGCAACAAACAACTGCACCTCCCAGTCGCGAACCATTTCAACTCCCCCTCCCATTCCTCAGATGACATGTCCATCCTGGGCCTCCTGCAATGCCACAGTGATGCCACCCGAAGGCTGCAGGAACAGCAAATCATATTCAGCCTGGGAACCCTGCAGCCCAATGGCATCAATGTGGATTTCACAAGCTTCAAAATCTCCCCTCCCCCAACCGCATCCCAAAACCAGCCCAGCTCATCTCCACCTCCCTAACCTGTTTTTCCTCGCACCTATCCCCTCCTCCCACCTCAAGCCACACCCCCATCTCCTATCTACTAACATCATCCCGCCCCCTTGACCTGTCCGTCCTCCCTGGACTGACCTATCTCCTCCCTACCCCGCTACTTACACTCACCTTTACAGGCTCCATCCCCGCCTCTTCGACCTGTCTGCCTCCTCTCCACCTATCCGCTCCTCTATCCATCCTCTATCCGCCTCCCCCTCTCTCCCTATTTATTTCAGAACCCTCTTCCTCTCCCCCATTTCTGTTAAAGGGTTTCGGCCCGAAACGTCAAGTTTTCCTGCTCCTATGATGCTGCTTGACCTGCTGTGTTCATCCAGCCCCATGCCTTGTTATCTGGAATTTGTTGCCTTCCTTTCTCTTTCTTCCTTCCATCTAAAGGCTTCAGTTCATGACTACATCTTGACTAATCTTCATTTCTCATAACCTTCCATTTGGCAGGGATAATACCAAGGTCAAATGGGGCTTGATTCTTCTAAAATAAACAGATTGATCCAGAGGGAGAAAAGAATCTTCCTTGATCAGTGTAATCTGTCTTCTTCTATTTCCATTGATCCTTTCACCCTGATTGTTCACTTACTCTTGAGAATTTTATGCTTATAGTCATTTGGTAGTACAGATTGTGAGTATTGCATGAAAAAAAGGCATTTTGTCAAACTTTCTATCTGGCACTCATCAGGATATTTCCCAAGTATACAAATGTATGTTGCAGAATAAATGTTGGTTTTCTCCTAGAATTTGTATTCTTGTAAAAATGTCCTGATGAGTGCAAGATTAAAAACTTTGACAAAATGTGCCTCTTTTCAGCAATATTCAAATTTTGTATTTGCTGGGCCATTACTTCTGCCAATCACATCTCTGGAATAAGTCAGGTAGCAAAATTCTGCCATACACCACGTCCAAGTTAGCAATTTTCTAGAGTGATAATTACTACTTCATTTCCTGTGCTTTGAGCCTTTGCAATTTCAAGTCCAACCATAACAGTTGTACTTATGCAAAACTGAGCACAAAAAAATTAGATTCAGAGGATATACTTTGAAGATATCAATCTGAAGACATGACACTCATTTCCACTTTAAACAGTGAAGTGGGGAGATGAATCATCACCATCTCAATTTGTTTCTGAACGGAATATTAACCAAATCAATGAAAACATTAACCGTCTATAAATCTACATTTATAAAAAACATATGACCAAAAATATTTCCAATGCGCAGCATATAGGCCATATAAGATTCATCTCAAATTACATTTGCTTTTCAAGATTAATATTTCTCTAAAGAATTGATAGAACCAGCTGCTTTGTGATTTGACAGGTATAACTTTCCATTAGCATTTTTCTGTGTACACATGGCATAAATTGTGCTGACAAATTTCAATAGGGGTTACTGTTAATAAAATACCTCTTTGGGTTTATTACAGAAGAAATTTAATTTGACTTAAACCAAAATGTAATTAGACTGATATATTTACCAGTGGTTCTCAAAGATGGATTCACACAGCCTTTCCAGGGGTTCAGCAGAATTATAGGGGAGTTCTTTACTAAAGAAGGTTGGCCTAATGGGCTGGTGAATAGGTAGGTTTGGCACAAGGCAGCTAGTGATGTACTGCAATTACCAGATGTGCAACACAGAGTGGGCTAGCTCTCTAACCTGGGAGGAGAATGTGCATGGAGGGCCTCTGGAAGCAGCTGGAAGATCAGTATCTGGAAGCAATTTAAATGCCAGTTTTCTGGAAAAAAATTGCTTTGTAAAAATGGGTAAGATCAGATTGTTATTAGATCGAACAAAATTTGGATGGGCACTGATTATTAATCCATTTAATAAGTTAAATCAAAAACATTACAGAACAATTATATTAATAAACTGTTTACTTCCAATATGTGATTTTTTTGTCAACACCATGTGGCCAAAAATAAGCATAGCAGGGATAATTTCTCAACACAGCACGAACACTAAGAATCCATCTGCACTTGCACATTAGCTCCAGGCCCATACACAAGGCAACAAGTACCCACTGGACAATGACCAGAAGTAGGAACAAAGGCTATTTTGTGCTACTAATCTTGATACTGAAAATTGTTGTATCCAAATGTAATAAAGGAAGTATTAAGAGTATTTGCAAAGAAAACGTCTTTTCAGTAAAGAACCATATATTTTGGGCTTCACATTCGTTGAAAATGGTGGTGTAGTTTCCAACTAGGTGAAGTGGTCTTTCTTCACTGATGAGATAGTGGGCACACACAAGTTAGGGGGATGGAAAGGGTGACAAGATAGAAGAGAGAGATCTGGTCCATTGGATAATCCAATTGGGTAACAGTATCGAAAGGGAGAAGGAGCAAAGGGAAAACAGACGGCAATGAAGGTGTAAGAAAAAAGAAGAAGTTGAGAACAGTGTATTTATTGGAGGGAGAGGAGTGCTAGCTTAAGAATGGAAAAGGAGTTTCAGCATTAATTGAAGGTTGCTGTTTCCCCCAACTTGCATACTATGGATCAAACTAACCATGTTCTAAACCCATACCTAAGCTGTGGTGAAAATCTAACACAAACAGTATAACCACTGTTATCCCTCTAAATGACAGAGCAAGATCAATCTATTATAGATGAGTTAAATCAGAAGCCATTATCAAACTCCCATGTGTAAGCCAGGCACAACCTCCTGTACCATGTCTTAGTTGAAATGATGTACTTTGTATATTTAAAAACTTGCAACAAACTAACTTGCTCCAAGCAGTGGGCAAGGTTTTAACACTTTTGAACTAAAACATCCACAAGTATTGGTGGTAGCAGCACCTCCTTCAACATCTGGGGTGGAACTTGGAATATGGAATTCTAAACAAGCAGATCAGCCATGATGTTGTTGAATGCCAGGGAAGGCTTAATGAGATAACAAGCCTATATCTGCTCCTAATTCAGATGTTCATCTGTTTATGTGGATCTGAAACTAAGGCATTGCTTACAAGGCAAGGATTCCCACAGTCTTTGGGAGATTTTTGACTATCTACAACAAGCAACATTTGGCAATGGAGAAGTACCACCAGTGATGCATTTACAAGATCTTCCAAATCCAGTGGTCAGAAAGGAAATCCAATAGCAGCATCTTCTGGCCACTTTGTCCAGCGTTGAGGCACTAATCAGTCAAGATCAATTTTACTGGTTAGGACATCAGACACCAAAATGGATCAATCAAATCAAAATGGCAAAGATAGCCTTGAGGAAGAGCTCATTAAATGTATCAGAGATTGTTTCTTGGAGCAATGTGCTGCGGAACAAACCAGGTAGGATGCTATCCTAGATTGTATACTGAGGTGGGATTACTTAATGATCTCATAATAAAAGATCCTCTTGGGAAGAGTGATATAACATACTAGAATTTCAGATTCAGTTGGAGAGTGAAAATCCAGAGCCCAAACACTAATGTTCTGAAGTTAAGCAAAGGTAATTATGTAGGCATGAGGACAGATCTGGCCCCAGTTTACTGAGCAGAAAGACTATAAGGTAGGACAGTTGATGAGCAGTGACAGATCTTTAATGAGATACTCAATTGCGCCCATCTAAAGTGTATTCCAGAAAGGAAGAATTATTATAAGAGGGAGGAAAAAAAATTGCTAAGCAAGGAAGTTAAAGATAGTATAAACACAAAAACTAAGGCATACCATATTGCCAAGGTGAGTGGCAGGCTGAAAGATCAAAGGGTTACTAATAAAGTCATAAAAAGAGAAACATAAACATGAAAGAAAACTAGCACAAATATAAATGGATAGCAAAAGCTTCTGAGCGCATATAAAAGGGAAGACAGTATCTAACGTGAATGTTTACTCTTGGAGGATGAGACTGGGGAGTTAGTAATAGGGAACACAAATGGCAGAGTCACTGAATCAATTTTTTGCTTCAGTTTTCACAGTGCAGAATGCTCGCATTATCCGAATAGTAACAGTTAATGCAGAAGTTATAGAAAGGAAAGAACTTAGAACAATCATTAAGGAAAAGGTACAAAGCAAACTATTGGGATTGAAAGCTGACAAGTCCCCAGGTCTGATGCCCTACCTGTCTGGGTCTTAAAGGAAGTAACAGCAGAGATAATGGACCCTTGAGTTATACCAAAATTCCCTCAGATGCAAGAAAGATTCCAGTGAATTGGATCAGCGATTTTTTCTGATGAAGGGTCTAGGCCCGAAACGTCAAGCTTTCCTGCTCCTGTGATGCTGCTTGGCCTGCTGTGTTCATCCAGCTCCACACCTTGTTATCCAGTGAATTGGAACAATGTTTATAATAACCTTACTCAAAAAGGGAGAGAGACAAAAGTAGGAAACTACAGACCAGTTAGTTTAGTGTGTTGTTGGGAAATTATTGCAATTCATTACACATGAATTAATAAAGGACATCTGGAAGGTCAAAGTATAATTCATTAGAGTCAGCATTGCTTTCTGAAGGGTAAATCGTGTTTGACTAAATTTGCTAGAGTTCATTGAAGGCATAACAAGCAATAGGGATAAAGCAATATGGACTTCTAGGAGGTATTTGATAAGATGCTGCACAAAAGGTTGATATACAAGATAAGACCACGTGAGGTTATGGATAATTTATTAGCTTGGATAGAATTTTGGCTAATCGAAAGAAAGCAGAGTTGGGACAAATGGGTCTTTTTCTGGTTGGCAAGCCGTAACTAGTGGAGTGCCACAGAGTTCAGTCTTTGGGGCCCTAACTATTCACAATCTATATTAATATCGCTGATAAGGTTCCACATGGTAGGCTGCTCTGGAAAGTTAGATCATATGGAATCCAGGGAGAGCTGACAAATTGGATACACAATTGGCTTGATGGCAGGAAGCAGAGGGTAATACTGGAAGGATGCTTGTCTGACTGGAGGCCTGTGATTAGTGGTGTGCCTCAGGAATCGGTGCTGGGCCCATTGCTGTTTGTTATCTATGTTGCTGATTTGGAATGGAATGTATAAGGCATGATTAGTAAGTTTGTGGATGACACTAAAATAGGCGGTATCGTGGACAGTGAGGAAGGTTATCGGAAGTTGCAGCAGGATTTTGATCAGTTGGGGAAGTGGACTGAAAAATGGCAAATGGACCTTAACATAGATAAGTGTGAGGTGCTGCATTTTGGAAAGTC
Source organism: Ginglymostoma cirratum (assembly GCA_024137785.1). Taxonomy (NCBI): domain Eukaryota; kingdom Metazoa; phylum Chordata; class Chondrichthyes; order Orectolobiformes; family Ginglymostomatidae; genus Ginglymostoma; species Ginglymostoma cirratum. The sequence goes on along the minus strand of JAHRHZ010000267.1, from coordinate 55,212,448 downwards.
AAATCCAGGTAGGAGTTTTATGGTTAATGGAAGGGCCTTAAGGAGTATAGTGGAACAGAGGGGCCTTGGAGTTCAGGTGCACGGTTCTCTGAAAGTGGAGTTACAGGTAGACAGGGCAGTGAAGAAGGCTTTTGGCACACTGGCCTTGATCAGTCAGGGTATTGAGTATTGAAGTTGAAAAGTTATGATGCAGCTGTACATGACATTGGTGAGGCCACACTTGGAGTATTGTGTTCAGGTTTGGTCACCTTGCTATAGGAAGGATTTTATTAAACTCAAAAGAGTGCAGAAGAAATTTACAAGGATGTTGCCAGGACTCCATAAGACCATAAGACATAGGAGCAGAAATTAGGCCATTTGGCCCATCGAGTCTGCTCCGCCATTCAATCATGGCTGATAAGTTCCTCAACCCCATTCTCCTGCTTTCTCCCCGTAACCCTTGGTCCCCTTGATAATAAAGAACCTATCTATCTCAGTCTTAAATGTACTCATGACTTGGCCTCCACAGCATTCTGTGGCAGTGAATTCCATAGATTCACCACTCTCTGGCTGAAGTAGTTTCTCCTTATCTCCATTCTAAAAGGTCTTCCCTTAAATCTAAGACTGTGCCCTCGGGCCCTAGACTCTCCTACCAGTGGAAGCATCTTCCCAATATCCACTTTGTCCAGTCCATTCAGTATTCTGAAAGTTTCAATTAGATCCCCCCTCATCCATCTAAACTCCAATGAGTATAGTGCCAGAGTCCTCAAATGTTCCTCACATGTTAAGCTTTCCATTCCTGGGATCATTCTCTGAACCTCCCCTGAACCCGCTCCAGGGCCAATACATCCTTCCTGAGATATGGGGCTCAAAACTGCATGCAATGCTCCAAATGTGGCCTGACCAGAGCCATATAAAGCCTCAGTAGTACATCCCTGCTTTTATATTCAAGTCCTATCAAAATAAATGCTAACATTGCATTTGCCTTCCTGACTACTGACTCAACCTGCAAGTTTACCTTGAGAGAACCCTGGACTAGAACTCCCAAGTCTCTTTGCACTTCAGACTTCTGAATTTTCTCCCCATTTAGATAATAGTCTATGCTTTTATTCTTCTTACCGAAGTGCATGACCTCATACTTTCCCACATTGTACTCCATCTGCCACTTCTTTGCCCATTCTCCTAACCTGTCCAAGTTCTTCTGCAGCCTCGCCATCTCCTCAATGCTACCTGTCCTTCCACCTATCTTTGTATCATCTGCAAACTTAGCCAGGATGCCCACAGTTCCTTCACCTAGATCATTAATGTACAAAGTGAAAAGTTGTGGTCCCAGCACTAACCCTCAAGGGACTGAGTTATAGGGAGAGGTTGGACAAGCTGGGACTTCTTTGTTAGTGTGTAGGAGACTGTGGGGGGATCTTATAGAAGCGTATAACATCATGAGAGGCATGGATAAGATCAATGCACTCAGTCTTTTCCCAGGGTTGGGGAATCAAGGTCCAGAGGGCATCTGTTTAAGGTAAGAGGGAAAAGAATACATGGGAACCAGCAGAAGTGGTTGAAGCAGGTATATTAACAACATTTAAAAGGCAGTAGGTCAAATATGTCGATAGGAAAGGTTTAGAAGGATATGGGCCAAGTACAGGGAAATCGGCTTAGCGTGGATGGACATTTTGGTCGGCACAGACCAGTTTGGGCCAAAGGGCCTGTCTCCGTGCTGTGGGGCTCTATGACTGTATGAATTTGGATGCAGTGACAGAAAATATTACAGCCAAATTTGCAGATGGTATAAAAATAGGTGGGAAAGAAATTTACTAATGGATCGGTTAGGTGAATGGGCCAAAATTTTGCAGACGTGGATAAGTGTGACTGGAAGAATAGAAAGGCAACTTATCTAAATGGAGAGAAACTTTAGAGTGCTTTGGTGCAGAGGGATCTGGATATCATCATGCATGAATTGCAAGAAAACTAATATGCAGGTACAGCAAGTAATAAGGAAAGCAAATAGGATTTTGCCACTTATTGTTAAACAGAGCATTAAACTAAGAAAGTGTTGTTGCAGCTGTACAAAGTATTAGTGAGACTGCACTTGGAGTACTTTGCACAATTTTTGTCCCCTTACTTGGAGGGATGTAGTTGTTTTGAATTAGAATCAGAATATCCTTTATTGTCCAGTAGAGGAGTACAGAACTACAGTGAAAAGTTTCCACAATGACTGCCTTTAATGGCACTATCTTAGGTACAAGTACCTAGGCATAAAACTTAAGAGTTAAAAAACGGTGTTGTTTCAGACTATGAATAAAGAATATAAATTAGCATGAAAACAGTGAAAAGTCCAGAATGCTAAGTGCCCATCAATACTTAAGTTCCAGTCCGTGTCTACAGGCCCCAGAGCACGAGGCCACACTGCCACCAAGTGCTGGTCTCCATCAAGGGAATTTCCCTTGTCCTCTCTCTCTGCTCCACCATAGGACTCAGCCCTCTCGCTCCGGTCTTGATTGAAGGCGTACCACACCATTGGCTGTCGTCACTCCAGCCTATGCTGGATCCACTGCCGCTGTGATACACGTTCACTGGTTTAGCTCTGCCTGGTCTCCAGTTGTGACCCAACTTTTTTCCACAGGTAGGGATAGAAGTTTAAAGTTGGACAGGCAGCGGGGGAAGGTAGTGGGAAAAAAATACTTATTGCAAAGAGAGAGAGAAAAAAGGAGAAGGAAAGAGAACTGGTGAGCAGAGGAGCTTTGGCTGGAACATCTTAGCTTGCCGCCATTTTGCAACAAGTCATTGCAGGCAGTTCAGAGGAGGTTCACTAGCTGGATTCTGGAGATTAAGTGTTTGTCTTAAGAGATTGAACAGTTTAGGCCTATACTCTCTGGAATTTAAAAGAATGAAAGGAGATCTAATTAAGGCATAAAAAGATGCTAAAAGGGGATTGACAAAGTAGATTAGAAAGGATGTTTCCTCATGTAGGGCATTCTAGAATGAGAGGTATAGTTTTAGGATAAGGCTTAGCATACTTGAGGGAAAAAAAGCAATGAGGAGAAATTACTTCTCTCAAAGGGTTGTGCATCTGTGGAATCTACTGCTCCCAAAGTCTGGTGAATGATGGGCCATTTGAGTAGATTTAAGGAGATGGATAAATTTTTAATTAGTAATGGGTTGAAGAGTTATGGAGAACAGGCAGGAAAGTGAAATTGGTAACGAGATCAGCCATTATCATATTATCAAATGGCAGAGCAAGCTCAAGAGTCTGAATTGCCTACTCCCAGTTAGTATGCAAAGTACTACCCTATCCCAAACTGAACTGCTGAGACAGAAGGTTCCAAGGAGAGAAGAAACACAGTAGGGAATTCTGCATCTCCACCAATTCATGGGAGTCCCAAACATGTTATTTAACAAATTCAATTAAGGCACCAACACAGATCATCAGAATTTTTGTCGTTGATAGAAGTGATTTGGATGGGAGTATAAGAGACATGGTTAGTAAGTTTGCAGATGATACCAAAATTTTTGGCATTGTAGAAGGTTTTCTAAGATTACAAAGGAACCTTGATAAAATGTGTCAATGGGCTGAAAAATTTCAGATGGAGTTCAATGTGGATAAATGTGAGGTATTGTGTTTTGTTACAATAAACAAGAGTAGATGTTTGTTACACTGTATAAGGGATACTGCGTAAGGCTCAGAATCGTGAATGAACCTAAGCCTCCAGACCAGCCATCAGTTGAGAGACCCTGATGGGCAGAAGGGAGTGAGACTTGTTGCTTTTTCTTTTCTCCACCAGCGTAGAGGTTCATAGAATAATGAGGGGCATAGATAAGGTGAAGAGCAAACGTCTTTTCCCTAGGGTAGGGTAGTTCAAAACTAGAGGGCAGAGTTTTAAGGTAAGCAAAAAAGATTTAAAATCTTTCATAGGAGGGTGGTTTGCATGTGGAATGAACTGCCAATGGACATAGATACAGGTACAGTTAAAACATTTAAAAGACATTTGGGCAGCTATATGAACAGGAAAGATTGAGGGATAGGGGCCAAACTCACTGCCTCAGAAGGCTGGGGAGGCCAGGTCATTGAGGATATTTGAGACAGAGATAAGTAAGTTCTTGATTGATCCCCTTGACAAAGAGTTACAGGGAGAAAGTGGAAGAATGAGGTTGAGAAACTTATCAGCCATGATTGAATGGCAGTGCAGACTTGCTGGGCTGAATGGCCTAACTTCTACTCCTATGTCTTATGGCCTCATGGCCAAACACAGGTAAAATCAGACTGGTTTAGTTTAGGAAATCTGGTCAGCACAGATGAGTTGGACTGAAGGGTCAGTTTCCGTGCTGTATGACTACTCCTCGAATACTGATAGCATGACGGCTCCTTGATAAATTTTATTTGTTCAGAACATTTACAAAAATACAATGTATACACATACAAACAGAAAAACAGCAAGCAGGTTATACAGGGAGACCACAGATTAAATATTGAAGCAGCTTGGTTTTCAAAAGTTAATACTCAAGTTTCAGAATATGCAAACCGTGGGGTTACAATTAACATGATTACAAAAATTCTCTCAAGAATTTGCTGATAAACTAGCACATTTGCCCGGTTATGCATTTGATTAATTTGACCAGCGACAAGTAATTATAGATTAAAAAAAGTCATTCCACATAATTTGAATGGTGGTTAGATTTACAACAAAGTCCTTTTAACACATTTGAAAGGGGAGGTAATTGGGTAATAGGCACTAGATCCCAGATCTTTCTTCTGGGACAGGGGCAAGATTCTCTTTCCCCTGCCGAAGAGCAGCATTTTGTAGCTCCAACATTGCAATTTTCTCTTCCAGCTCTTTGTTTTTTCTCTGAAGCTTGACTGAAACAAAAAAACAAACACCAACAGGCTCAAACCATAATCTCAAAAAACAGTGCTTTCCAGGCTCAAGAGAGATCCTAATGAAATATTAATCCTTATTATTCTCCCAGATTGGCTAGGAACTGAATGCTGAAACATATCGTTAGTATTTGAATTAAATTATTGCTAGAAAAAAAATGGTCATTTATTGTAGTGCTGGTTTGTCAGATTTTAACTAATGTAGAACAGACATTTATTAGAGCAGGACAAGATATTTCACTCAATCTCCAAATGCTAGTTGAATAGCAACATTGATGTAACCATGTTTCTTGCCAATAGGACAGCACAGGCCAAAAAATGCCCAACAGGTAAAAGCTAGTGGATAAAAATGGAATTCCAAATTCCCAAAGGTTTGAGTTTGTGGGCAATGTCACCACTAGATGGAGTACTGCATATGCAAAGTTGGGAGCGTTGCTTTCATTTAGCAAAGCATCATGGATTATAAAATTAAATACAAATAAAAAGTCACCCAGGCCAAACAATGGCAAGATTATTTGGGAAGTGGTCTTCAAAAGTGCTGTGTTTGAACAGACTAGGCCCTTTACTGTCATTAGCCTGTTTGTATTGAATGTCAGCACCTTCCTCTGGCGGTTTCTACTTGGATTTCTGTCAGAAGGCTATTTAGAATGGCACTGAAATCATTGGCTGTTTTCAGAAATCATAATTCACTACAAGAGTGCCTAATGGAGCTTTTACCATTTACTAAAAAAACTATGTAGTTTCAAGGTGCAACTGTATGTGTAGATATATAATGGTGGACATTTTAAGTGGTGACAGAAAGCACAGATACCAATAACAGCTCAACATACCAATCTTGTCAATCTCAAAAAAGGAAGAGAAGAAAAAGGCATTTCTTTCTAAAATGCAAGATGACTATATGCCCTTCCAAAGCTCCATCTGCATTTTCACTAGGTAGTTTCTGTGGCATTATAGACATGAATGGCTGAACACTCCAGTTTATGTTGTGAAACAAAAGTGAAACATCCTTCTTTAGCAATGCTATTCACCGAATTCAAATACCACTTGTTTTTGTTTGATCCTCAACAAGACAGGTTATTAAACCAACTCAAGAGAACAGGACAGTAATCATTACACTTCAAAAGTCCCAAACACAATGTTGGAATTCTAAACTTTTTGCTAAAGCACAGACAGAATCTCCCTCTAAACGACAGCAACTGATGTTCACTTGACTCAGTGGGTGAACTGTGGTTTTATTACTTTAACATTTACTTTTGGAATGTGCATTCGTTGGCTGGGCCAGCAATTATTGCTTTTCTCTAGTTGCCCTCAAGAAGCTGGTGGTGAGTGCCTTCTTGAACCACAGCAGTCTGTGAGCAGTAGGTAGACTCATGATATTGTTAGGGAGGGAATTGCAGGATTTTGACGAGGCAACAGTGAAGGACCTACAATATATTTTAAAGTCAGGATGTTGAGGGGCTTGGAGGGGAACTTGCAGTGGTGCTTCCATTTATCTACAGTCCTTATCCTTCTGTAGGACTGGTCATGGATTTGCAAGGTGCTGTCTTGGAAAAAGCCCAAAAGAACTGCCGATGTTGGAAATCAGAAACAAAAAACAGAAGTTGCAGGTCTCGCAGAATTTGTGGAGAGAAATCAAAGCTAATGTTTCGGGTGTAGTGAACCATCTTCAGAACATAAGCGGTCTAAGGAGCTTTGGTGAATTTTGTAGATGGAGCATCTTGATTGTTGGAGTTGTACTTATCTGGACTTGTGCCTTAAAATGGTGGATGGGCTTTGGGGAGTCAGGAGGAGGAGAGTTACTTGCTGCAGTATTCTTCACCTGTGGCCTGCTCTTGTAGCTATTACATGGCTAGTCCAGTTCAGTTTCTGGTCAACACTAACCCCAGGATGTTGATAGCACGGGATTCAGTGCTGGGAATGGTTTTGTGTCATGGGGCAATGGTCAGATTGTCTGGCATTTTTGTGGTGCCAATATTACTTGCCACTTTTCCGCCTAAGCCTTACTGAAGCAGTTTATGTCCAAAGACAGCATCGAAGGAGTCATGAATGGAGTTGAACATTATGCAGTCATCAGTGGATACCCCATTTCTTATGGCATACAGGTGGTCACAATGAAGCAGCTGAAGATGATTCTGCCTTAGACATGACCCTGAGTAACTCTTGCAGAAATGCCCTGGAGCTGAGATAACTGACCTCCAATAATCATCCTGTGTGTCAGGTACAATTCCGACCAGAGTTGCCCATCAACTCCAGCTTTGCTAGGACTCCTTGATGCCACCCCCTTTAAAATGTGGCCACCAAATCATAGGCAGTCAATCCCACCCTACAGGCAGCTGAGATGAATTATCCAATCAGCACTTTTGAGTAAAGATTGTTGCAAATGCCTTATCTTTTGCAGTGATCTGCTGGGCTTCCCCACCTTTAAACATGGAATATTTGTGAAGCATCCTCCTCCAAGGAATCATCCACTATTCACAACTGAGATGTGATAGGACTGCACTGTTTAGATCTAATCCATTAGTTGCAGACTTGCTTTGCTCTATCCACCAGTTGCTGGTGATGCTGTGTGGCACACAAGTAGACTGGTCTTGTAGTTTGACCTGATTGACATCTCATTTTTCAGTACGTCTGTTGCTATTTCTGACAAGCCCTTCCATACTCTCCATTGAACCAGGATTGATCACCTGGCTTGATGATAATAGCAGAATGGGGGATATGCTGGGCCATGAGGCAGCAGATTGTGTTGGAGTGAGAGTCTGCTGATGGCCCTTGGTGCCTTCACAAAGTGTCCAGTCGAGTTGATTGATCTGCTGGAAGTTTATCCCACTTAGTGCGACACAACAGAAAGCAAGGTATTCTCAATGGGAGGGCAGGATTTTGTCTCCATTGGACTGGAGAATGATCACTCATATCACTACCATCATGGACAGATGCATCTTGGTGAAGATGATGATGTCCAGCACACTTTTCCCTCACCACCTGCTGCTGACCCAAATCTAGTAGCAATGTCCTTTAGGACCTGACCAGCTGGATCAGCAGTGTTGCAGCCAAGCCATTCTTGGTGGAGGACAACGAAATCCCCTCCCTCCATGCTTCTTCCAGGTTTTGTTCAACATGGAGAAGCACTGATCTGTCAGGTGAGGGGAACAATACATGGTAATCAGCAGGTTTTCTTGCCCATGTTTGACCTGGAGTCACAAGACTTCATTGACTCTCAACACAATGTTGGGAACTCCCAGAACAATCCCTCCTGACCCTGCACCCCCTGTGCCTGCAAGTGGCAAAGGACATATCCAGGGTTAGCAATGACGATGTCCCAGACCTGTCACGGAATCGTACATTACAGACAATGGCTATGTAGTTGGCTGTTGTTGGACTACTGAGACAGCACGCTCAATTTTGTCACTCACCCCAAACGTTAGAAACGAAAGCACATGCTCTTTATGAGAAGCAAAAAAAAAAAAAAAAAAAAACCAAACTAACAACAACAACAAAAAAAAACAAACAAACAACAGATACATGGCGAAGATCAGTCTGATGAGAAATAAAAGGCTTACCCACTTCAAGTTCCTGCTTGGATTTAAACGTTGACTCCTCTACAGCAGTTTTAACCTGCAAAGATAAAAACCATTCAGAACAAATCCACTATCTCAAATTAAACTCTTTTTCAAGTAAGATCATATCATGGAATGCAAAAATACAAAAGACTTCATTAGATAGATTTATTACTTAATATTAATGGATTATGGACAGCAAGATGTGAGCAAGTGCTTCTGGGAAAGAGACAAAAATGTCCCAATAGGATTGAGAAATCCCGAACAAACAAATACAACCAATGGAGGATGGCTTTATTTGCTGAAAAAAAAAGCCAACCATCTTGGAGGCTGAAGGGACACAGGGTAAAGAGACAATAAAAAGTAAAGATATGACAAATCAGTTCTCCAGATAAGGGATTTTTAAATTACATACTAGAGTGTAATCTTCAAATCAGTCTCTTGGTGAGAGAAAACTGCCTGGTTATTATCCCAATGTGTTTGCAAGAATTTGTGCAAATTGGCCACATTTCTCAATTAAAACAACTTACCACACTTCTTAAATAATTAGCTGTGAAACACCTAAAAGATTGGAAATGTAACACTTTTGGAGGATCAATCCTTTCCTGCACAGGGCAAATTTGAGCACAAAAGCATCCAAGGTAATTGGCCACTGAAGCGTGACAGGTAAAGAAGTTGAATGTGATCAAGTTGTTGCCTTTTACAAAAAAAAAGCACAGTGGACAGTCTAATGTTACCTACTAGCCAGCAAAAAGTCTTCCCATCAGTATAATTTTATAGTTAAAGACATTTTCATACCATTTTGACTTTTGATCCTGATGTTAGACTCTCTCTTGCCTTCATTGCTATCTTCTGCTTACAGTTCCCCAGTAATGGTTTTAGTTTTGTATATTTGGTCGTCACCTCTCCTGCAAAAATATAAGTTTACATAATGTATTTAAAGAAAGGACAAATTAAAAAAAACAAGAGCCTCAACCACAGAAACACCAGATATCATGGGAATTTTTCATAAATGTGAACTTTGCAGTCTCCTCGGAATTAGGAGCAGCCATAAAATTATAATATTAGAAATATGTTAAATTGCAGTACCCAGAAAATTGTCTTGTTTTTCAGTCTGTTCTAATGAGTGAATCATCCAAGGCAGAAAACAACAGCACCAATTACTGGACACAATTTACTAAATGGACAATTCACTGAACTAGATTGTAAAAAGGCACCTATAAAAAAGAAAAAAACTAAAAATTTAAAATCATAGGGTCGCTGGCCTCATTTTGTATAATGGAGCAGAAAAACCTTGTAGCCTTTTGTTAAAGCCAAAAGAAAATGCCAACTTTCAATTTATGTCCCAGTTGCAATAGTACCATGACAAATGAATCAGCAAAATAAGACAAGATATAGATGCAGAATTAGGCCATTCTGCAGAGTCCAACATTTGATCATAGCTGATATGTTTTTTAATCCCACTCTAGTCTTCTCTCCTTAACCCTTGATCCCCTTGCTAATCAAGAATTTAATTTAAATATACTCAATAACTTGAAAATATCATGAAAATAATACCAAAACAAGTGAAATCACTCAACACCTATAACAAGTCAATCTTGTTCCAAAATATTCAACTATTTTCTTTAGATCTTGAAAAGTCAGCAGTCCCTTTGACTGGTATATAAAAGGTCCGAGGAAGCAGAGTATGACTTATTCAAGTCAAACTAAAATGAGTATTTGAATAGACACTGGAACCCAAGTGTGCTGATACGGTTGCTTCACATTTTAAAGTACATAATCAAATGAATGCATGAGTGCTCAAGTCCCATTTATTTTTCCCCAAATGGATTCTGTAAACAACAACTTTAAAGTATTGATTTCAATAATTGAAAAAAGAATGACAGTCAAGCATTCAATATACAAAGATAACGCACCTGCTATAGGATGCAACAGTTTTGAATTGGTTTCTGGACCCCAACAGGAAGCTTTCCTGAAAGTAAGCCTACAAGCAAACTTTAAAGCCAATAAGGATTACCCTGAAAGGCAAGATATTTACTTTTTGCTCAAATGCAAGATAAGTGGAGCTCACCATTTACAGGGTACTGTTGTTATCAAGCTAAAAAGACAGGCATTCCACCCATCACACAAAAGGAGTAATAGTGCAACAATTTCAGCACCAGCAAGATATACATGAACCATACGCCCCACGGATCGTATAGGACATGTCCCTTCAGCTGTTCACAGCAAGCTTGGCAAGCCTGATGACTTTACTTCCCAGGGCCAGCTTGCAAAACTCCACTGTCCAACATTAGATGTGATTTTGCAATCTGGTAACATCCGTTACAGGAGTGTGCTAAGTAGTACGCCAACAACCATGTTAAGATCAAAAACAAAGTTGCTGGAAAAGCTCAGCAGGTCTGGCAGCATCTGAAGGAGAAAACAGAGTTAACGTTTCAGGTCCGATGATCCTTCGTCAGAACTGAGGAAGGGTCACCTGACCCAAAACGTTAACTGTTTTCTCTTTCACAGATACTGCCAGACCTGCTGAGCTGTTCCAGCAACTTTGTTTTAGTTCCTGATTTACAACACCTGCAGTTCTTTTGGTTTTTATTAACCATGTTAAGATGATTAGTTGGATTTGCAGTATGGCACATGTGTCCTCGAAGAAACATCTATTAATATACAGGGCCCTATTCTCTGCAGATAGAAAAATAACTGATTGAACTCATACCCGCTGTCTTTGATCTCTTTGGGGATGGATATAGACTTCGCTTCTGTTCTACTGCACTGTTTGTGCGTTTTATGCCAGTCACAACATTTTGGGAGTCCAAAACTAAAGGCTTGTTTGCTTTTCTGTTGACATGTGGAGGGCCAGCCATACCTGCATAAGATAAGTTTTAAAATAGTAGTAAACTCAAAAAAAAAAGCAAGAAATAAATAAAGCCCAGTATAAAAACTGGAGATGCACGGAGGAAAAGAGAAGATTCACAAATGGTTATTTTCCTGCTCCCTATCCAAGTTGAACGGAACAAACAGCTGCTTGAATGATGGAGATCCGAGGCACCAATTTGGAAAAAGCACAAATTTAAAAAAATTGTTTATAGCTCTCAAAATTAATTCTGGTTAAGGTTAGTACACATTCAATTCTCTTGCCTACAGGAGGATGCCCCAGATTTAATTAGAAGCGCAAACAACATTGGCATCAATCTTATACTTCAGCAATGTCCAGCTCAACTAAGTTTTACTATTATATTGGATGCTAAATGAAGTACTACAACAAAATTGACTGGTTAAAATGTTAAAATGCAACCAGATAGTATAATCACTCAAAGGCAAAATGGCATATTGCAAGGAAAATCTACAAAATTTGCAGAGGAAATCCTGCTCGGCCTGCTGTGTTCATCCAGCTCTACACCTTGTTATCTCATTCTCCAGCATCAGCAGTTCCTACTATCTCTGAAACAAAAAGTGTCTGAAATGCAGCATAATATATTAAAACCAATAATTACTGGAGACACTTCTAGATTAATTCAATTCTATTGTTTAGTATTAATAATATGTTGAATAATAGTCTAATAACACATGGCAATTTCAACAAAGTTAGAATGGCAGGTGACTTGTATGTAGGTTAACAACTCTGGACAACTGTAAATTTAGTTGTCCAGAACAACTGGATTTGTCCAGTCCCAAAATATTGCCTTTAGCTAGGAAGGAACAACATTAATCATCTTTTTTCACTTCCCACAGAGTACTGCTGTCAGTATTTTGGCATGTGTGCCTTTATCCTTTTTCTAAATTCAGATCTTAAAAATGCAAACAGATGACTGTTGGCTACTCCTTTGAAAGGTTTATTTTCTAAGAGAAAAGCAAGGTTAGAGAGTTCTTCCTGAACAGTGACCAAATCCAACATTTTTCAAAAACAGATGACTGCAAATTTTTACAGTGCTAATAGATGTTTATACTGTGAGAATAGGTGGAGGAACCATGCAAGGGCAGCAACTTTGTTTTCAGATCATAAATAAAAAATAGGATTGAACAAGTTTCAGAGAACACCAGGCAGGGGTTTAAAAAAATGTTTATAGTATCTCGCCTAGGAGTAGTAGTGCAGGGTAGTTTAATAAATCAGATACTTCAGCAGTGCAGTTTAGTTCATGAATCTGCATGAGCCTGTAGTAGGAAGCAATAAATTGAACAGAGCATTAAGTATTGTGGTTCAGCATATTTTTCCCAGTATCTTTACCCAATTTATTTGATATGCATTAACACACATTACAATAGTTACATCATACCACACTTACCTATATTAAAAAGTTCTGCTGATTTCAACTCTGCTTTTGTTTCCTGCACAGTTAATTTTGATGATACCACTGAAGCTGTTCTCTTCACTCCAGGTATCTTTGAGATAGTTTTAGTTAGAAGTTGAGTAGATTTGATTTTAGGAGACATCTGAAAGAAAACAGGATTTATGAACCAAATATTTCCCCACTGAAAGAATTATTCTATTTGCAGAAACTAATGTTAACACCATGATTAGATTATACGCAGACATACAAATAGCAATCCCAAAGCTCTTGTCTCAGTGGTTCTGCCCCTACTTGTGGTGTAGAGGTCTGGATTCAAGTTACACCTATCCTGGAGGAGGTTCATAACATATCCAAACAAGTTGATTGAAGATAAATATAAATAGCAAGTTTCCAGGGACCTGTTGTCAAGCCCTAATTGACCCAAAAGATTAAAATTCAAATTATGAACAAGTGGAAATCAACCTCATTTCCAAAAGCCACAAGTACTGAAATCTGGAAACGTTAAAGAAACAATGCATCTGGCAAATGTAGAAAAATGATGATCTGCAGAGGGACAGGAAAAAAAAAAAAACTGGGGATATGGGGGATGAAGAAAAAAGGTGTTATTTCTAGCTCAGATGTCTGACTAATTGTGAATCAATTAAAAAACTTTGTACTACTTGTACAGTGCTAGACACTACAAAAAGAGGTCATTTGCTTTAGTGAATTATAAAATGGCACACAAGAAGGTTGAAAAAAATACAACTTACTTTGGTTGAGACTCCGATGTGGTATGATGGAAGCTTGTTATTTCCTGAAACTTGTCCAGTTGCTACTGCACGGCTCAGTTTTCCTGAAAGCTGACGAGGTTTTGGAAGGCACAACTTGGAAAAGCCAGGTGGTTGAATGGAAGGCTTTCCTCTTTCCACAGGAGAGCCTATTTTACACATCTGAGCTAAAGGTGGTACAATATCTTTTTGAGCTCCAGATTTGCATACTTCAGACACTGAAGCTTCACTAATGTTTTTATTTCTGGCTGCTGGGAGATAAGAAACACGCTTTAAGGAATTTTCATTTCCCATTTTGGTTTGCTGCAATTGCTGGCAGGATGCGTTAGATGGTTTTCTACCACTGAATTTAGTTCCAGGAACATCAGTGCCAGAGGTTCTGGCAGCATCTTTGGTCCTGTCTTGTTCATTTGAGCACTTGCCGACTCCACGTATATCATCCTGAAGGGTGGAAGAAGAAGCCAGGAAAGAATGGTCGAGTTGTAGGTATTCTGGAAAATTCTGTTTCCCAGCAAGGCATGGAGTAGAAATGCAGTTTGGAGCCCATTCCAAACTCACTAGATCATGAAATGAATCTGCATGCCCACAAATACTTTGTTCCTTTTTCTGGGAAAAGTCTACGAAAGGGAGATTTCTTCCGACTGCACAAACACCTTCACACAATTCTGCAGAAATGCGGACATCTTCACCTTGATTTACTTCACTTGATCTTTTCTCTGTACTTGTAAAACCACTGCCCTTGAAGTTCAGAGACAAACTGGAGTAATTATTTTTGCCGCTCGTCTCTACTTGCTCCAACTCCGACCTAGAAGCCACAGCATCATCTTTTCTCACAAGCTTAAGATTCTTGGGAGTCAGTCTGACTTCGTTAGAGTCTGACAATAGAGACAGCTTGCAATCGGCCAAGTTGGTTGTTTTGTTTGGGTTATTTGCCAAACTGCCTTCACGTTTTGGTGCATCAAATGTTGTATCCTTGTGGCTGATAGTTGAATGGGATAACAACTGATCTTGGTTGGTTGTAGATAGAAACAGCTCACAATGAGACAAATCATCATTTGCAAGACAGCCGTCATGTTTTGATGCATCAAATGTTGCATTTTTATGGTCATCCAGAGTCATGGTGGTATTTAATTGAATCCCTTCCCTCATAGATACAGGCAGTTTGCAATTGAAGTCATTTTCCAAATCTTTATATTTTGATGTATCGAAAGTTGTATTTTTGAAGTCATCCACATTCATAGTTACATTTAATTGCTCTAAATCTTGAGGAGATACGGACTGCTTAAAGTCAGATAAGGGAGAAGTCTGGAGACCTTTTCCAAAACTGCTTTCATGCTTTGATAAATCAAATGTTACATTTTTATCATCTCTCACTGTTATTGTATCATTCAACTGGATTAAGTCTGTTGACAAAGTAAGAGATGGTGTGCAACCTAAAAAATCAGGTGGCTCAAATTCATTTTCAAAACTACTTCTGGGCTTTGGCAAAATTTGTTTTTCATCACTTATCATACTTCTTTCACTCAATAACAAATCTACCTTTGAAAGAGACAAATTAGAGTTAGGCTGGATCTTGGTTGGCATAAAAGTCGAAGAGGCATCATTCTTTGCACCTAAACATGTGGTTGATGCATCATTCAACAATTCAGGTATATTTAACTGGATATACTCGACAGTGGAAGGAGGTGACATGCTCAGGACATTGCTGGAATAAACCTCATGCTTTACCGCATTATCTTCCTCATCATTTAAGTAATCTTGTGTTACAGTTTCATTGAATTGTATCAAATTTCCCAAAGGGGACAAAGGCAGAACTCCAGTCTCAATATTGTCGTTATTCATTCTAGTACCAACAGGTAAGTCTCCAGTTTTGATTTCTGCTTCTGCAAGCTTTTGTTGACTATTCATATCCAAGATATTTTCTTTAAATTTGGAGGTACAGAGAAGTGGCGATTTTGCTGGAGAGGTGTTTGAACAGCAGGAGTAGACAGAACTATCTAATGGTACAGGTTCCTCATTTATCATGGAAACACTAGTCACTGGAATTGGATTTACTGTACCAACTGTAAAAAGGGGACAGATCTCACTTTTGTCATTTAACTTAGCAGCTATATGTAGACATTCTTCTGCAATGAAACTGGTGAATAAAGGTGATAAGTTACTTGATTCCATAAATGGAAGAGGGCAAAGGTTTGATTCTGTTTGTTCCTGTTCAGGTCTACCTTTAGAAATACCAATGTTGGGCAAATTTTGATGTACCATCATCATATCCAAATCTTCTTTTCGAGGAATCTGCCTCATAGACACGTCTTCAGAACTCGGCAGGCAATATGTTGAATTCAAAGAATTTTCTTTTGAGACTGCAGCTGCTTTGAATTTGGTATCCGCTTTCTTATGCGACTTTTGAGTTGGATTTACAGTAAAGGAGCCCGTGCTGAATCGGCCCTTTTTGACAGTGGAGACACTTGGTGCGCTTGGCAATTGTTTTTCAAAAGCTTTCAAGTTGTTAATCATCTGTTTTCCTAATTTAGGCAGTGGCTTTTTTGAGCAACCTTGTGCTGGACTTTTTCTAGTCAGGAGTGAACGTCTGTGTTGTGATGCTGCTTCACTAGTATTGCTAGTAGCTGGGGAATGTACTGCATTACTTGAGGTCCTAGTGGAAACACACATTGAAGCACGACGCTTGGGTGCGGCTAAAGAGGACTCCCTCGAATTAAGTCTGGATAGTGGTGATGGTTATTAGCATGGTTTTGGGTGGATGAGGAGCAAGGGGCAAAAAAAGAAGGCAAAGAGCATTAGCTGATCAGCTACAATTGTGTTTTAAAACTGTACAGAGATTGAGGCAAGGCAAGCAATAATTGAATATTTAAGAGGATGTTTCAAAGAAACAATACTGTAATGATAAAAATATGTACGTTAAATAGCAAAATCTGAAGGTCAGCTAATTATTTAATGCAAAAAAAAAAACCAAAAACGTTAAGTTTACTTTCAGAATTACTTCTATTAGCTACAAGACAGGAAAAAACCCAGAAAAAAGGCTTTCCTCATTCTAATTTGACCTATCTTTGAAAAACAAGAATTGTAAAGGCCAAAATTTAACAAAAATACTTAGGAAAGTTGGAAGCAGATGAGACATGCATTGGGATGTGAGACGTTCGTTCTTCACCTAAGTGGGTTGGGAAGGAGAGTTAAAGGAAACAGTGTTAGAAATAGAAAATACAGGGATCAAATTCAAACAAGAAAGGCAAGATTTCGGGAAGAACAAGATTAATGGAAAAGATAGAGTTAGAGGAAAAAAATGTTAGTGAGAAAAAAAAATGTAATGGCAAAAGTATCAATAAGTTTCCCTGAAACCTCAGCACAAAACTTCATCAAGGAGTTGGAATCATTAACAATATACAAAGACAAGGTCAAAACAGGTGATATGAGGGAAAAAAAGGGTTGTAGAGGCAGAGCAGTAGGTGAAAGTATAAAATAATAATGAGGGGGGCAAAAAAGTCAAAGTCATACACACACAGATGGAAATTAGCGGGAACACATCAGATACTCTAGATTCTGAGCATCTCACTAGTGCATTAAAATGGAGACAATCTAAAATTTGGTGTCCCAGCTCAGAACTAAGTTTGGAAGGATGGTGGCATATGCAACCTCTATAGGAATATAGGACTTAGGAGCAGGAGCAGGCTATTCAGCCTTCAAGTCCACTTTTTAAAAATATCCAGCAGTGCTCTTACACATCTGAAATTTTTATTTCCCCACCCCCATGTATAACCACCATCAGCAAATCACCCAACTTTTCAATTGAATAATTTTACACACAAAGCCTGTTAAGGGCAATACTAGTGTCAACAGTGAAAGAGTGGTGGTGGTAGTGGGGGTTTGGGAAGTCGGGGTGTTGGAGGAGTGTCTATACCAAAATGGAGCTATAGAATCATTAAGTCAGATGTACACATCAAAAACAGGCCCTTCAGTCCAACTCATTCATGCCAATCAGATATTTTGAATTAATCTGGTCCCATTTGCCAGCATTTAGCTCATCTCTCTCTAAACCCTTCCCATTCATATACCCATCCAGATGCCTTTTTGTAACGTTGTAGTTGTACCAGTTCTCCACCACCTCCTCTGGCAGCTCATTCCATACACACACCACCCTCAGCACGAAAAAGTTGCTCCCAAGATCTCTTTTAAGTCTTTCCCCTGTTACATTAAAGAAATGCACTCTAGTTTTGGACTCCCCTACCCTGGGGAAAAGACCTTGACTCTTCACCCTATCCATGTCCATCATGCTTTTTATAAAAACTTCCATAAGGTCACCCTTCAGCCTCCAATGCTCTAGGGAAAACAGCCCCAGCCTATTCAGCCTCTCCCTGCTCAAATCCTCCAACCCTGGCAACTCCACTGTCAATCTTTCCTGAACCCTTTCAAGTTTTACAACATCCTTCTTCTAGCAGGGAGGCCAGAATTGAACACAATGTTCAAAAAGTAGCCTAACCAACGTCCTGTACTCAATGCACTGACAAATAAATGCAACACTTCCCAGGACCTTACTATTAACTGTACAAGTCCTGCCCCGATTTGACCTACCAAAATTCATCACCTTACATTTATCTAAATTAAACTCCATCTGCTACTCCTCAGCCCATGTGCTTATCTGATCAAGGTCCCATTGCACTCTGAGGTAACCTTCTTTGCTGTTCACTACGTCACCAATTTTGGTGACATCTGCAAATTTACTAACTATACCTCCTATACTCACATCCAAATCATTTATATAGATGACAAAAAGATGACCGAGCACCAGTCCAAGAAGCAACCCTCCACCACCGCTCTCTCTTACCTTCAAGAGAAATTTTGTATCCACATGGCTAGGTCTCCCACTATTCCATGTGATCTAAACTTGCCAACCAATCTACCTTGTGGAACTTGGTCTAATGCTTTACTGAAGTCCATACAGATTACCTTCACTGCTCTGCTTTCAATCTTCTTTGTCACTTCTTCAAAAAAACTCAGTCAAGTTAGTGAGAAAACTTTGCACACAAACCCTAATCAGTCCTTGCCTTTCTAAGTCCTTACATTTAAATCCTTTCCCTCAGAATCCCCTTCAACATATCCACAACTTCTGTCGACACTTCCACTGCTGCCACCACTTTTGCTTCCACCTACGTGACCATCCCCATACACACACCCCACTTCTGAGAGGGTCTCCAGCCCCATTCCCAGCTCTACACCTAGTCCCAGCTCCAAGCCCTGCCAAGCATTCACCATTCCCCAACCCCCGCCAAGACCTACCCCTCACTGAGGCTGAACGATCTGTCCTCAGCAAAAGATTCACCTTCACTCCCCTGTGCCCACACAATGAATTCTGTTCATGTCTGAATGTTGACTTTTTTTGCTGTCTCCGCACCTATTTCTTTCACAGGGAGTCTAACACATCCTTTGCCAAACCCTTCTCCTGCCTCCAACAAACCTCATCCTCCTGGGCACCACCTCACAGCTTCCTATCTTCCCTTGACCTCTTCATCTCCCAACTGCTGTCATGGCACCGATTACCTCAATCTCTCCATCCCTCCCACTCACTCAAACCCCTCCCCAACACAACATGCTACCCTCTGCTCCAGCCCCAGTCTCCCCATCAAACCCACGAATCACAGAGGCCAGGTGCCAACTCTCTGACACCATCTCTTACCACCCCTTCGATTACCATCCTACCCCTGATCACCAAACCATCATCTCAGACCATCCATGACCATATCACCTCATGCAGATATCCCACCCACAGCTTCCAAGCTTATTGTTCCCTAACCCCGCACTGCCTAGTTCTATCTCCTTCCCAAAATCCACAAGCCTGACCGTCCCAATTGACCCATTGTCTTCACCTGCTCCTGATCCGCTAAACTCATCTCCACATATCTTGACTGTCTTTTCACCACCCCCATGGTCCAGGAACTCCCTATTTTCAGGACACAATCCACACCCTCCACCTCCTCCAGGACTTCCAATTCCCCAACTCCCAAAACCTCATCTTCACCATGGACATCCAGTCCCTGTACACTTGTATCCTCCACACAGATGGCCTAGAAGTCCTCCACTTCTTCGCCCACAGGCACAACCGGTTACCCCTCCACCAACAACCTCATCTGCTTAACAGAGTTATCCTTACCCTCAAGGGCTTTTCCTTTAACTCCTCCCACTTCCAACAAATCAAAAGGGTGGCTACGGGCACCCATATTGGTCTGAGCTATGCTTGCTTCTTTGCAGGGTACGTGGAACAGTCCCTCTTCCATCGGCACCATTCCTCACTACTTCCCCCGCTACATAGGCACTGCCTCGTGCTCCCATAAGGAGTTGAACACTTCAACTTTACTAACACCTTTCACCCCAACCTCATTTTCACTTGGACCATCTCCAATACCTCCCTCCCCTTCCAGGGCCTGTCTCCATATTTGGTAACCGTCTCAGCACTGCCATCTATTTCAAATCTACCGACTCTCACAGCTACCTTAACTACACCTCCTCTCACCCACCCTCCTGCAAGAATGCGATCCTATACTCCCAATACCTCTGCCACATCTGCTCCCATGCTGCAACATTCCACTCCTAGACATCCCAGAGGTCCTCCTAATTCAAGGACTGCAACTTCCTCTCTCTATTAATTGAAAGTGCTCTCAACCGCATCTCTTGCGTTTCCTGCACTTCTGCCCTCAAATGTGCTCATCACTCTCCCCCCCCTCAACCCAACCAACAAAAATACAGAGGCCCCCTGGTTCTCAATTACCACCCCACCAACCTCTGCATCCAGTGCATCATCCTCCACCATTTCTGCCACCGACAATCTGACCCCAAGGAGATATTTCCCTCCTGACTCTTATTTGTCTTTCGTAGGGACCGCTCACTCCACAACTCTGTTCGCTCCACACTCCCCACCACCTGTTTCTGCAACCACAGGAAGTGCTACACATGCCTCTACACCTTCCCTCTCACCTCCACCTGACAGGGATTCACCTGCACATCTTTTATTGTATCCACTGCTCCCAATGTGGCCTCCTCTACATTGGTGAGACCAAACGTAGACTCAGTGACAGATTTGCAGAGTACCTGCACTCTGTGCACTATAATCGACAACACCTTCTGGTTGCTAACCATTTTAACTCAATTCCCCCTCCCACTTCCTTGGTGGCACGTCTATCCTGGACCTTCTCCAGTGCCACAATGACACCCCACACAAACTGGAGGAAGAATGCCTCATTTTCCACCTCAGGAGCCTACAGCCAAATGGGCTAACCATAGAATTCACCAGTTTTAAAATCTCCCAAGCCCCAGCCTCATCCCATGTCCAACTCTCCCTCTCATCCTTGCTTCCTTGACCTGACACTACCTGTCCATTTCCTTCCTCACTTGTCTGCTTCACCCTTCCCACCGACCAATCCCCACAACCCCTACCCACTTCCACCTATCGCCATCCCACCTACCTTTCCCTTGCCCCACCCCCTTCCTTCTATTTATTTCCCAGCTCATTTCCGCCTCCTTAGCCCTGATGAAGGCTTTAGGTCCAAAACATGACTCTCCTACTCCTCTGATGCTGCCTGACCTGCTGTGTTCTTCCAGCTCTACACCATATTGACTTTTATCCACAACCGATGTCAGGCTCATTGGTTTATAGTTTCCTGGCTTTTCCTTACCACCTTTCTTCAACAGCGGCATCACATTAACCAACCTCCAGTCTTCCAGCACCTCACACGTGGCTATTGGTGGTCCAAATATATTGGAAGGGGAGATAAAGTTCTCCACAGTATGCCTGAAGGAATCAAGAGTATTGATGGACACGTGCTCCTCCTCCAAGGGCACTCAGGCACAAACGTTGCTGCAGAAGAGGAGCAGACACGCCAAGTATGACTTGCTCGACAACCTGCTGTCTGGAACTGTTATTAGCCAACTTGGCCAGGCTCAGGAGAAGACCCACAAGGAGGTCCTCTGATTTGCCCACATCCCTCACACCAGATGCCTAAAGGACAAGAGTGTGGGATTGAAATGTAACCAAAAGCACAATCAATTAAAAACCTCATTATTCCATTCAATAGTTGATAGAGAGTGATCAATTCCAGATTCTTGTCTGGCCTCTCGGCTCCCTGACTTCCAGGGGGAAAAAAAATCTACCTCAGCCTTGACTAAACCCAATGATGCAGCCTCTATTGCTTTCCAAAGAGCGTTCCACTAACAACTCATTTATCTTAAAAAGGAGAGATCCTAAATTGTTCTTAAACTATTTCCCAGTTTGAATTTCTTCAACATGGGCAGAAATCTTTCTGGCATCCTCCTTCTAAAAGGATCTTTAAGGTAGTATTTTTAATATCAAGTTATGCCCTTAGTTCAAGGAGGCACTGTAGAAGGTTCACCTAAAATTGCTTCCACATGCTCTTACCATTTTTCAAATAAGTCCACAACTGTACAGAGTACTCTAGATGTGATCTCACCAACGTTCCCTATGACGATTTCAAGATGATCAAGCGTCAGATACAAAGAGAACTGGTTATCCTTCAGCCTCACTCAAATTATGATCTATACATGCGAACTTCACCCCAAGTTTACCGTTGCTGCATTTACATTTTCAAGGTAGGCTGACTAGTTATCATTAACAAACACATGGAGAAACTCAGCAGAAACTCATACGGAGAACGATGGAGAAACTCAGCAGTTCTGGCAGCATCCGAGAAGAGATAAACTGATAAACGTTGAGCCTGCAATGTCTCTTCTTCAGAATGTCCCAAAGAATCATCCCTGACTCAACGTTCTGATTTCCAGCATCCACAACATTCTGTTTTTATATGACTAATTATCAGGGTTGAGAACCCCAGAATGTTAAAATTTTTTTCAAAATCTAATTTAGATTTTGGTCACAGTACATTCAAGACACTAAATGCAGACTGAATGGCTGCTTTGCCGAAACCTCCAATCCAATCCAGGAGCATAACCCCGACCAAAAACAGAAGTTGCTGTCAAAGCTCAGCAGGTCTGGCAGCATCTGAGGGAAATAAAGAATCAGAGTTAACAATTCAGGTCTGGTGACCCTTCCTCAGAACTCCAGCCTTCCGCTTATAGGAGCAAATTACTGCGGATTCCGGAATCTGTGCTGAAAATAGTAGAAATGCTCGAAATCACAGCAGGTAAGCCAGCATACACGAAAGAGAGCAAGCTAATGTTTTGAGTCTAGATGACGCTCAGAGCTGACGTGAAACATGGAGAGAGCAACATTTATGCAATAGTAGGGGTGAGGGGGAAGAAATGGCAGCATACTGGGGGGGGGGGGGGGGGGGGTGGAGAGGGAGAGAGACAAAGCTCTGATGAAGAGTTTCAGCCCAAAACATTGACTTACCTGCTCCTTGGATGCTGTCCGATCTGCTGTGCTTTTACAGCCTCACACCTACCGACTCTGACTTCCAGCATCTGCAGTCCTTACTGGCTGTCTGTTTATAATGCAGATCTGGTGATCGAAATGTGAGAATGGCAGAACAATGGTGCATCTAACTGACAGACTGGGGGAGGAAAAAAAAAGATATTCCCACTGGAGTAGGGATGAGGGGAGAGAGGACATGGTGACAGAGAACGTAACAAGCTAAAAGAAAAAGGAAGGAACAGGAGTGAGTTGACAATCTGAAGGTGTTGAACTCAACATTAAGTCTGGTAAAGTGCCTGTTCTGAAGATGAGATGTTGCTCCACAGGTTTGCGCTGAGATTCCTGACTTTTTGCTGGCTTGCTCTTTCAGTCTACTTTATTTGCACATTCGCTTCCCATTCTCAGCCTGCTGCAGCATTTCAGCTAATCCGCAATGGCTACATCAATCTCACCTTCAATTAAGCCATTCAAGAGGCAAGTAGACAGTTAGTTGAAAAGATAGAAAGGTGCAGGGTTGGGGAGACAGCAGGGGAATGACAATAAGGTGCTGATTCAGGAGAGATATTGCAGACAGAGATAAAAGGTACTGCAGATGCTGGAGAATCCGAGATAACAAGCATGGGGCTGGATGAACACAACAGGTCAAGCAGCATCAGAGGAGCAGGAAAACTTGACGTTTCAGGCCTAAACCCTTCATCAGAAATGAAGGGTTTAGGCCCAAAACGTCAAGTTTTCCTGCTCCTAAGATATTGCAGACAGTTTGGGCTGAAAAGCGTCCTTCAGAACTGGAAAGCTACTGGTGATACGTAAATCGCTACCATGTGAGGGAGTTACTCATTCAGCCAGTTCTGAGGAAAGGTCACTAGACCCGAAACGTTAACTCTGTTTTCTCCTTCACAGATGCTACCAGACCTGCTGAGCTTTTCCAGCAACTTTGTTTTTGTTCCTGATTTACAGCATCCACAATTCTTTTGGCTTTTACTCATTCAGCCAACCCAACACTTGTTTTTTCCTCCAACCGGGAGCCAATATTGGAATACTAACCTTGCCGATATGGGTCTGCCAGGTAATTCCATGCCCGGAGAGCGGGTGAGGCCTATACCGACGATCAACTATCGATCTAGACTCAAGTCAAAGCAGCGAAAACCCAAAACTCCTGAGAATGGACGGTAACCGCCGCCATTTAAATCGAGCCCCGCCTACTCAGTGCAGGTCTCGCGAGAGCCGCCTCAACCGTCACCAATTTTCAAATTCCCGGCGCCGGTCGCTATGGAAACGAGTGGAGGTTGGCCCTTCTCCTCAAGGAAGTCGTTGTTTTAAATGGTAGCCTTCCAGAGCTTTGGGCTTCAATTGGTTGAACTTTGACGGGCTTATAGTCGGGACGGTGAGTGTTCGGGAAGTTTGTTTGGTTTGCATCCTCCAAATAAGGTGAGATGGTGACACTCCTTCCTCTGCTCTCACATTCCAGCAGACTCTATTCCGTTGGAAAACGTTCGGTTATTCTTATGAAAGACGTTTATCTAAATGTGAATCTCCCGTTTATTGAGGCTTTGGTCTGCTGGATTATTCATTCACTTTGCTATGCCTCGTCACCGAACTTCCAAGATGCGAGAGAACGGGGAATAGACTGTCAAAATAAAAGTCAGGACCTGCTAGAAATCAGAAACAATGACAGCAATTGCTGGGAAAACTCAGCAGGTCTGGCAGCATCTGCGCAGAGAGAAAGCAGAGTTAACGTTTCGGATTTAGTGACCCTTCAAGGATTAGACCCGAAACGTTAACTTTGCTTTTTTTCCACAAATGCTGCTAGACCTGCTGAGTTTCATCTACAATTCCTGTTGTTAAAACATACCGTAAAGCTGTGTTGTTAAGTATATTCAAAAGTGAGATAGAAAAGTTTTTGATCACAAGGGACAAAGTTTTTCACAAACTGTAAAAACATTTGGTTTTTGTTTTGAGGAGCTGGTTAAGTGTATAGCTGGAGGTGGTGCAGTTGAGATAGTCTGGACGGACTTTAAGTAGAGACCGTTGACAATGTCTCACGTGGCAGACGGTTAGGAAGCTAAGACCGATGGGATCCAGGGCGATTTGGCAAATTGGATCCTAAATTGGCTTAGAGCATGAAAAAAAAACTGACTGGAAGCCTGTGACCAGTGGTGTACCACAGGGTTCAGTGCTGGGTTCTCGCTGGTTGTTCTGTACGTTAATTTAGACATAGAAGTCCTAAGTGTATAGATGATAGAACATAGAACAGTACTGCACAGTACAGGCCCTTCGGCCCACGATGTTGTGCCGAACTTTTACCCTAAAACTAAGGCCTATCTAACCTCTGCCCCTACCTAATACTATCATCCATATGCCTATCTAATAGCCGCTTAAATGCCCCTAACGAGGCTGACTCCACTACCCTCTCCGGCAATGCATTCCACGCCCCTACCACTCTCTGAATAAAGAACCTACCTCTGACGTCTCCCCTATATCTACCTCCACTCACTTTAAAAGTATGCCCCCCTGTAACAGCTACCTCCACCTTAGGAAAAAATCTCTGGCTGTCCACTCTATCTATACCTATCATTCTACTCAATGATTTTGTACACCTCTATCAAGTCACCTCTCATCCTTTGCCGTTCTAAAGAGAAAAGCCCTAGCTCTCTCAGCCTTTCCTTGTAAGACCTTCCCTCCATTTCAGGCGACATCCTGATAAATCTCCTCTGCACCTTTTCCAACAATTCCACATCTTTCCTGTGATGAGGCGACCAGAACTGGACACAATACTCCAGCTGTGGCCAAACCAGGGTTTTGTATAGCTGGAGCATAACTTCACAGCTCTTGAATTCAATCCCTCTATTAATGAAAGCTAACACACCATATACCTTCTTAACAATTCTATCCACCTGGTTGGCAGCTTTCAGGGAACTGTGGACATGAACCCCGAGATCCCTCTGCTCCTTCAACTGCCAAGAATCTTTCTGTTAACCATGTATTCTGCTCTCAAGTTCGTCCTTCCAAAATGAATCACTTCACACTTTTCAGGGTTAACCTCCATCTGCCACTTCTCAGCCCAGCTCTGCATCCTATCAATGTCCCTTTGTAACCTAGAACAGCCCTCCGCTATCCACAACTCGACCCACCTTCGTATCGTCTGTGAACTTACTAATCCACCCTTCCACTCTTACATCCAAATTGTTTACAAAAATCACAAATAGAAGAAGAGGACCC
Source organism: Ginglymostoma cirratum (assembly GCA_024137785.1). NCBI lineage: Eukaryota > Metazoa > Chordata > Chondrichthyes > Orectolobiformes > Ginglymostomatidae > Ginglymostoma > Ginglymostoma cirratum. Next base: position 55,186,379 of record JAHRHZ010000267.1, on the reverse strand, counting down.
AGACCTGATCCTTGGGGTACACCAGTCATAATTGAGCACCATGTTGAATATTTTCCATCCACTACCACCCTTTGTCTTCTAAGAGTCAGCCAATTCTGAATCCAATCTGCCACATTTCCCCCTAGCCCATGCCTCCTTACTTTCTGCATGAGCCTACCATGGGGAACCTTATCAAAGGCCTAACTTAAATCCATGTATACCACATCCACTACTCTACCTTCATCCACGTGTTTGGTCACCTCTTCAAAGAATTCAATAAGGTTTGTGAGGCATGATCTATCCCTCACAAATCCATGCTGATTCTCATGAATCAAACTGTGCTTATCCAAGTGATCATAAATCCTATCTCTCGGAGCCCTTTCCAATAATTTGCCCACCATTGAAGTAAGACTAACTGGCCTGTAATTTCTGGGGTTATCCCTATTCCTTTTTTGAACAAGGGGTTGATGTTTGCCACTCTCCAATCATCTGGCACTATACCTGTGGACAGTGAGGATGAAAAGATCATCGCCAAAGGCCCTACGATCTCTTCCCTCGCTTCCCATAGAATCCTTGGATAAATCCCATCAGGCCCAGGGGATTTATCTGTCTTCAAGTTCCTCAAAATTTCTAGTACGTCTTCCTTACTAACATCCACCTCCTCTAGCTCCTCTGTTTCTGATGCAACTTGGTGGGGTAAATAGGGAGGAAGAAATCCTGAGACTATAGGATCACATAGACTGGCAGATCAGTGAGGTTGAACTGTGGCAAATAGGACTTAATCCTGAAAAGTGTGAGGTGATGCCCCCTTGGAGGACTAACAATTCAAGGGAGTACACATTCAATGGTAGGAACCTAGGACATACAGAGGATCAGAGGGATCTTGGTATGCATATCTATTAATCCCTGAATACAGTAGGACAATTAGATAAGTTGATTAAGAGTGCATATGCGATTTCCCTTTGTTAGTCAAGCATAAATAGAAATTGCTCAAGCAAGTCAGCAGGTCTAGCAGAACTTGTAGAATGAAAGCAGAATTAATGTTTCAAGTTCCTTGACCGTTCATCAGAACTGATTGTAGCAAGGAAAAGGTGGTATTCACCTGATAACAGGGGCAAGTGGGTTTGGGGAGGTGGGAGGGGAAAGAGGAGAGAGGAGGTTGTGGTGGGAGGAGGTGAGTGGATCGGTAAAGATGGAACCAAGTTTGGGGGGGGGGTGGTTGCGGTAGTGTGGGTGTGTGGGCCGAGAGAAAAAGTATATTAGGCAGACAAAAGGATCGTGTATTGTAAGCCAAGGAAGGTAAAAAGCTTATAATGAGAAAAATGAGTAGGTGAAATTGGGTTGGCTGCGCTGAAAGCAGACCATGTCATGACAAGTTATGGGATCGGGTAATGGTGTTCAGGCATTTAAAATTAATTAACTCAATATTGAGTATGGAAGGCTGCAGGCTTCCCAAATGGAAGATGAAATGCTGTTCTTCTAGCTTGTGCAGAGCATCACTGGAGCACTGCAGCAGGACCAAGAAAGAGGTGTTGGCCATGGAGACCAGCGGTATGTTGAAGTGGCAGACAACTGGAAGCTTGGGATCACTTTTAAGGATAGAATGTAGGTGTACTGCAAAGTGGCCGCCCAGTCTGCATTTTATCTTCCCAGGGTAGAGGCAATCACATTACAAACAGTGAGTAGAGTGAACTAGATTAAGTGAAGTGCAGGTAAACTTCTGCTTCACCTGGAAGGTGTGTCTAGAGCCTTGGATAGTAAGGGGCAAATGTTGCACCTTCTGCTTTTGAGTGGAAGGCCTACAGTGTGGAAACAAGCAATTTGGCCCAACAAGTCCACATCAACCTTCTGAAGAGCATTCCACCCATCCCTCCCTGCCCCCCCTCCCAAACCCCCAGCCAATGTGGTCTCCTCTACACTGGGGAGATGAAATGCAGATGGGCTAATTGCTTTGCAGCACATCTGCATTCTGTCCACAAAAAAGCTTCCACTTACCTGCCACTTCAGCACACAGCTGTGCTCCCTGGCCAACATTTCTGTCTTGGGCCTGCTGTAGTGCTCCAGCGAGGGTCAGCATGAGGTGGAAGAACAGCATCTCGTCTTCCGTTTGGGGACTGTGCAACCTCCAGGACTCAATATCAAGTTCAATAATTTTAGAGCCTGAACACTTCCTCTCATGTTCTTTACCCACCCCAGTGCCTGTTGTGACATGGTCTCTTTCAACATTGCTAACCCACTATCACCTACTCTTAGTCCCCATTATCAGCTTTTATCCTTCCCTAGCTTACAATTAACCATCCCTTTATCTGCCAAACGTTGTTATTTTATCTCCCACACTTGGTGTCTCTCTCCCTCTCTTTCTCTTTGTGTTCTGTCTGCACCTATCTGCTCACTCCTTTCTCAACTTTTGCTAGCTACTATCAGTTCTGGAGAAGAGTTGCTGGACTCAAAACGTTGACTCTGCTTTCTCTCCACAGATGCCGCCAGACCTACTGATTTTCTCCAGCAATTTCTGTTTTTGCCCCTTATTAACCTTGGGCTCTTAGTTCCATATTGTGAAGTTCCACTGCTGTTTGTTATCCCTTGTTTTAAATATCTATTGACAGTCAACAGATATTTCTTAACCAAAAAAGCACACCTGTCAGTAATAATGTACATTCCTCCTCAAATCTGTCTTTTATCTTACAATGCAACAATCTCCTACCCTGGCTTATAAATAGTCCATTAATATATGCAGATTACATTTGTGGGCTTATCCTGGTTCTCTTGGGTTTGCTCTAAGGAGTTTAGCTTTTCCAGAATAGGGAAGGAGGGAGAGTAGGGGACACTGACTCTGAATCAGTAGATATTATTAACAATTCCATAATTTGGCCGCAGGACTTCAGTGATGGACATCCATTGTGTGATCTAATGGCCTCACCAGCCAACTTCTGAGTAGCATGCTGAAAATGCCATTTGTCAGGTTGGGATTTCAACTGTATTTGGAATGCTGGGAGGCAATGTTTGGCCAATTTCTGTAAATTACATGTTATAAACTGTCTTTCTTTCAATGCCTTATTTTAGCTTTTAGATGTTGGTTTAAAACTTAATTATGTTCTTGCTGAAGGTTGAACAATAGAACTGAGTCAGAGATATTTTTATGCAGCAGGAGAGTAATCTGATTGTAATCTGAAAGCAGTGCTTAATGAGTTGAGATTTGTAGTTTAATACGTATCGTTGATCCTTGATTAGTTTGCCATCTTGATTACATTGAATTGTGGTAACTTAGTTACATGGAGATTATATTATACTCTGGTAATTTAGTTGACTGTTCAACTTCATCATCCTCCCCAGCTGAGTTTCTAACTTAAACAAATTCTCTCCAGATGCAGCTTGGAAAATCTCTAGTGAAGATATGCCAAGATTTGACCTGTACGTTTCAATTTTAAAACTATTGAGACAATAATGACCTAGAGTATCTCTTGTGACCTTGCAGGTAAAGTGGGTATAATAGCTTTCCTACTTAAGTTGCTTTCCCTGCTCCAACCCTCTCCTCAAGTTTTCCAAATGTTTTTCTCCTTCTGTCAGTCCTTTTATTATAGAATCATGGAATTTTGTAGTACAGAAGTAGGCCATTTCACTCATTGTGTCTGTACCAGCTTCCACAAAAAGTTAGTGAAGCAGCATCACAACGTAGGCATTCACTCCTGCCCAGAAAAAGTCCAGCACAAGGTTGCTCGAAAATGCCACTGACTGATTGGGGAAACAGACAGATGGTGCCAGCAACTTGAAAACCTTTGAGAAATGAGTGCTTAGAGCACCAAACATATTCACTGTCAAAAATGGGTGATTCAACACAGACTCCTTCCATCTAAATTTTGCTGGAAGGATGGATACCAAATCCAAAGTGGCTGTGCGGCCAAAAGAAAATTCTTTGAATGTAACGTACTGTCTTTAAGTTCCGACAGAAAATTTACAGGACAAATTCCCTTAAAAACAAAAGATGTAGATGTAATATTGCAATAAGACTTACTCAACATTAGTGTTTCTAGAAATACTTCTGAACAGGAGCAAATATGATTGACCTGTTGCCCACTACCCATTACGGAATCAAGCAACTTGTCACATTTATTCACTAGTGTCATTACGATACAATGTCTACATATAGCTACTGAGTTAAATGATAACAGCGAGCTATGTCATCTCCATTTGGTTGATGCCATAAATCCAGTTCCTGTGACCAATATTTCCCTGAAAATTAATGAAGCAATATACCATTGGACTGTTCAGGTGTCTCTCCAGCAAAATTGCCACAAGGTGGCAGCACCTCAGAGTTGCTAGAGGAGAACAGTATCAGTCGTCATCAAATTCTATCAGAAGTCAAAACTGAAGATCCACCTGTTGTTAAGAAAACAAATGATTATATTGAGCCCGGAGCACTGCCTTTGTCCCCTTCTGGAAATTTGATCCAGTTAAATGAAACTATGTTGCAAAGGAACCTGAATGACCAGGAAGATGGTGCACTAAAGCATGCTCTCTCTTCCAACAGTATACTGAGCAAGTTGCCCACTGTATCTAACAGCATGCTGTCCTTATCTAGAGTTAATCCAGTTGAATGGACAATACCTCTGACAGTTAATATAAATGTAACCTTTAATTTACCAAAGCATGAAAACAGCGCTGAAAGTGACCTGAAGGTAATTAAGTCATTTAATTGCACAGTACAGTTATATGGTACCATGATTGTGGTAGTACCTTTAGTCTTTCAAATGAAGATAATGTGGGATATCACTTCATGGTAACTGGCTACTTTCATTGCAAGCTGCCTCCATCTATGAGAGTAATGGTACCATTTAACTGCACTACGGTTATGGATGACTGGAAAAATGCAACTTTTCCAGCCAAACGTAAAAACAGTCTTGAAATAGATAGCAAGGCATCTGCCTTGTCTGGATGCAAGTTACTTCAATCTATAAATGACAGGGTGCAGTTGCGTGGAATTGTAACTGTCTTTGACTGCAGTGCTACATTTGATGCATCAAAGCATGATAACAGTTTGGAAAATCCCAACAAATCACCAAGAAGCTTGAATGAAGTCAGACTGACTTCTGAGAATCTTAAACTTGGAAGGCAATGTGATGTGGGTTGTGGATCAATGTTAGATCAAGTAGAGACAGGTGGAAACAGTAGTATCTCAAAATTGATTCTGGATTTGGGGAAAGGGGGTGATTCTATAGGTATGAAAAAAGATCAGTTGAAGCCGATCCAGGTGGTGATTGTGATTTCAACTGTTCTGTAGGATTACATAAAGGGGTTTGTGGTTTAGAAAGAAACCAGCATGGAGAACTAAGTATTTGTGAGTATACAGATGTCGTTCATGACATAATGAGTTTAGAATGGGCTCCAACCATATTTCTACTCCATACCTCAAAAACAGGACGGAGTTTCCAGAATATCTACAACTTGACCATTCTTACGTAGCTTCTTCTGCCACACTTCAGGATGACGTGCGTGTTCGAGCAGAAGAGTTCCTTGATGAACGCAGAAGTTCTGGCGCTGTTGCCACTGAAACTAGTAGTGGAAAAATTTCAAATGCACCAAGATCTGCACAGCCATTAAAGCAAGCCAAAATTGGAACTGAGAATTCCTTGAAATGTGTTTATCTCCTAGGAGCCAGAAGGAAAGACATTAGTGAAGTATGTAACTCTGGAGCTCAAAAAGATGTGTACTCCTTCTCAAATATGCAAAGTAAGTTGTTTTGTTGTGGAGAGAGGAAGAAAATCTTCAACACAATCACCTGGTGTTTCAAAGATGTGCCTTCCAAAATCTCATCAGCTTTCAAAAAAGCTGAGCAGTGGAATAGGGACTGGGCAAACTGCAGGAGATAACAAGCTTTTATTGTGCCACATTGGAGTGAATACCAAAGTAAGTTATATTTTCATAACCGTCTTATTTATTCAGCATTCTGATTTCAACTAGGGGAAATCACTTGTGTGTATTGATTAATATGGTATACAAGCATTGTAGTGTCTTAGTTGATGCAAGACTGGCTGGTCTCCTGTGAGCTAAGACTGATTTCCTTTTTCTCCCAGTTGAAAATCTTGAGTACCTGGTTTTTGTGTTCTCCCAGACTTAGAAGGACTGACAGTTCAGTTATCGAGTCACACAGCACGGAAACAGACTCTTTGGTCTTACAGTCCATGCTGACCATAATCCCAAACTGAACTAGTCCCAACTGCCTGTGCTTCGACCATATCCCTCCAAACATTTCTTATTCATGTACTTCTATAAATGTCTTTTAAATGTTGCAACTGTGCCCACATCCAACACTTCCTTTGGAAGTTCATTCCATATGAACCATTCTGTGTTTAAAAAAAGAATTGCCCCTCATGCCTTTTTTTAAATCTTTCTCCTCTCACCTTAAAAATATGCACCCTAGTCTTGAAATCCCTGCCCTAGGGAAAAGACAACTGCTATTCACCTTGTATATACCCCTGATTTTATAAACCTCTATAAGGTCACCCCTCAACCTCCTACGGTCGAGTGAAAAAAGAGTTCCAGCCTATCCAGCCTGTCCTTATAACTCAAACTCTCCATTCCTGGCAACGTTCTGGTAAATCTTTTCTGAACCCATTCCAATTTAATAATACCCTTCCTATAACAGAGCGACTAGGACTGGATACAGATGACGGATGAAATAGGAACATAGGACTAAGAGTATGCCAATCAACCTGTTGAGCCTACCCCTCTATTTATTATGCTCATGGCTGATCAAACACATCAATGCCTTTTACCTATTGCATCCCCATAGCCCTGTATGCCACTGGTAATCAGAAATCTACCAAGCTCTACCTTTAAACATACTCCAAGATTGGGCTTCCAAAGCCCTCTGTGATAGAGAGTTTGAAAGATTCACAACCATCTGAATAAAATGATTTCTCTTCATCCTGGACCCAAGTGGTATCTCCTTATTTTAAATTGTGCTACCTGGTTTGAGATTCCCTAACCAGGGGAAACACAGTGCATGCATCAATCCTCTGTATCCTTTTAAGTATTTTAAGTTTCAATGAGATTACCTCACATTCTTCAAAACTCAAGTATACAGGCCCAGTTTACCCAATCTATCTTCATAGGACAGTCCTACCATCCCAGGAACAAATCTAGTGAACTTTCGGGAGTTCCTGAAACATTAACTGTGTAGCATGCTTCTGTTTTCCTGAATCTGCTGTACTTTGTGGCTGTTCTTGAAGAAGAGACCGCTTTGTTTTTACTAGTCGCTTAGTTATGTGAATATTAATCTTTGGCATGGTCACCAATTGCCAGAAGTTGTATCACATTTGCACAACTGCAGTATCTCTAAGCTGCTTTTGCATTCCACTTTGAACAAGTAGTTGGAATAGATATGACCTAGCATGATGTGCTGGCAGAGATAAAAGGTACTGCAGATGCTGGAGAATCCGAGATAACAAGCATGGGGCTGGATGAACACAGCAGGTCAAGCAGCATCATAGGAGCAGGAAAACTTGATGTTTCGGGCCTAAGCCCTTCATCAGAAATGGGGGAGGGGAAGAGGGTTCTGAAATAAATAGGGAGAGAGGGGGAGGCGGATAGAGGATGGATAGAGGAGAGGATAGGTGGAGAGGAGGCAGACAAGTCGAAGAGGCGGGGATGGAGCCAGTAAAGGTGAGTGTAGGTAGGG